>CM053784.1:688803814-689403814 GCA_028749045.1 Cupressus sempervirens
TTTGGGAGAAGAATTTAAAGATTGATTTTTTTTTTTTTGCAATAAAAGAAATATGATCATATCATATGATTTATAATCTTTTATTAAATACTATAATAGTGTGATAGTATAGTGAAAGAGTTGTTTAATTATTAAGATCATTTTTCAAGCTATAGTTTAAAATGCACTAGGTATTATAGGAGAGAAATCTAGTAGTAAATGGAGAGAGATCTAGTAGTAAATGCCTCATATACTATAGGAGAGAAATCTAATAGGGTGATAGTAGAGTGAAAGAGTTGTTTAACTATTAAGATCTTTTTTCAAGTTATAGTTTAAAATGCACTAGGTACTATAGTAGAGAAATATAATAGTTGAGTAGCTCATTGGATTGTTAGTAGAACTAATAGTTGACTAATACAACTAAAGACATTGTCTAACTTTAAACATCATTTATTATAAAACTTCAATGGTACTCCCCAATAGGATATGAGCCAAAATGACTTCAATGGTACTGCCATACCTCCTCGATTGAAAAAAACTCCTGAAGCTTTGAATTCCATTGTTTGTATTTTGTGATTGGAAGGCAGTGAAGGCTGTGGAGTTAAAAGAGATCTTGCAAGTTCATGTTGAAATATGTTGGTGATGTAGGCTTCCTCATCGAGAGTTCTAGATCTCTCATTTTAAACTATGCTTCTGGATTATTAGGTTTAGGTTTAAGGTTTGTTCCAAAAGTTGAGTCAGTTGTAATACTCTTCCAGAAGTTTGAAGATGTTTTGTCTTCTCGGCTAATAGTAGATTTCTATAGAATATTGTATGCTTTCTTATAAAAGGCAGTATGTACTCATTTGATATTATGGTGGAATAAAATATAATACAGTTTATTGTGCCACACATCGTATTGTTCTGTGTCTTTCTTTGTTATTTTTTTGTCCTCTACCTATCCATCAGATTGGTATCAGAGCTGTAAAAAATCTGGGCATTGTTTTAATGGGCACATGTCATTGTGGGTGAAGGGAAAATGAAAGCAAAAAGATCTAAGGAACAGATCATAGTTGCAATGTGAGGAAGGAAGAGAAAGGGTTTGTAGTGGTTACAAGTCAGAAAGTTTTTCTATTAAATCATGGCAGGAACTAGTGGAAGTATTTCATAGCCACAAATTCCAACTTTTAATGGAAAAAATTATGATTATTGGAGCATCAAAATGAAAACACTTTTTCGTTCTCAAGATGTTTGGGATTTAGTTGAAAGTGGGTTCCCTAAACCAGTAAACCAACAGGCATATCAAGCTCTTTCACAAGCTCAAAAAGATTTATTAAAGGAAAATAGGAAAAAGGATGTTAAGGCACTATTCTTTATTCAGCAGGCAGTGGAGGAAGCAATATTTCCAAAGGTAGCTACTGCCACAAGCTCAAAGCAAGCACGGGACAAGTTGCAATCAACCTACTAGGGCACAGGAAAGGTAAAAACTTCAAAGTTACAAAATCTTAGAAGAGATTTTGAAAATTTGCAAATGAAAGATTTAGATTCAATAGACTCATTCTTCACTCAAACAATGGGGATAGTAAATCAGATTAGATCATATGGAGAAACCCTTGGGGATCAACAAGTTGTAGAGAAAATACTTAGAATTCTACCAAATAAATTTGATTCAAGAGTTGTAGCCATTGAGGAATCTAAAGATCTCTCCTTGCTATCAATAGACGAGTTAATGGGTTCTCCCTTATCACAAGAAAAAAGATTGAATCATTCGGGAACTTCATCATTGGAGAATGCTTTCAAGATTCAACTTTCATTTGGAAGAACAAGAGAAAGATCAGATCACAGTAGAGGCAGAGGATGTTTTACACCAAGAGGAGGAAGAGAAAATCCTCAATTTGAGAGTAGAAGGCCTGCATCAAGCTCACAAACCAATTTCACATCAACAAAAGGAAGGGGGAGCAACCATCATCAAGGAGAAAGGTATGAAAAATCTAACATCCAATGTCATTATTGTAATAAATTTGGGCATTTTGCATTTGAGTGTAGAAAAAAACAATATGACATGAATAGGCAAAAGGCACATTTTATAAATGAAAGTTAGCCCAACACTAGTGAGCAAAACACCATCTTGATAACATGCAATGTTGCACAAGAGAGCTCTAAAGAAGTATGGTTCTTAAATACTGGTTGTAGTAACCATATGAGTGGGTCTAAGGAGATATTCTCAACTATAGATGAATTAGTAAAATCAAAGGTTAAGTTGGGGAATGATCATCAAATCTCAATCATGGGAAAAGGGTCAATTAGCATAAAAACTAAGAAAGGTGAAGAAAAGGAAATTCTTGATGTATATCATGTTCCCAGATTGCAACACAATCTAATAAGCATTGGACAACTAGTAGAAAAGGGATATAGAATACATTTTGAAAATGGTGAATGTGTGATTCTCGATAAAAGACCAAGCAATAGGTTGATTGCAAAAGTTGAAATGACACAAAATAGAATGTTCCCACTTAAAATCCAAAGTGAATTATTCATAGAGCCAAATGAATTGGAAAAAGTAGCTGAATCTGCATTCAAATCTTTACACAAAAATGAATCTTGGCTATGGCATTTAAGGTTTGGTCATTTAAACTTTAAAGGGTTACAACTCTTATATAAGAAACAAATAGTCTATGGGTTGTCATCAATAGAGCCACTTAAGACAACATGTGAGAGTTGTATTTTGGCAAAGAAACATAGAGAAATTTTCTCAGTTAGAAAGTCTTATAGAGCAAAACATCCACTTGAGATAGTCTATTCAGATCTTTGTGGGCCAATGCAAACACCATCCTTAAGTGGAAAACTTTATTTCTTGACATTTATTGATGATTTCAGTAGAAAGGTTTGGGTTTATTTTGTCAAGTATAAATTGGATGTATTTTCTGTCTTTAAAGAATTCAAGGCAAAAGTTGAGAAATAAAGTGGATACTCTATTGAAACATTAAGAACTGATCAAGGTGGAGAATACATATCAAATGATTTTTTGAATTTTTGCAAAGAAAATCGCATATGGAAACAATTTATAGCAAGGTACACTCCACAACAAAATGGAGTAGCAGAAAGAAAAAATAGAACAATTATGGAGATGACAAGGATTATGTTAAAGGAAAAACACTTGCCAAATGAGTATTGGGCTGAAGCAGTTGCATGTTCAGCATACATACACAACAAAATGGAGTAGCAGAAAGAAAAAATAGAACAATTATGGAGATGACAAGGAGTATGTTAAAGGAAAAACACCTGCCAAATGAGTATTGGGCTGAAGTAGTTGCATGTTCAACATACATACTAAATAGATGTCCAACAAAAGCAGTAATAAATAAAACACCTAAAGAAGCTTGGAGACAAAGGAAGCATAATATAACACATTTGAAAATATTTGGTTGTGTGGCATACTCATTGGTACCTCAAGAAGTGAGACAAAAATTGGATGATAGAGGAGAGAAGTGCATATTTGTGGGATATAGTGAACAATCTAAGGCATATAGGCTATACAATCCCATCACAAAGAAGTTAATAGTAAGTCGTGATGTTGAGTTTGTAGAAGAAGAAGCATGGGATGGTAGCTTGGATAAGTCAACTATAGTTGCAGCTAGTGTTCCACAAGAAAATGAAGAAAATGAAACTCAAGATGTGCATTCTACAACACAAAAAAATGTTCCTAAAACACCTACAAGGGCACCTACCACTCAAAACCCTACTACTCCAGCAAGCACTAATAGTGGTGAATCATCTAATCCAACACTTGCTTCATTAAGATCAAGAGCTATAAATACTTCAAGGAAGACATGAAGTCTTAGAGACATATATGATGAATTACAAGAGGCTGAAAATGGTTATTTATGCATTAATTTTGCACTCTTAGCACATGTTGATCGAATTTATTTTGAAAAAGCTATTAAAGATGACAAATGGATTTCTGCCATGGATGAAGAGATTCATTCAATAGAAAAGAATGATACTTGGGACTTACTAGATCTTCCTAAAGGCAAGGATGTGATTGGAGTTAAGTGGGTATACAAAACAAAATATAATGCTGATGGAAAAGTAGATAAACACAAGGCAAGACTAGTAGCCAAAGGCTTCACACAACAACTAGGTATAAGCTACAATGAGACATTTGTACCTATGGAAAGATTAGACACTGTTAGAATGATTTTATCCATTGCAGCCCAAAATAATTGGAAGGTTTATCAAATGGACATGAAATCAACATTCTTGAATGGCATTTTAGAAGAAGAAATGTATATAAAACAACCACAGAGATATGAAATTTTGGGAGAAGAACATAAGGTATACAAGCTGAAGAAGGCACTATATGGCTTGAAGCAAGCTCCTAGAGCATGGTACAATAGAATAGACTCTTATTTTGTGAATAATGGTTTTAGTAAGTGTGGCTATGAACCAACTTTGTATGTCAAAGTGAACAATGAAGGAGAAATATTAATAGTTCTCTTATATGTAGATGATTTGATATTCACTGGTAATATGTCAATTAACAATTTCAAGATAGCCATGAAAAATGAATTTGATATGACTGATTTGGGACTCATGAGATATTTTCTTGGGATACAAGTAAATCAAAATGATCGAGGCATTTTCATTTGTCAAAGTAAGTATGCTACTGATTTGTTGAAAAGATTTAAAATGACAAATGTGAATTCAGCCCCTACACCAGTTGCATTTGGTATAAAACTTAGCAAGAATGATGAAAGTCCTAATGTAGACACAACTTTATTCAAATATTAGTTGGTATCCTTTTATATTTGATAGCTGTAAGACCAGATATAATGCATGGAGACAATCTCATTTCTAGATTCATGGACAAACCAAAAGAAACTCATTGGAAAGCTAGAAAGAGGATTTTGAGTTATATAGTTGGAACAAAGAACTTTGGGATCTTATATGCACATTCAGATCATTACAAGTTGATTGGCTATACAAATAGTGATTGGGAAAGTAGCTTTGATGATAAAAGAAGCACTTCAGGACATATCTTTCACCTAGGATTAGGAGCTATTTCTTGGGCATCAAAGAAGCAACCAATTGTGACAATATCATTAGCTGAAGCAGAATATGTTGCAGCAACATCAACAGCCTGTCAAGCAATTTGGATGAGAAGAGTACTTTCAAATTTGAAGCATCCACAAGAAGAACCTACAAGATTATATTTTGATAATAATTTTGCAATTGCTTTATCAAAAAATCATGTCTTTCATCAGTGTAGTAAACATATAGATATAAGATATCATTATATTCTTGAATTAGTGAACAATGGTGACATATGTCTTAAGTTTTGCAAGTCCAAAGAATAGCTGGTAGACATTTTCACAAAGCCTCTTGCAAAGAATGTCTTTGAACATCTTTGAGAAAGTATTGGTATTACAAACATATATGGCAGTGAAGATTAAGTGGGACTGTTGGTGATGTAGGCTTTTGGCTATCCATTTAATCTTCCCTACTCTTACCTACTCCAACTACTTCATTTATTGTTGTCTTCTCATCGAGAGTTCTACATCTCTCATTTTAAACTATGATTCTAGATTATTAGGTTTAAGTTTAGGGTTTGTTCCAAAGGTTGAGTCAGCTGTAATACTTTTCCAAAAGTTTGAAGATGTTTTGTCTTCTTGGCTAATAGTAGATTTCTCTAGAATATTGTATGCTTTCTTATAAAAGGCAGTATGTACTCATTTGATATTACAGTGGAATAAAATATAATATTATTTATTGTGCGGCAACACATCATATTTTTCTGTGTCTTTCTTTGTTATTTTTTTATCCTCTACCTATCCATCAAAATAGAGGGCACAAGGCTCTAGATTAAAGTTTTGATATACTATTAATCTGTAGAAATCATAAAAGCTCACATTTTATTTATGATAATAAAGGCATGTATGATGTGCATTTATGCTCTACTTTTTAAATTTTATTCTAAACTAGCGGCGATATTCAACAAGCTTGAGATTATCTGAGCTTTTTCTTGTTTAAAGTTTTCTTAAATTGGACTGTTCTTAATTGCTTCAGGTTGAATGAGAAATTTGGCTTGGTTGCACTAAGGAATTTGCGTTGGATTAAGACAAACTTTTTGTTTTTGTGGAAGAATTTTCTAATTTGAGCTATTATTGTCAATTAAAGGCCAATCTTTAGCTTAGTATTGTTGGAATTTGAGGCTGAGTTATAAATAAACAACTAGGAATTAAATGAACCTTGGATATGAATACATGGAAATCAAGGCTTGAAAATGATGAAATTGCTTACAATTGACTATGAATAGAGCAACAACATAGAGATCACAATAGCAATGAGAATTTACAGGTTGAGGGTTTGAATCCTATCACAACAACCTCAAATTTAGGCAAAAATAACTTCTGTCTCAAAGATCCGAGCTTCTGTAAGAAGCATGTCCTATTTGACAATTATCACATTAAACAATTGTGAGAAATATAGAATTAAATGAATAAAGAGTCAATTGAAAAGTCAATAATCATTCATTATCCAATAATCAAGATTTAACAACTCAGTTGCCAAAAATAAACATAATTACAATATAATGACTAAGATGCTGATCTATACATCAAACATCCAAGGTATGCCCATCATATGCATGATCAAATAGTACATCAAGATCATTATAGATACATTATCCATTTACATAATTACATCATAATGATCATCTCAGGATGATGGTTTACAATAAATCACTGATATCTGTCCTTCTATAGATTCGGTATCCAAAGCCATCAGATGTCATCCATCTACTATCTGAGATGGGAGTGTGGCCCAAGCACTTTTACCATGACAACCACATAGCATTTAGCTCTCTTAGGGTTCTTCCTGACATTAAAAATGCCATTAAGAATGCCTTGACCTTGACACAAGAAGGCTAGAAACTCACAACAAGAAGATTTGATGGATTCGGTGCAGTTGTGAAAATAACTACTTCCACATATGTCCAGCAGCCTAATCACAGAATGTGGCTGGAAAAATAATGCTCTACACATATACACATATGCAGGGGAATGGCTGAAACATATATACTCATATGTAAAAAAAAAAATCATATCTACTTATATGCAACAATATAAGTAAGCATATCTACACATATGCATTACAAGAATAACAACATATCGTATGTAGTAAAGTAAAAATGGCTTGGCCAAGGACTTAATGCTAGAATTTATTGAAAGGAGAAACAAAGCATAATGAATCTATCATATCCAAAACTAGTGGGTAGAGAGAAACAAACACACAATGAATCCATCTATGACCCTTCCCATTTTGCCACATAACACCCAACCATAAGGTAATTACATAGACTTAGAGGACCAACATGTAATGCAAGATGCATTATAACTTAGAAAAAGTACTCATCTATATTCAACATAACATTAAATATTTCAAAAAATTCACTCTTCTATAATCAGGGATGCCATTATAACTTAGAGAATGTAATCACCTATTTCATTCATTCTATAAATTTAAACTAGTCGCTCTTGCATACACCCTACTACTAAGGTTTGTTATCTTGTTTCTCATGCAAGAATACATGAATTGATTATTTTCAATTTAAAAAGAAAATACATTCTGAAAAACATTAGAATTTTGTTCAAATAATTCTGAAGTTAGTCTTAATCACTTCACTTGGTCTGTTTGGTTCATGGAAGATGACTGGAATTGGCTTTTCAAAACACAGATTTGAAAATTTGTGCATTTTTTTCAAAATTTGCAAAATGGAATTAGCATACATGACTTCCAATTTTGCCTCAAAACCAGGTTTTCCAACTTCCTACTAGCAAGCATGAATTGAAAATCAAAACCTAATTTTGTTTTTTAAGGAGTGTAAAAATAATAGATTTGACTACTTTTTGAAATTTGCCTTTAACTCCAAGCTTACGCACTTCACACGCATCTTCTGAGTGAAAAAAATAATTTCAGTAAAATCTCAAAAATCGGAATGAAGATATGCAAAACCTTGATTTGGCTAAACTGAAGTTTGTAGAAATCTAGATTTTTTAAATTTCACAAACCAAACGGACCCTTAATTCAGAGTCAAACATTCTATAAATACATAATTCTACACAAGATATAATGGATTACCAAAATAGACATTTCAATAAAGTGTATTAGGTAGCCTAATAGATCCAGCAAGCAGAAAAATAGTAACACTTAATCTTATACAACACCGGGTTTCATTGTTTGTTACAAACAGCCAATGGTGGTTTAAATTGGAAAATGGAAGGGAGTCTTCATATGACAAATCAACAAGCATTAACCTATGAGAAATGAGAATATTAAAACCATATTCAATAAATACTATGAAGCCTCTGAAAATGAAAACATTCTCTGGTTAGCCTAAGTACATGTTTAAAGGATTTGGTCCTACTGTTCAAGTCTAATGTTGTAGTGAATTCCTCCATCGAACACATATATGCATTAAGCCATAAGAGACCAAGACATGAGCTGCCTATCCGGTTGGGTCCAACCAAGATAGAGTCACACAGTCAACAATATTTTAACCAGGCATTTATATCATGCTAGAGTCTAATAATGTTAAAACCATACTTAGGGTATAATGAAGACAGAGGCACCCCAAACTACTTTCTATTCTCAGACTATGAGAAATATATTAAAATCAAACTTAAACTCACAACCCTAAACCTAACATCTTTGCTCGACAGTTAAAGGTTGCTCGGCACATGAAGGTGCCGAGTGCTAGTTTTACTCGGCACTTGATGGTGCTGAGTGGCAGGTTGCTCGGCACTTGAAGGTGCCGAGTGACAAGCAATAGGTGCCGAGTGAGCTCAATACACAAAGGAAAATGTAGTAGATGTCGAGTTAGCTTGGCACTCAAAGAAGACAATGGATGCCGAGTAAGGTCGGCTCCAACTAATAAAATTTATAACTTAGAAACAATCTAATGTGAATGCTTTCACTATTGAAACCAGTGAGCTGAGCTTTAACATTTCAACCAAGTTTCTCAAAAATACAATGAATAGAAGAGAAAGAACAATAGATTCAAGTATGCCTACTTTCTTTTCTATTCAACTGAGATTTAAAATATTGAAATATCTGGGAGCATCCGGTTTCAACCAGAAAACCCTAAAATAACCCTAAACTAGTAATACTTCAAACTTCAATAAACTTGCAACTTGCAACTCTAATGGCTGCATACAAAGTGCCTGGAGCAATCACTACTTCAATAGGATGAATATAACAATGAAAAACTTACTGAGTGAGCAGGGGAAACACGTGCAACTGTAGGCACAAACTTCTTTCCTTCTTCCTTCTCTGCTCAGCTCTGCAACTTCTCTCTGATCTGCTTGATCTGCTTGAACTCTCTGAATGAATGAATAAACATTCCTTTTTTTTTCCATATCTTTCCCCCTCAACGTCCAAATTCAAAATCTCACCTACCAAAAATAAATGCATGTTGTTCATGGATGCCTATGGTGACCTGACAAGGTAGATGGGCATGGGGCTCGAGGACAACCTGCTGGCTCTTCGATGTTTAAGTTTTCCAACACTCCCCCTTTGTCTCAAGCCAAACAAACAAGGATCACAATTGATCCAAATCAACTAAACCAAGACTCTCTCTTAAGTGTACAAAAATTCCAATGCCTAATGGCTTGGTGAAAATGTCTGCTAGTTACTGCTCAGACTTGCAAAATTCCATCTTGATATCCCCATTCTCCACCAACTCTCTAATGAAGTGATATCTAATCTCTATATGTTTGCTTTTCCCATGGAAGACTGGATTCTTAGATAATGCAATTGATGAGATGTTGTCACAATAAATTGTGGTTCCATCCTCTTGCCTTTCATTCAAATCTGTCAAGATCCTCCTTAGCCAAATTGCTTGACATGCTTCTGCATTTGTTGCTATGTATTCAACCTCTACTGTAGATTGAGCAACAATAGGTTGCTTCTTGGATGCCCATGAAATTGCACCCAATCCCATATGAAACATGCATCTCGAAGTGCTCTTCCTATAATCTAAACTTCTAGTCCAATCACTATCAGTGTAAGAAACCAACTTGAAATCATCATTTGCAGTATATAAAATTCCAAATCCTTTGGTACCTTTCACATGCCATAGGATCCTTTTTCCCGCTTGCCAATGGGAATCCTTTTGTGTTTCCATAAATCTAGAAATCAGACTTACTACATACAATAGGTCTGGCCGAGTTGTAGTCAAATACATTAGACTTCCAACCATACTCTTGTATAGTGTTGGATCCACTCTCTTGCTAGAGTCTTTCTTGCTCAACTTTAGACCTACTGCGATTGGTGTGGGGGCTGCCTTACTGTTCTCCATTTTAAATCTCTCCAAGATCTGCCCTGCATATTTTTCTTGAGAGATGAAAATGCCATTATGATGGGGGACACAACCCAAGAACAGAATGGACACAACAGAAAAGAGAAATTATATTAACTAAGAAAATAAGCTAGTACAAATAGTACAGAGAAAATAAACTTTAGAACATGCCCTAAGGGCTTACAAAAGCATAAATCTGGAGATAATTTCTTCTTTCAGGACCTCCTCTCAAACTCCACTCTGAACTACCTTTTACAATGCTAGAAATCTCCTTAAATAGACCCCGAAGGGTTAAGGACTAGGAGTTCATTCTAGAAAGTGCTAGTAGGCATCCACCGACCAAATAGAAGGTTCCAGAAGCTATGGTAGAAGTTGGCGCAAATCTAGAAGAATCTAGAAACGGTAACCGAACTTCCGGGAGGCATAACTTTTGAACCGTAGCTCCGATTGATGAACCGTTTACATTTTCGAAAAGCACTCGAAGCGCTCTATAGCCCTATGGACCAGCTTCGCTCATCCCCCATTTTTTGACCCTTTTTGAGGTCATTTAATGCCCCTAACCTGACTTTGAAGCATTCTTAGGAGGTCTCCAAAACCTAAAAAACTGCAATAACTTTCAAACCGTGGGGACTTTTGACCTGATTCTTTTTCTGGAATTCTCTAAATCACAATTACATTCATCTGGCCAATTCACACCTTCTAGGTCACCAAAATGATGGCCAAATTGGATGCTCCTATTTTTTCAGGATTTTCTAGCACATTGATAGTTGAACTGTGAGAGTTGGAACCTTTATTTGACCCAAATGGGTATCCAAAAATGTAAAGACATGAAACAGAAACTAAGTCTAAGTACATTTTTTTGGGTGACACAGGATTGCCCTTATACCTCTGGATGCTCCTGCATCACATTATGCATTTGTTTTACTTCTATGCCTAGAAAGTATTTCAAGAGACCTAGGTCTATCATTTCAAATTCACTTTTCATAGCTTCTTTAAACTCACCAGTTAGAGCCTTATCATTACAAGTAAAAATCAGGTCATCTACATACAAGAAAACAATCAATACATTACCATCTGTTGCCTTGATGTAAAGAGTGGGCTTTCCATTGCTTTTGCTAAAGCCATTGCTCATCAAATATGAGTCAATCCTACTGTACCATGCCTCTGGAGCTTGCTTGAGCCCATAAAGAGCTCTATTCAACCTATATACTTTTTTCTCTTCACCTGTAACTTCACGACTAGGTGGCTACTCCACATACACTTCTTCTTTCAATACACCATTTAGGAAGGTGGAGTTCACATCCATTTGAAATACCTTCCACTTGTGCTAAGCTGCAATTGCTATGAGAGCACACACGGTTTCCATTCTTGCAACAGGGGCATAGGTCTCATCATAGTCTCTTCCATACTGCTGTTTGTAGCCCTTGACTACCAGCCTTGCCTTATACCTATCAATCTTGCCTTCAGCACTGCATTTGCTCTTATAGACCCATTTCACTCCAATCACATGCTTCTTTGGAGGAAATTCAGTTAGCTCCCATGTCTCATTTCTTTCTATAGCATCTATTTCTTCATCCATGGCATTACACCATTTCTTCTCCTTAATAGCTTCCTCAAAATATACTAGATCACTATGAGAAAATAATGCAAAATTAACACTCTCATCACAATCTTCATACCTTTCATCTTGGTATATCTCCCTAAGACTCTTGGCCTTTCTTAGTAATAGGGAAGAGAGCGTGGGATCAGAATCTTCACTGCTTTTGCATTGTCGACCAACTCGGTCTTCACTGGTACTCGACACTGACACTCAGTCATGCCTAGAGGAGCTCAGCACTGTCTGAACCTGCTTGCCTTTTCTTCTATTTCCTCCTTCTTCTTTCTATTCATTAGTATCTTCTTCATTCCTAATTGGCACTTTACTTGAAGTGCTCGTTGACTCATCAATTTAACCATACCAAGATTGATTTTCAAGAAACTTCACATCTGTTAAAAGCATCATCTTGTTGTTCAATGGGTCATACAATCTGTATGCCTTTGATTTTGGGCTATACCCTGTGAAAATGCACTTCACACCTTTGTCATCAAATTTATGCCTTTTCTCTTTAGGCACATGTGCATATGCAACACATCCAAACATCCTTAAATGTTCAACTATCCATCTTCTTCGTGACCATGCTTCCATTGGAATTCTATCACGGACTGCCTTTGTAGGACACCTATTAATTAGGTAAACTACTGTTGCCACAACCTCTCCCCAAAATTTAGTTGGGAGAGTTTTCTCTTTCATCATGCTTCTTTCCATTTCAATAATGGTCCTGCTATTTCTTTTAGCCACTCCATTCTGCTATGGTGTATAGCTGGCTGTGAGCTCTTTCTTTATGCCATGTTTCCTACAAAAGTTTACAAAAGAATTGGAGGTATACTCCCCTCCTCTATATGATATGAGGACCTTGATATAGTGTCCAAATTCTTTTTCAGCTTGGGCTTTAAATTCTACAAATTTATCAAATGCTTCAAATATATTCTTTAAGAAATACACCCATGTTCTACGACTGAAATCATCAATGAATGACATGAAATAAGTACTCCCCCCAATGGAAGTAACTTGCATAGGATCGACTAGGTCGGTATGCACTAACTCTAATGTATATCTAGCCCTCATAAAATTTCAAGAATTAAAGGGAAGCCTATGTTGCTTACCCAAAATACAAGCCTCACACTTGTCACAAGAATTTCCTACACATGGCAAACCATCTACCATTCTTTTATTTGATGATAAATTTAAACCAGCATAGCCAAGATGACCATACATGAGATGCCACAATCGTGAAGGGTCTTCAATCACACTCTTTAGAGTTGATTGTGTGTGAGGTGCAACACAAACTTGAGATGAGAGACATGTCTCAATCCTCAAGGGAAACATTCTGTTCTTTGTCATTTGAACTGCTGCAAGTAAGTTCTTGCTCCCATCCTTTTCATGGATGACACACCTGTCATTTTCCATCAGCACTTTGTATCCATTTTGAATGAGCTGACCAATGCTCATCAAATTGTGCTTCATACCAGGGGCGAAATACACATTTTGTATTTCCTTCTTCTCACCTTTCTTGGTGCGGACCATAATAGATCCTTTTTTCATAAATGGTAGGGTTCCATTATTACCCATCTTAATCTTATATTTGAAACTCTTGTCAATGAATGAAAACAAGGTTTCATTGCCACTCATGTGGTTGCTACATCTAGTGTCGAGGTACGAAACCTTAGGGCTTCCTTCTTCACCAACATTACACATGATGAAGGCAACAACATTGGGTCCACTTCGCATGTTCACATCAGCCATATTTTCTTGTCCTGACTGATCGTTCTACTTCTTCCAGCATTCATTTGGATAATGCCCATATTTATGATAGTTGTAGTATTGTACATTACTCTTATTTGAGTTGTAATTTTTTTTACCTTCTCTTGAAGTATTTTGTGAGCTACTTGCTCCATCTACTCTTCCTGAGCTTTCTGCTGCAGCATTTCTTTGCCCTCCATTTCCTCGGCCTCTTCCTCTAGAGTTTCTTCCTGAGCCATTTCTTCCTCTCCCCCTTATTAGCTAGAAGATAATAAATATCATCAAAGGGATTGCTGAATTTGAAAAACTAATAGCTTCATGTGAACAACTTAAAATGAAAGTTGCGGATGAACTAGTCTCTATTATCATAGGTGGAGTAGTAGTAAACGATCTTCAACATAGTGATTGCCAATTTCTTCTTGATTCCTTCAGTATCAAAATTCATACAAAATGGAGAAATGAGTGTCAGATGTTGAAACTATGATGAAGCTTAGTTTGGTCATAATCACTCTAGAAGATTGTAACATTTTTGCCTATCAACAAGAGTAAGAAGAGATCCAAGATAAGTAATTTATGGCCAAACTTAGGATGGAGAATGTGTTCATTCCCAATTATGATTCAATGGTGATCATCCTCGATGCTTATAGGACTTTCTGGGATAAGTCAATTATGTCTAGATAGATAGAGTTCATAGCTGAGGTTAATTAACCTCTCCAAAATTACATATTTTGGAGGTAGTTATTAACCATGAAAGAACAGTTCTTAACCTTCATGTCTATATAAGGAGTCATTTTTGGCTTTGCAAATGACTTTTTGGACTTTAGAAAAAGGGAAAATTTTTAGAAATATTGATTCTCTTTGCAATGAGCATTTTTATGGTATTGTGTAAATGTTTATGAATCTTTGGATTGATATTGTGCTAGCAATAATTCTCAAGCATAGATCTTGATTATTGTAATTAGTAGTTTAAGTTAGTCCAAGCAAGCTTTGAAGTCATCTGGTGCATTCGCCATCGATGGCTTTCTCTTAATCTTTTAAAATTTAAATTCATTTTTTCGAAATTTTTTAAAATTATATCATATGAGGGAGTTGCCCCTCTAAATGCAAAGGAAGGCCACATATCAAGGGCCTATCCAGCTATTGTGAACAGTTTGCCACATACACTCGATTGGACCATTTTCAAGTGACAAATTTGTTTACCAAAAAAAATTGTTTGACAATTGAAAGGTCAGTTTGGGATTGAAATCATGTTTTAACTTTTTGTTAGTTTTGGATTCAAATCATGCTTTAATCAAAATTTAAGAAATTTTATTATTACTTTATTTTATTTTCAAAATTATGAATTTTATTGTATCAATGTTTATGTTTATAATTTTTTATGAATATGTTGGATCTTTATTCTATGATCTTTTATTATAACAGTGAATTAGTGAAGAGAATGTTTGTATTTTTTTTGTCAATCTTTTAGATCATATTTATAATTTATCATCAGTACATAAGCTAGAGTAGAAAATTCTTTTGTGCATCTTGTTAGATCATATTCAATGATCTATTATACTTGTAATCTATCATCATGACAATGATCCATCATCATCACAATGAACTAGAAAAGCTTTTTTTAGATCAACATTTCATATTATAATCTATGATACATTATCATAACAATACTTGTTAGAAAATAGATCTGCTGATAATAGATTTAAAATATTAATACAAACATACAAAATTAAATCTCATTAACATCAACTAAAAACCCTATCATTTTAAAAGTTTTTAACATATTATTCAAATTAACTTTAGATTTATTAAATAACAATGTGGGCTGACTATAACGTTCAGCTCCATCATTATGTTAAAAAACCTAATGATGATTGTATTCTTTTCTAGGTAATTGTAAATAGTTTGCCCTTAATCTTTCAAGCAGAAGAGGGGACTATGAACACCAATTCTGACGCCGTTAAAAGCCACGTGGTTAAAAGCCACGCGCTCTACCAGCTTAGCATGCAGAGTAACTTTCAACTGTAAATTATTGGAAATTTACTGCAGTTTCTATGAATTACATCCAAACTATACAATATGCAACGCGTGAAAACTATCTTTTCTTCTAATTCATATATTGTCTTTAAAAATAGATTATCTTATAAATTTAGTTTGGAATGATCACAGTTCGGCTCTTTTTTAATACTGGGAGTTTGCGAATTTTATTGTATGTATCTTAGTACTAATGTTCGTGATTATATTTCATGATCTATTATTAGATAGTGTATTGAAAAGAGAATATTTGTATTTTTTTTCAATGTTTTGGATCATTTTCTACAATTTTACAATGACAGTGGATTAGAAAAGAGAATTTTAGATCACACTTATAATCTATTATCAAAACAGTGAGCTAGCGAAGAGAATGATGTTTTAAATCATATTCCATGATTCATCCCCAGACAATGAACTAGAGAAGAGAAGTTCATTATGTGGAAATTTGAGATCATGTTTTATGATTCATCATCAGTACAGTGAACTTGAAAAATAATTCCAACTTTTTTTCTTAATGTATTAAATCATATTCCATGATTCATCATCATGATAATGAACTGGAGAAGAGAAGTTTATTATATTGATATTTTAGATCATGTTTTATAAATGTCACAATTTCTTTTTTATGTAAGAGAGGGAAGCCAAAATTAATTATTATTATGTGTTGTGATGCCCTTTCTCTGTTTGTATTTGTTTCTCTTTCAGCTTGAATAAATTTTCACCCCTCCTTTATTTAATTGTTATTTTTATTATTTGTTAAACAGATTTGAACATATTATAGACAATCAAATTTTATTAAATATAAACTGAAAACCTAATAATTTTTCCATTTTATTTACATTTGATGAGATAATTATGTGAACTGACTCTAATGTTTAAACTTGCCAAAATATAAAGAAAGAAATGATACCACAGAAAAATTGAACACTAAAATGATTGACTAAAGACTGCAATTATGACTTGTCTTCTACCAAATAGACTTTATAATTTTTTTAATCTTTCAATAAACATAATCTATCATCATAGTAAATGATGTCATAATTTTTGAGTCTGAGTGTGATAGTCATAAATTTTAATTTGATCCTTTGCACCATTCAGAAGCTCCCAAAAACAATAATTAGAAAAATAATTAATATTTCTATATCCTCACAAAGAAAGAAGATCCCACAGCTGGAGAATTAATCAATAAGCAAACAAAACATTCTTTGTAGTAACAATCTGCAAATTTGACACCCCTCTCAATTAGACTGCTAAATTGTTATTCCATACATCTCACAGAATTCCCTAAGACATATCAGAGCAGAAACTTGCGTTGAACAGCAAGGAACAGAAGCTATTTCAATGGAAGATTTCACAACATGCTTCATCCCGGCCATTTTTTCACAGAATGATGGCTTCACCAATGCAAGGAAAGAAAACCAAATTCCCATCTTTCTTCTGAAGCTGCCATAACAGTGTGTTATGTTACGACCCATTGATCTAAAAATGGCAGCTTTAATTTTTCCTCTTCTTGGCTGAGCCATACTCACACAAAAGATTAATTGTTTCATGCAGGAATTGTTGTTGAATACAATGGAGATATATTCATTTTATAGGGCGTGGAAGGGACTCAAAGGTCCCACAAGTCTTAAAAATGTCACTATTATCATTTTATAGGGCATGGAGGGGACTTAAAAATGTCACTTAAAGGTCCCACAGGTCTTAAAAATGTCACTTTTATGATATACAAATTTCTCCTTGTTCCCATCGACACCACCGTCAAGTTTTTAACTCTGAGCACGGTAATCTTTTTGGATTACAGTTGAAATCGAGAGCACACAATCAATTTGTGTTTGCAGTAATGCCGGAGTTGAAGGCAAAGTGAGCGCTGACGCATCTCATGTTGTCATCATTTTTTTCTGAGCAAATCAAAGTCTGACATGAAAAACAAACAATGGGCTATTTAGTTGTAGAAGCAATCCCCACATGCATATTCTTTTAAGTGGCTAAAATCTATCTTGAGGCATGTCTAATTTTAGGGGATGTATACTTTCATGGAAGCTTGTGGGGAGGGAATATCTATTAGTCATTACAATAGTAATAAGGTCATTTCTAATGGAACTTCACCTCTCATCAATGTAATGTCTATGAGATATTGGATTATATGTGACATATTGGACTATATTTATTTTTTCTTATATATAGATATTTTTAAATATAAAATCTCCTAATTGTAGTGTTAGCAAGATAAATAGCATAGCATAGGTTAGAGTGTGATGCTAACGAAAGTGCGAGTGATGATGATGGCTAGGGAAGCACAAACACTAGTTAAGAGAACTAGTGCAAATGCCTTTGCTTCAATAGGAATCTCAAATGACGATGATGACGGCGATGACTCCAATGAAGATAAAGATGAACTCTTCCAAATATTCTTTTGGGTGTTCAACTTCTTTCTTCGATGGAAAATGGCTCAAATTTGGACAAGGGATATAAGGATGAGATGAATCTTAGGAATTATTTTCTAAAGAAATAGGATTAAGAGACTCAATAGGATTGGGATTGTGGGGTTTCCTCTCCTTCATCCCCATAATATTATAAATGGATTCTATCAAATACTAATAATCAATTTTTTATAGGTTAAAAACTAAAATTCTAGTATTGAGTTGTATAGCTCTAAAGTCAAAATGGGGAACCTGGAAGTAGGTGATCAATTATGAGTTCGTGTTGATTTGTACTACCAAAAGTGCAGGAAGTATGGCCATGTAGTCACTGACTGTAAAATAGAACAAAAAAGGTGAAGAGACCACAAAATTCAAAGAGGTAGTTGTTGAAGGAAGGATTCAAAATAATGAATCAGGGCACTTGTCTAAAGTGGACCATGAGTGTCCTTTGTCCTCTAGAAAGGCAGAGGAGAAGTTGAATGACTAGTTGAAAGAAATCCCACACACTACAAATAGGGGGGATGACCCTATGGCTTGTCTAGAGGAAGGAGAGAAATTGACTAATATTGGAAGACAAGTGAAGGCCCTAAGGGATTATTCGGTGAGGAACTAGAGATGCTGGGAAATATGGAGGATGAGGAGGTTGCTCGGACTTTAGCTAAGGAGGAATGTAAAGGAAATATGGATGCTACAATTTCCCCTCCTAGGCTAGGGGAACTTAGGGGGATAGATGCCTTGGCCCATCCCCATAGGAAACTATGTTGAATGTGGCAAGAAGGTCAACCAAGTGGGTGAACTACCCTTCTCTAAAGGGTTCAACTAAGTGGGTGGACTACCCTTCTGTGAATGGTACTCTTATGTTCACACTACCATGGGACAAGGACACTCTTTTTCCCTCGAGCATGTTGACACTATTTGCAGATGATGGGGGTTGGTAGGAACCCAAAAAGAGAACCAAGAGACAACCAAAGGCACAAATGTGGGCCCTAACACAAGAACTAGAAAATCGACATCGAGGGTGGAAGAAACTACTTAAGGAGACTTCCTAAGACATTTCTCATGGGAAGAAAAGGATGTTAGAGGATACCTAGAGGGGAAAGAAATGAGGTTTATCACTTGGAACATTAAGGGCTTAAAGAACCCAAGGAAACAATTTTCTCTAAAGCATGGTAAACTTTAAGAAACCCCCCTCTAGAAAAAGATATAAATTAATTTTATTATTTTGAAAAAATAAATTATTTTTAATTTTAAATATTATTTGCATTGATGATTATTTTAGAATCATAATTTTTGAGTAGAAAATATTTGTGAATCTAGGAATTTCGCTAATCATAATGAAATATTACAAATAAAAAATGAACATCTTTTATCTCATGAAAGCAATGAGGATAATTACATTATATTTTAAATCAATAATGAAAACTAAATATTTGTAATGTATCCCTAAATTAACTAATAATTATATCATTATTGATGAATTATTTTGTATTTCTTCAATAATATATAATATTTAGGTGCAATATAATCATGCATTGAATATTGTGGCAAATCTTCGAGTTTAAATTTTTTAATAAAATAAATTATTGAGTCATTTAAAATATTTTCAAAATAAATTTAATAAAAATGTGGTGATTTAGGTTGCATTAAATCTCAAATTATTAGCCAAATTACTAGCAGAAAATTTCTAAAATTCACAAAATTACAAATATTCACCACTAGAAACCACCCTACTCTAAAGAAAATTATTTATGACCATAATGTTGATATTTTCCTCATCCAAGAGATCAAAATGAATAAATGCAACTTTGACAAAGTTTTGGGATACATATGACTAGGGGCCAAATATTCCTATAGTGAAGCTATTGGTGCTTCAGGAAGGATGGGAACTATGTGGAACCCTGATAAGATTAGTGATGCTTAGCTCCATTACCACACTCACTTCTTGGTTCTGATGTTTTCTTGGTTTTGGGACCTTTTCAACTTATATGATCCTAATGCTAGAGGAGAGAGACTATAGGTGTGGAAGAAGGCCTTCGCATGCATTGATAACTTTAAGGATATGATGACTATAAGCATAGGGTATTTCAACACTCCAAGCTATACCCCTTAGAAAAGCTTGGAGGTCTAGACAATGTTTCTAAAAGCATGCATGATCTAGATGGGTTTCTTAGGTGGAATAACCTCATTGGTATGGAACTTAAGGGCGTGCATTTTACCTGGTCTAACAATAGTTTGGGGGAAAACCTCATACATGTTAGACTGGATATAGTACTCTTGTCAACTGATTGGGGTATTCTTCCTTATACCTCTCTGCAAGGATTTCACAAGAGTATTTTTTATCACTAAATGGTTGTTTTTAACTAGATGAAAAAGTATCCTAGTAAAAAGAAACCTTTTAGATATGAGACAATGTGACATTCACACCGCCAGTTTCATGAATGTATTGAAAGGTGGTGGAACATAAGGGTCCAACTTTTTTTGGATGCATATCCAAATAGAATAAATAAATTGAGGAAAAACTCAGGATCTTTTAGGAAGGAAATGCCAAGGGGGACCTTTCAGTAGCCATGCACAAGGAGAAGAATTAGAGAAAGAAATGGAACACTAGTAGAATTTTGACAAATAAATGACTATGTGACTAAAACTTTTAGTCACATGACTAAAAGTGATCGAATTCTAGAAATATTTTTTAGTTTATAAGTACAAGTGACTAAATAAATTGTTAACTTGGTCATTGGGTAAAATGACAAGGTTAGACAAAGATATATGCCTAAATAAAAGATCAAATAAATGACTAAACAATTGGTTACTAATAATTAGTCACCTAATCAAATGAATAAATGAATGATCAATGACTTTTTAATATTAATACATTCTTTAATTTTTTTTTAATTTCTTTTATTAATCACAATGGAGTTATCATTTTATCAATACATCATTATTAGTGAACGTCCTAGAACGACCTTCCAACTAATATATATGTAGCTCTTATGTTTGATAAAAACTATTACCATTTATTAGATGAATAAAGAATATGAAATTTTAGGATTATTCATGCATTTAACAAAAGAAAGTACACCAATTCTAACCAAACTTTGAGTTGGCTTGTACAATATCAATTAGGAGTTTTAGCATGTTCCCAAAAGAAGGGGTTAGAAAAAATGTAGAATTTGACAAGACTTCTAGAACAACTTTAAGTGTTGATTTACTTGTATTAAAAATTCAAGCATCTACACTTGAGTCATTGTATTTGCGATTAATAACTATTATATATTTTACTTTTACTTTAAATAAGATGATAAGGCTATTACCTAAGAAGATGCTCATTGAGAAACCATTACATCTTAGCTTGATGTGTCTGATTGGTTAGGAAAGATTTATCAAGAGGTCTTTCAAACAATGCCAATATACCTGCCACTAAGCTACTTGCTAGGCCATAAATGTGTTTACTAGATTGCAATGAAATGAGAAGGGGTTTACTAATGTCACCTAGCTACCTAGATTTTTGTTTAGGATCATGTTTATGTGAAATGAAAAAAAGATAATTTTTAGCTACAGATTGTTTGTAATAACTTAATATTCTTTTGAGTATTCTACACCCTCTTTCATATTGAGAATGAAGTAATGAATAAATTTTAATGGAAATTAATACTTTGATAATCTATATGTGATATTTGATTATTTCATCATAACTGATTTTTTTATTGTTAATATAATATAAATATCTCTCATCATAAAAAAAAATCTAACACTTTAAGAATAGGAGGAAAATAGGGAAGGATAGATGACACTCCATAGAAATAGAAGATCATAAGTAAGTTGTACATCTTTTATATTAAAAATTGACAACTATTCTCTTAAAGGTAATTATAGTCATTTGGTAAATACATTTTAGAGAGAGAGATGACAGTCATGGACATAAATTATCTACTCAATATCTTCATGCTCTTTTCTACTTATCTATTATGATAGGGCCTAGCCTAACTTCATTCATTACTTGATTATCTTTTACTTCTCATAGTAACTTTAGAACTTAATGATAACCTACTTCCTTACCAAGTTATTTAACTTTTCATGACGTGCAAAATTGTGTAGAGGAAAAGCAAAGATATTGAAGTGTTATGAATAACACATGAAAACAATTTTTTATTTTTTTGAAATTAATAATTTCTATTTTCTAAGGATTTATGTATAATATATATTATATAGATGATTTCATTTTAGATTTTAGATTTAATCTAATTATATGAGTTAAATTAGTAAGTTTGGTCTACTAATTTATTCATTAATTAGAAAATTTCAGCTTAAGAACCAAAATGAACAATATATCTATAATTAATCTCATTCTCTCATAAATCCTTCATACCCAAATAGGGCTCAATCAGTTTAATTGATATAAATATTGCGGCTTTCTGGATGTCCTATTGATTCAAAGATTTCATACGGGAAGTCACAACAAAGGGCTTATGGATGCTATTTTAATGCAGAAAGACCAGACAACCTGCTGCGTCAAAAATACAATTCCAATGTTAGGGTTTTTTTTTTTGCTTATTTAATTTCAAGACCAAGAGCCGGTTATCTGTATTGTTAGGGTATTTAAACTGTCTGGAGATCCTTCAGAGTTAATGGCTTTAAATTTATATAGTTATAGAGGCTTCGCAATTGTGACAATGCTCTTGCTGATTACGCCCTCATTATTTCATCCAACATTTTGTACTGGATGCCGCATATCAGAAAGAAAAAGTCAAATAATATTGTAAGCAACATTTTTGTGGTGCAAAGAAAAAGTTAAATCACAGTAGCAGAACAAGTTAAAGACGAGTTGTTGTCATCTCTGACCAGAGAAGCAAATACAGAGAGAGATGATTGATTTGTGAAGAGGAAACGAAGAAGGCGTGTTGTGGACGGAATTGATTACTCTTTGATGGCGACGATGATTTGTTTTATACTTTGACTTGAACATTTCAGCCTTTCCGCTGAATATCGTGCTCTAAGATTCCTTGCTAAACTCTCGCATTCACATACATTGGATTTTTTCTCACATTTCTCACATTTATTCTCTTTCTCCATCACTTTTCTGTTTAGATTACAATTATTAGTAATAAAGGTAGGATGTAGAGATTGTAAATATAATAACAAGCAAAGAAATTGAATCAAAGAAGACGAAATACAAAATAATACAGATTTATCGTGGTTGAGCAAAACTTGCCTACTCCACACTCAGCAGGGAATTACTTGTATTAATTAATCAATATATTACATGGGCTGCACAGTCATTATATAGATCTCTACAAATACGAAGAGTCAAGAGAGAGAAGGAACAGTCATGACTGTTGAACTTCATATCCCAACAATCTCCCCCGTGAAGTTCAACTGGCACAACCATGCATCATGGCATTCCCTGCTTCTTTCGAATCTCAAAGAATAATGACACTTTGAGAAGATCTCAAGATTGCTAGACTTTTCTCCAGCACACTTCTAATGAATTTTCTCCATATTTTATCAGACTTGATAAAATTTAGCAATGAAATATCTTCTCTTCTGTACTGCAATTCATTGCTCATATCTCTATGTTGTAGACCTTTGTTACCATTCTTTGCCTGCTTTTTGGATCTCTCTTTCACTGAGGAAGAGATATAAATCCTCGACCAATCAAACATATCCAGGTTCTCTTTCTCTGCATGACCAAAGTCCTTTGTTTCTGAGGGTATATACTCACCAGTTACGCCAACAATCATTTGTAGAGATCCAAGAACAAACATTTTTAATTTGTCTAGAGATGTCAAGGTATCAGCCCTTGGGTTGAAGATACGACCGTCACTTAAAAATCCATTTCTCTTTTCTTGCGACTGCTCAATGTCCCATTGAGGATTTTTCCAGACAAACCAATTTTAAGATCACACTTATCCCAAACTAAGTCACCCTTAATAAAACCATTATTTTTTGCACTGCCACAAGGATTTGGTTGACCATTATCATTGATATGGACTTTGTCATCTTCTAAAGTGTTAGCATCGGTAACAGGATCACCTCGAACATCTTATTGCATCCATTGTATGCTTATCTGCATAACTCGCCCACCTTTGACTTGAGAAACGATAGAGGGGTTTGTTATCTGCTGGTAACACCCAACACCACGCTCCAAACAATATATGTCTTCCTTGTGAAATCTGTGCGACAAGTTTGAGCCACCTGTTATTGCACCCGAACTAGACTGTGCAAATATTTCTATTTTATAAATGATGGATTCACCCAAACTGTGAGAAATACAAATTAAATTTAACTCACAACTCAACCCTAAACCTAAAAATTTTACTCGGCACTCACAATTGCCGAGTGCCAGTTTTGCTTGGCACGTGAATGTGCCGAGTGGAAATTTGCTCGGCACTAACAGATGTCGAGTGACAAGTAGCAGGTGCCGAATGAGCTCAGCACAAAGAGGAGCTTGGCACTTGAAGAAAAATGCTCAGCACAAGAAGAGCTCGACACACACACAGAAAATGCTTGGCACCAATGGATGCCGAGTGAGCTTGGCTCCAACTGAGAAAGAGGATGCCGAGTGTTCTATTTCAAACTTAAAAATTATAACTTAAGAAATATTTCAACGTGAATGCTTTTACCATTAAAATCAGAAAGCCAAAGCTTTAACTTTTCAACCAAACTTCTCATTTATGTAATGAATAGAAGATGAAGAACAATAGATTAAGTATGCTGCTCGCTTTCTATTCAATCTTTCATTAAACTATTACAAAATCTGGGAGCATTTAGCTTCAACCAGAAAACCCTAAAATAACCCTAAACTGATAATACTTCAAACTTTAATAAACTTTTAAACTTACAACTCTAATGGTTGCATACAATGGTGCCTGGAGCAATCACTGCTTCAACAGGACAAATTCAAACAACAACAAACTTACTGAGTGAGGAGAGGAAACACGTGCAATTGCAGGCACAACTTCTTTCCTTCTTCCTTCTCTACTCAGCTCTGCAACTTCTCTCTGATCTGCTTGATCTGCAAACTCTATTGAATGAATGAGTAACATTCCTTTTGTCACATTCCAGCTTTCTCCATCTTTTCAAAATTTGAAAAAACTTCAACCACCGCATTTATGTTTTTATCTGTTCTGTTGGTCGTCAGGTGGTAGGTGGGCGTTTGGCTCCAGGGAGAAATGACCATCTCCATTTAATATTCCAACACTCCCCCTTTGTCCCGAGCCAAACAAACAAGGATCACAGCTGATCCAAATCAACTACACCAAGACACTCTCTTAGGTGTACAAAAAATCCAATGCCTAATGGCTTTGTGAAAATGTCTGCTAGCTGCTGCTTAGACTTGCAAAAATTCATCTTGATATCCCCATTCTCCACCAACTCTCTGATATCTGATCTATATATGTTTGCTTCTCCCATGGAAGACTAGATTCTTAGACAATGCAATTGAAGAGATGTTGTCACAATAAATTGTGGTTCCATCCTCTTGACTTTCATTCAAATTTGTCAAGATCCTCCTTAGCCAAATTGCTTGATATGCTGCTGCATTTGCTGCAATGTATTCAGCCTCTGCTATAGATTGAGTAACAATAGGTTGCTTCTTGGATGCCCATGAAATTACACCCGATCCCATATGAAACATGTATTCGGAAGTGCTCTTCCTATCATCTATTCTTCCAGCCCAATCACTATCCGTGTAACCAACCAACTTGAAATCATCATTTGCAGTATACAAAATTCTAAATCCCTTGGTACCTTTCACATACCTTAGGATCATTTTTCTACTTGCCAAGGGGAATCCTTTGGTGTTTACATAAATCTGGATATCAGACTTATTGCATGCATTAGGTCTGGCCGAGTTGCAGTCAAATATATTAAACTTCCAACCATACTTTTGTACAATGTTGGATCCACTCTCTTGCTAGAGTCTTCTTTGCTCAACTTTAGACCTACTACTATTGGTGTGGGGGCTACCTTACTGTTCTGCATTTTAAATCTCTCCAAGATCTACCGTGCATATTTTTCTTGAGAGATGAATATGCCATCATGCATTTGTTTTACTTCTATGCCTAGAAAGTACTTCAAGAGACCTAGGTTTGTCATTTCAAATTCGCTTTTCATGGCCTCTTTGAACTCACCAATTAGAGCTTTGTCATTTTCAGTAAAAATTAAGTCATCTACATACAAGACAACAATCAATACATTACCATCTGCTGCCTTGATGTAAAGAGTGGGCTCAACATTGCTTTTGCTAAAGCCATTGCTTATCAAATATGAGTCAATCCTATTGTACCATGCCCTTGGAGCTTGCTTGAGCCCATAAAGAGCTCTCTTCAATCTATATACTTTATTCTCTTCACCTGCAACTTCATAACTAGGTGGCTGCTCTACATACACTTCTTCTTTCAATACACCATTAAAGAAGGTGAACTTCACATCCATTTGAAATACCTTCCACTTGTGTCAAGCTGCAATTGCTATGACAGCATGCATGATTTCCATTCTTGCAACTAGGGCATAGGTCTCATCATAATCTCTTTCATACTATTGTTTGTAGCCCTTGACTACTAGCCTTGCCTTATGCCTATCAATCTTGCCTTCAGCATTGCAATTTAGTTAGCTCCAATGTCTCATTCCTTTCTATGGCATCTGTTTCCTCATCCATGGCATTACACCATTTCTTCTTCTTAATAGCTTCCTCAAAATATACTGGATCAGTATGAAAAAATAATGCAAAATTAACACTCTCATCATAATCTTCATACCTTTCATCTTGGTATATCTCCCTAAGACTCTTGGTATTTCTTGGTAATAGGAAGGACAGTGTGGGATTAGAATCTTCATCGCTGCTACATTGCCGACTAGCTCGGTCTTCACTGGTACTCAGCAATGACACTCGATCATGCCTAGAGGAGTTAGGAAATGACTAAACCTACTTGCCTTTTCTTCTACTTACTCCTTCTTGCTGTTCATCAGCATCTTCTTCACTCATAATTGGCACTTTACTAGAAGTTCTTGGTGACTCATTAATTGAACCATACCAAGAATGATTTTCAAAAAATTCCACATCTCTTGAAAGAGTCATCTTGTTGTTCAATGGGTCATACAATCTGTATACCTTTGATTCTGAGCTGTACCTTATGAAGATGCACTTCACACCTTTATCATCCAATTTTTGCCTTTTCTCTTTAGGCACATGTGCATATGCAACACATCCAAACACCCTTAGGTGTTCAACTATCTATCTTCTTCGTGACCATGCTTCCATTGGAATTTTGTCACGGACTGTCTTTGTAGGACTCCTATTAATTAGGTAAACTGTTGTTGCCACATCCTCTCCCCAAAATTCAGTTGGGAGACCTTTCTCTTTCATCATGCTCCTTGCGATTTCAACAATGGTCCTATTATTTCTTTTAGCCACTCCATTCTGTTGTAGTGTATAGCTGGCTATGAGCTCTTTCTTTATGCCACGTTTCTTGAAAAAGTTTACAAAAGAACTGGAGGTATACTCCCCTCCTCTATCTGATCTAAGGACCTTGATATAGTGTCCACATTCTTTTTCAGCCTGGGCTTTAAATTATACAAATTTATCAAATGCTTTGGATTTATTCTTTAAGAAATATACCCATGTCCTACAACTAAAATCATCAATAAAGGTCATGAAATAAGTACTCCCCCCAATGGAAGTAACTTGCATAGGACCAACTAGGTCAATATGCACTAATTCTAATGGATATCTAGCCCTCCTAGTATTTTTAGAATTAAAGGGAAGCCTATGTTGCTTACCCAAAATACAAGCCTCACAATTGTCACATGAATTTCCTATACGTGACAAACCTTCTACCATTCTTTTATCTAACAACAAATTTAAACCAACATAGCCGAGATGACCATACCTGAGATGCCACAACCATGAAGGGTCTTCAATGACACTCCTTAGAGCTGATTGTGTGTGAGGTGCAACA
This sequence comes from Cupressus sempervirens, assembly GCA_028749045.1. Lineage (NCBI taxonomy): Eukaryota > Viridiplantae > Streptophyta > Pinopsida > Cupressales > Cupressaceae > Cupressus > Cupressus sempervirens. Next base: position 688,831,877 of record CM053784.1, read on the forward strand.
CAAACTTGAGATGAGAAACATGTCTCTATCCTCAAAGAAAACATTCCATTCTTTGTCATTTGAATTGCTACAAGTAAGTTCTTGCTCCCATCCTTTTCATGAATGACACATGTGTCATTCTCCATCAACACTTTGTATCCATTTTGAATGAGCTTACCGATGCTCATCAAATTATGCTTCATACCAGGGGCAAAATACACATTTCATATTTTCCTTTTCTCACCTTTCTTGGTGCGGACCATAATAGATCCTTTGCCCACAATTGGTAGGGTTCCATTGTTACCCATCTTAATTTTTGATTTGAAACTCTTGTCAATGAATGAAAACAAGGTTTCATTGCCACTCATGTGGTTGCTACATCCACTTTCGAGGTACCAAACCTCAGGGCTTTCTTTTTCACCAACATTACACATGTTGAAGGCAACAACATTGGGTCCACTTCCCATGTTGACATCAGACACATTTGCTTGTCCTGACTGATCATTTTTCTTCTTCCAACATTCATTTGCATAATGCCCATATTTATGATAGTGGTAGCATTCTACATTACTCTTATTTGAGTTGTATTTTTTCTTACCTCCTCTTGAAGTATTTTGAGAGCTACTTGCTCCATCTGCTCTTCCTGAGCTTTCTGCTGCAGCATTTCTTTGTCCTCCATTACCTCGGCCTCTACCTCTGAAGTTTCTGCCTGACCCATTTCTTCCTCTCGCCCTTCCTCTTGTATTTGTCTGAGCCTTGAATGCTTTCTCTTGAGAAGAAGAAGATGTAGATCTATTGATCCTATGCTGATGTGTTTGAAGAGAACCCATGAACTCATCCATTGTCAAAACAATGAGGTTTTTTCCTCTTCTATGGTTATGACCAAATTGTCATATTTATGAGGTAAACTCTTCAATATCTTTTCCACTATCCTCTGCTCTTGAGAGTCTTCTCCATTTGACATCAGTTGGTTAATCACATTGGAGGTCCTTGAACTAAAGTTTGCAACTGATTCATTTTCTTTCATTTGAAGGTTCTCAAACTCCCTCCTTATGTTCTGTAGCTTTATAGTAGAAACTTTATCAGTCCTCTTGAAGTTCGTCTCAAGGCTATCCCAAGCTTTCTTTGCATAATTTGCTGCTGCAATCTTTGGAAAAATTGTCTCTGTCATTGCTACTTCAATAAGACTTAATGCCTTTGCATCTTTCCTCCTTGACTCTTTCAAATGAGTCTTCTGTGCATTTGTTAGAGTAGCATACTGAGTTGGGTCTATTACATCATTGAATCTATTGACCAAAAACTCCCACAAATCATTTGCAACCATTATGGTCTTCATCTTCTTTGCCCATGTATCATAATTTTTCCCATTAAAGAATGGTGGCTGCTGCCATATCTTTCTTGCATCTGTTGCCATGTCAAATATCCCAAGAAAAACAAATGCCCTAACTCACTATGGATGTGGGGCCTCAAAGCTCTAATACCATGTGAGAAATACAAATTAAATTTAACTCACAACTCAACTCTAAACCTAAAAATTTTACTCAGCACTCACAATTGCCGAGTGCCAGTTTTGCTCGGCACGTGAATGTGCCAAGTGGAAATTTTCTCAGCACCAATAGATGTCGAGTGACAGGCAATAGGTGCCAAGTGAGCTCGGCACAATGAGGAGCTCGACACTTGAAAAAAAAATGCTCAGCACAAGAAGAGCTCAGAACACACAGAGGAAATACTCGACACCAATGGATGTCGAGTTTTCTTTTTCAAACTTAAAAATTATAACTTAGGAAATATTTTAACGTGAATGCTTTCACCATTAAAACTTGAAAGCCAAAGCTTTAACCTTTTAACCAAACTTTTCAAATGCAATGAATAGAAGATGAAGAACAATAGATTAAGTATGCTGCTTTCTTTCTATTCAATCTTTCATTAAACTATTACAAAATCTGGGAGCATTCGACTTCAACCAGAAAACCCTAAAATAACCCTAAACTAATAATACTTCAAACTTCAATAAAATTTTAAACCTACAACTCTAATGGCTGTATACAATGGTGCCTGGAGAAATCACTGCTTCAACAGGACAAATCCAAAGAACAACAAACTTACTGAGTGAGGAGGGGAAACACGTGCAACTGCAGGCACAAACTTCTTTCCTTCTTCCTTCTCTACTCAGCTCTACAACTTCTCTCTGATCTACTTGATCTGCAAACTCTACTGAATGAATGAATAATATTCCTTTTGTCATATTCCAATTTTCCTCATCTTTTCAGAATTTGAAAAAACTTCACCCATCACATTTATGTTTCTATCTGTTCTGCTGGTCGTCAAGTGGTAGGTGGGCATTTGGTTCTAGGGAGAAACAACCATCTGCATTTAATATTCCAACACAAACCAGGCTAAAGAAAATATTCCCTCACACACCAGGAGTCATCCTGCATATTCACTTTCACGCATACCACCACTTGGGGTTTCATTACTACTCCTTCAACTGCATTAATGCAACTCCTATATTTCTTACTACTATCATCCAATAGAGCTTCTTCCTTAACTGCCCATAAATTCTCTGGATTCTCTTCAGGAAAAACTGAGACATAACCTCTTTCAAAACTAGTCATCTCAATTGTCACTTCCTTGTTAGTAATAGGTAAAGTGTGTTGGGAATTAGGACCTGCCGAAGGAGTCAAATTTGTGCTCCCAGTTGGCTGTCTTAGAATAGAACCAATATATGGGGGTGCATGATTAAAGGTGTGATGACAGTCAAGCAAAAAAACTTGATCACCGTGGCTTGCCTTACAAGAGTTGACATCCCCATGTGACTCAGAAAAACCTTGATCTGGCCCTTGGCCCTTCGAACCCTTTTCACAAACTTTTCCCTCTCTTTGTCAAGAGAAGAATATGTTGGAAGCCCAAACACCTCAATTTTATTCTGGTATGATGGAGAATAATTCACCATCTCTAAGGCCTCCACAGTGCTACTGCTAGACAACTCATCATCGTTCCTCATTTCACTTTCAAAACTAATAACATTATTTATGTCATTTGATTTCTTAAATGATTGTTTAATCACCTCTTTATCTTGAGGCTTTCTCTGACACTTCTTTTCTAGGGAATGGCTTTTGGCTGAAGGATTCTCAAATTTCTTGATTAGCGAGGACATAGCTCTAACATTTGATTTTTTGGATTACAGACTGATAACCGAACTTGATGAGGTAGCCTCTTTTTCATATGCCCAAATCTTGGCATCACATGCTTCAATTACATCTTTGTCAAGTTCATCTTCATCTGCTACCAATTCTTCATTCCTTGCTCCTTGTTTGCAAATTTCACCCCCCTCAACTGGGGAGGAAAACTCCATAGTAGACACATTCACTGAACCTTCTTTGTTCTTCAACGAAGTCACTTCCGTCGTGGGGACAATAAGTTTGTAACTCATCCCACAAGGCCATCTCTTCTTGTTGAGAGTATATCTCATAGCTGCTTCGATACTAGAGAAAGGAATAAGTCTACCATCCTCTTCTTCTTCATCCTAATCTTCCTTTTCTTTAGGTGAATCCTCCTCATTTTTCCAGCTATCCCATCAGTGTACATGGCATTTTTTTACAACTTTCAGATACACAACATGTCTTTCTAAATCACCAAGAAATTTATCGATGATAGAATCGATCTCATTTTCTTCCATCTTTGCTCAACCTAACCTCAGCTCTAATACCAATTGTAAATATAATAACAAGCAAAGAAATTGAATCAAAGAAGATGAAATACAAAATAACACAAATTTATCATGGTTCGGCAAAACTTGCCTATGTCCACACTCAGGAATTACTTGTATTAATTAATCAATATATTACATGGGCTGCACACAGTCATTATATAGAATTCTACGAATACGAAGAGTCAAGAGGGAGAAGGAATAGTCGTGACTGTTGGACTTCATATCCCAACAGAGATTCTGATAGAAAATTACAATTAAGATTTGAACGTAAAAAAAAATTAAAATAATTCTAATAAAACTATAACACATCAACTTTATTTGTTACTTTTTTTCCTTCTTACAAAATAATAGATTTTTTAAAATAAAAATTATGTTTTAATTATATTGAATATTGATTATTACATCTTGATTAACTTTAATGTTTATTTTGTGTTACATTTAATTATATATTGTAAGCAACATTTCCTACTGCTACCAAGCCTGTCATTTTCCTCCAACTCAATAGCAATGGCCCGCCGTCTATAGTGAATCTTTGGCAAAGCCAAATGGAGACCCTTCCCGATCTTCATATTAATTAGAGACTCCAAACTTTATACATTTATTCTTGTTGATCGAATGGAGATGTGGGATGGCAACTGATAATATTTATAATTTTTATTGCCGATAGGATTTCACTTGGGCAAGAGCCCATTGGAATTTCCTCACGTTGTAGCTTCCAAACGGGAACTTTGCCATCAAAATGTTTGTTTCTGATCATTCATCTTCAGTTCTGGCAAATGCTCCTAACTCACAACATCCAGACACTCAATGAAAGGCATGTCTTACACGTTTGTTGTTAGTTGTCTCCAGCACTGCTTTACAGAATCTCAGGCATTCTTCAATGCTACCTGGAAATCTGTCTTAGTACCCATGTTGGATTTCCTCAGGTGAACAGACTCCTACTTGATGATTAATGTTTACCCCTATTACATTTACATGGAAGGGAATGGAGTTGAGGGTTTGGACTATGCCCTGTTTAGACCCTTGCCTCCTAACAAGGGGGCGGTGGACTCCAACACTACACTTCACTACACCAATTTCTTTGACACCATGGTGGATTCTTCCTTCTTTGCATTGGTTGACTTGAACTTTGTCAACATTCCCTTGGTTGTGGGGGAGACTGGATGGCCCTCCAGGGGTGACCCTAATGAACCTACTACCACCGTTGACAATGCAAACACTTACAACAACAATCTTGTCTGCCATGTCCTCAACAACACTGGAACTCTCAGGCATCCTGGCATCCCTATCAAACTCTTCAATAAAGATGAGAAACCTAGTGCCACCTCAGAGAAAAACTGGGGGATGTTCGATCCTGAGAATTTCTCCCCAGTTTATACCATGCATCAAACAGGTGCGGTGCTTGCCAATGATACTAGTAATTGGATCTACTCCATAGCCATGGATGGGGTGGACTCAAAGCTTCTTCAAGTTGCATTGGATTGGGCATGTGGTCAAGGCCAAGCTGATTGCACGGCTATCAACTAGGATCAGCCTTGCTATGATCCTAATACTGTTTCGACCACGCTTCTTATGCATTTGATGCCTACTGCCAGAAAATGGATAGGGCATTTGGATCTTGTGACTTCAAAGGAATGGCTACAATAACTACAATGGATCCAAGTAACTTTCTTTCTCTCTCACTCAAATTTCTTTTCTACTTCTTTTCTTATCACACATCCATCCATTGTATATTTTCAAGTGATAGCGTTCTTACAACACAACAAACTATGAAATATTAGAGCAGTCTATTGCAGTGAGTCTTGAGTAGATTATTGATGTTTATTCACTTCAATAATCTTTATAGGCTTTTTTGAAATACTATCATGGGTGACCTCTCTAGAAAGTCTAATCCAATCTGTCAGTTATGTGAAATCACCCAGATTCTATAAGTGTTAAGTTTATCATTCCTTCTAATAAGTAATAATTTGATCATGAAATATATGCAATTGAATCTTAATAACAATACCATCATTTGACTTATAAATTTTTTATTATCAAAATTTATCATTTTATGAATACCATAAATAATGATAGATGTTTACAATCTAACTTTTTATCGTTCTAGAGTTCTTCATTGAACATGATTTGTACACCTTGATAACAAGACTGCAAGTACAATTCTTTGAGCCATCTTGTTGAAATCATTTAGAGGCCTTGTTTTTGCTTTGTTTGAGTCGATACTATGTTGAGAGGCTCCATTTTAGAATAGGGGTGAAGGATGTTGGCAAATGTTCTGGAATGATGTCAATAAACCTGAACCCACTTTGTGCAATCCTGTAAAATGTATTCCATGAGACGACATATCTTGAGAGAACACTTTAAAATAGATTGCATGCATGAGTGTAGAAAGGTATATACCATTTTGTACTTTGACTACATTCATAAGAGTTGCATTAAATTGATTAATAAAGGAATCAGATTTTCTCAGACAATAGTTTTCATAACAGAAGTAGTGTTTCACTTGCAACCAGAGCTGAAATAAACTGAATAATTGTTGTCTTATTGCGGTAATTACCCAACAGAGGAATGAGCTATAGTTCTGATGGGTCAACTCGGACATAAAAAAAAGCTCCCAGTGGCTCAACTAAGCTCCATGCTGCCATGGAAAGTGACATATATAAGGTGTTGATAGAATCAATATTTCAAGTCACAATCTTACTCAAAATAAAGATTATTTGTCCCTCAAATTTGAAGTTATTTACAACCAAAGCAACACAAAATCAATCTGCATATGAATCAACACCTAAGATAAATCAATCAATTGAAAAGTTGATTTCACTTTCATCTTTTCTGAGCAGCAGAAGCATTGTTATGCCAACTCAAACTCCATGCCAAGTAAACTGTTGGAAATTTAAATGTCAAACACCTACAGGTTGTCCTCGAGCCCCATGCCCATCTACCTTGTCAGTTTGCTTCCCGCATGCATCCATGCTCGACAGGCATTTATTTTTGGTAGGTAAGTTTGAAATTTGAACGTTGAGAGGGAAAGGAAGAATGTGACAAAAAGAAATGTTTCTACATTCATTCAGTAGAGTTTGCAGATCAAGCAGATCAGAGAGAAGTTGCAGAGCTGAGCAGAGAAGGAAGAAGGAAAGAAGTTTGTGCCTGCAGTTGCACATGCTTCCCCTGTTCATTTTGTAAGTTTGTCATTTGTAGATTCATCCTGTTGAAGTAGTGATTTCTCCAGGCACCATTGTATGCAGCCATTAGAGCTGCAAGTTTAAAAGTTTATTGAAGTTTGAAGTATTATCAATTTAGGGTTATTTTAGGGTTTTCTTGTTGAAGCCGAATGCAACCAGATTTTGTAATAGTTTAAATCTCAGTTAAATAGAAAAGAAAGTAGGCATACTTGAATCTATTGTTCTTCCTCTTCTATTCATTGCATTTGAGAAACTTGGTTGAAAGGTTAAAGCTCGGTTCTCTAATTTTAATTGTGAAAGCATTCACGTTAGATTGTTTCTAAGTTATAAATTTTATTAGTTGGAGCTGACCTTATTCAGCATCCATTGTCTTCTTTGAGTGCCAAGCTAACTTGGCATCTACTGCATTTTTCTTTGTGTGCCCAGCTCACTCGGCACCTATTGCTTGTCACTCGGCGCCCTCAAGTGCCAAGCAACCTGTCACTCGGCACCATCAAGTGCCGAGCAAAATTGGCACTCGACACCTTCATGTGCCGAGCATTTTTCAAGTGCCGAGTAAAGTTTTTTTGAGTTAGGGTTGTGAGTATTAAATTAATTTTTAATATATTTCTTACATGGTATCAGAGCTTTGAGGCCCCACATCCACAGTGAGTTAGGGCATTTTTTTCTTGGGATATTTGACATGGTAGGAGATGCAGGAAAGATATGGCAGCACCCACCATCATTTAATGGGCAAAATTATGATACATGAGCAAAGAAGATGAATACCATAATGGTTGCAAATGATTTGTGAGAGTTTGTAGTTAATGGATTCAATGATGTGACTGATCCAACTTAGTATGTTGCCCTCACAAATGCACAGAAGACTCATTTGAAGGAGTCAAGGAGGAAATATGCAAAGGCATTAAGTCTTATTGAAGCAGCAATGACAGAAATAGTATTTCTAAAGATTGCAGTAGCAAATTATGCAAAAGAAGCATGGGATATCCTTGAGACGAACTTCAAGTGAACTAATAAAGTTGGTATAGTAAAGCTATAGAACATAAGGAGGGAGTTTGAGAACCTTCAGATGAAGGAAAATGAATCAGTTGCAGACTTCAGTTCAAGAACCTCCAATGTGATTAACCAAATGAAGTCAAATGGAGAAGACTATCAAGAGAAGAGGATAGTGGAAAAGATATTGACGAGTTTACCTCATAAATATGACAATTTGGTCATGACCATAGAAGAGGCAAAAGACCTCACTATTTTGACAATGGATGAGTTGATGGGTACACTTCAAACCCATGAGCATAGGATCAACAGATCTACTTCTTCATCTTCCCAAGAGCAAGCATTCAAAGCTCAAACAAATCCAAGAGGAAGGGGCAGAGGAAAAAATGGCTCAGGTAGAAACTCAAGAGGTAGAGGCTAAAGAAATGGAAGACAAAGAAATGCTGCAACAGAAAGCTCAAGAAGAGCAGATGGAGCAAGTAGCTCACAAAATACTTCAAGAGGAGGTAAGAAAAATTACAACTCAAATAAGAGTAATGTAGAATGCTACTACTGTCATAAATATGGGCATTATGAAAATGAATGTTGGAAGAAGCAAAAAGATCAGCCAGGACAAGCAAATGTGGCTGACATGAATATGGGAAGTCAAAAAACTGCCTTGATCATGTGTAATGTTGGTGAAGAAGGAAGCTTTGAGGTTTTGTACCTCGATAGTGGATGTAGCAACCACATGAGTGGCAATGAAACCTTGTTTTCATTCATTGACAAGAGTTTCAAATCAAAAATTAAGATGGGTAACAATGGAACCCTACTAGTTGTGCGCAAAGGATCTATTATGGTCTGCACTAAGAAAGGTGAGAAGAAGGAAATAAAAAATAAGTATTTCGCCCCTGGTATTAAGCACAATTTGATGAGCATTGGTCAGGTCATTCAAAACGGATACAAAGTGGTGATGGAAAATGACAGGTGTGTCATTCATGAAAAAGATGGAAGCAAGAAATTACTTGTAGCAGTTCAAATGACAAAAAAAAAATGTTTCCCTTGAGGATAGAGACATGTTTCTCATCTCAAGTTTGTGCTACAACTCACACACAATCAGATCCAAGGAGTGTGATTGAAGACCCTTCACGGTTGTGGCATCTCAGGTATGGTCATCTCGGCTATGCTGGTTTAAATTTATTGTCAAATAAAAGAATGGTAGATGGTTTGCCACATGTAGGAAATTCTTGTGACAAGTGTGAGGCTTGTATTTTTGGTGAGCAACATAGGCTTCCCTTTAATTCTGGAAATTCTAAGAGGGCTAGATATCCATTAGAGTTAGTGCATACTGACCTAGTCGATCCTATGCAAGTTACTTCCATTGGGGGGAGTACTTATTTCATGACATTCATTGATGATTTCAGTCGTAGGACATGGGTGTATTTCTTAAAGAATAAATTTGAAGCATTTGATAAATTTGTAGAATTTAAAGCCTAGATTGGAAGAGAATGTGGACATTATATCAAGGTCCTAAGATCAGATAGAGGAGGGGAGTATACCTCCAATTCTTTTGTAAATTTTTGCAGGAAACATGGCATGAAGAAAGAGGTCACATCCAGCTATACACCACAGTAGAATGGAGTGGCTGAAAGAAAGAATAGGACCATTGTTGAAATGGCAAGGAGCATGATGAAAGAGAAAGGTCTCCCAACTAAATTTTGGGGAGAGGCTATGGTAACAGCAGTTTACCTAATTAATAGGTGTCCTACAAAGGTAGTCTGTGACAGAATTTTAATGGAAACATGGTCACGAAGAAGATGGACAGTTGAACACCTAAGGGTGTTTGGATGTGTTGCATATGCACATGTGCCTAAAGAGCAAAGGTAGAAATTTGATGAAAAAGGTGTGAAATGTATTTTCATAGGGTACAGCCCAAAATCTAAGGCATACATATTGTATGACCCATTGAACAACAAGATGACTCTTTCAAGAGATGTGAAATTTCTTGAAAATCAATCTTGGTATGGTTCAATTGATGAGTCATCGAGAACTTCAAGTAAAGTGCCAATTATGAGTGAAGAAGATGCTGATGAATAGCAAGAAGGAGCAAATAAAAGAAAAGATAAGAAGATTCAGACATTGTCAAGCTCCTCAAGGCATGACTGAGTGTCAGTGTCAAGTAACAGTGAAAATTGAGCTGGTCGACAATGCAACAGCAGTGAAGATTCTGATCCCACACTCTCCTCCCTGTTATCAAGAAAGACCAAGAGTCTTAGGGAGATATACCAAGATGAAAGGTATGAAGATTATGATGAGAGTGTTAATTTTGCATTATTTTCTCATAGTGATCCAATATATTTTGAAGAAGCAATCAAGGAGAAGAAATAGTGTAAGGCCATGGATGAGGAAATAGATGCTATAGAAAGGAATGAGACATGGGAGCTAACAGAATTGCCTCCCAAGAAGTAAGTGATTGGAGTGAAATGGGTCTATAAGATCAAATGCAATGCTGAAGGCAAGATTCATAGGCATAAGGCAAGGCTGGTAGTCAAGGGCTACAAACAACAATATGGTAGAGATTATGATGAGACCTATGCCCCTATTGCAAGAATAGAAACCGTGCGTACTGTCATAGCAATTGCAGCTCAACACAAATGGAAGGTATTTCAAATGGATGTGAAGTCCACCTTCCTAAATGGTGTATTGAAAGAAGAAGTGTATGTGGAGAAGCCGCTTGGTTATGAAGTTGTAGGTGAAGAGAACAAAGCATATACATTGAAGAGAGCTCTTTATGGGCTCAAGCAAGCTCCACGGGCATGGTACAATAAGATTGACTCATATTTGATGAGCAATGGCTTTAGAAAAAGCAATGGTGAGCCCATTCTTTACATCAAGTCAATAGATGGTAATGCATTGATTGTTGTCTTGTATGTTGATGACTTGATTTTTACTTGTAATGACAAGACTCTAATTGGTGAGTTTAAAGAGGCCGTGAAAAGTGAATTTGAAATGACAGACCTAGGTCTCTTGAAGTACTTTCTAGGCATAGAAGTAAAACAAATGCATGATGGCATATTCATCTCTCTAGAAAAATATGCAGGGAAGATCTTGGAGAGATTTAAAATGCAGAATAGTAAGGCAGCCCCCACACCAATAGCAGTAGGTCTGAAGTTGAGCAAGGAAGACTCTAGCAAAAGAGTAGATCCAACATTATACAAGAGTATGGTTGGAAGTTTAATGTATTTGACTACAACTCAACCAGACCTAATGCATGCAGTAAGTCTGATTCTTAGATTTATGGAAACCCCAAAGGATTCCCATTGGCAAGCAGGAAAAAGGATCCTAAGGTATGTGAAAGGTACCAAGGGATTTGGAATTTTCTATACTGCAAATGATGATTTCAAGTTGGTGGGATACACAGATAGTGATTGGGCTGGAAGTATAGATTATAGGAAGAGCACTTCCGGATACATGTTTCATATGGGATTGGGTGCAATTTCATGGGCATCCAAGAAGCAACCTATTGTTGCTCAATCTACAACAGAGGCTAAATACATAGCAAAAAATACAGTAGCATGTCAAGCTATTTGGTTAAGGAGGATCTTGATAGATTTGAAAGAAAAGCAAGAGGATGGAACCACAGTTTATTGTGACAACATCTCATCAATTGCATTGTTCAAGAATCCAGTCTTCCATGGGAGAAGCAAGCATTTTGAGATCAGATATCACTTTATCAAGGAGTTGGTGGAGAATGGGGATATCAAGATGAAATTTTGTGCAAGTCAGAGCAGCAGCTAGCAGATATTTTCACCAAGCCATTAGGCATTGAAACTTTTGAACACTTAAGAGAGAGTCTTGGTGTAGTTGATTTGGATCAGTTGTGATCCTTGCTTGTTTGGTTCAAGACAAAGGGGGAGTGTTGGAAATTTAAATGTCAAACGCCTGCAGGTTGTCCTCGAGCCCCATGCCCATCTACCTTGTCAGTTTGCTTCCCACAGGCATCCATGGTCAACAGGCATTTATTTTTGGTAGGTAAGTTTGAAATTTGAACGTTGAGAGGGAAAGGAAGAATGTGACAAAAAGGAATGTTTCTACATTCATTCAGCAGAGTTTGCAGATCAAGTAGATTAGAGAGAAGTTGCAGAGCTGAGCAGAGAAGGAAGAAGGAAAGAAATTTGTGCTTGCAGTTGCACGTGCTTCCCCTGTTCATTCTGTAAGTTTTTCATTGTTAGATTCATCCTGTTGAAGTAGTGATTTCTCCAGGCACCATTGTATGTAGTCATTAGAGCTGCAAGTTTAAAAGTTTATTGAAGTTTGAAGTATTATCAATTTAGAGTTATTTTAGGGTTTTCTGGTTGAAGCCGAATGCTCCCAAATTTTGTAATAGTTTAAATCTCAGTTGAATAGAAAAGAATGTAAGCATACTTGAATCTATTGTTCTTCCTCTTCTATTCATTGCATTTGAGAAACTTGGTTGAAAGATTAAAGCTTGGCTCTCTGATTTTAATTGTGAAAGTATTCATGTTAGATTATTTCTAAGTTATAAATTTTATTAGTTGGAGCCGACCTTACTCGGCATCCATTGTCTTCTTTGAGTGTCGAGCTAACTCGGCATCTACTACATTTTCCTTTGTGTGCCGAGCTCACTCGGCACCAGTTGCCTGTCACTCGGCACCCTCAAGTGCCGAGCAACCTGTCACTCGGCACCATCAAGTGCCGAGCAAAAGTGGCACTCGGCACCTTCATGTGCCGAGCATTTTTCAAGTGCCGAGTAAAGTTTTTTTAAGTTAGGGTTGTGAGTATTAAATTAATTTTTAATATATTTCTCACATTAACAACTTGCTAATTTATTAACTGACCTCAAATTCATATACCATTAGTCGTCAATCGACTATGGAATACCATTCCCCGTATGTGCATTCACAATGATGAATACTGGCAAATAATGCTAAATCTAGAACCATTTTGATCATTCTTAGACTACTCATGTGTTAAAAGGGTAGCATGCAAGTGTAGGCTACGTGGGGGCCGCTGATGAAGCTATTATCTTGGAGAGACAACGTCGCGGTATACTCGACAACATCTCTTCTTTTGAGGACAATGCAACAAGGTTAGTGCAACTTATGAACATAGAAAAGTTTAGAAATATGAAACAAGTACTCCGAGAAGATATTGATAATTACAAGAGCTGTAAGCCAAATTTCAGTAATAACACAGATTCTTAAATTTTGATTCTTCCAAAACAAACAAAATTATAGAAATAGAAACCCATTGGTGCACCAACTGTCAAAAGTTGACAAGTGAAAGTGATCCCCATTTTCGTAGCACTAACAAAAGCCATAAAGTTTGGCTGATGCTTGAGAGAGAAGCTTCGAGGGCTTCTTCATTTTTATACCGAATGGAACCTATATTGAAGACAAATCACTGCTCTTAGTTAGAAATTTAAATTTATTTTGGCTTTCAGAAGTGACACACTGTAATATAAGTTTCTTAATAGTAAAATATATTGAGCCTTTTATAAGCTTTATTACTAAAAAGATAATCTGATTTCAAAATATTGCTTAATGTTGATGGTTTGCACATTCATATATTACATATGTACAAGGATATTTATGTGGTCTTATTCCTCTGCAACATAGACTTGTCTATATGAGTATGAGAAATTTCTGAGATTCTTAAATGTTGATTGCATTGTCTAATGGAAAATATATTTTTATCAATTATTTATAATAATAATAGATGATTGAGTATTCCAAACAGAAAAAAAAATTTAGATTTATAATATACTAAAGGATGTAGAGCTTTGTGGTTGATCTTATAGGAGTTGTGATTTCTATAAAAAAGAGATAGGTCTTGGATAGGACAAAACATTTACTTAATATATTCAGTATGGCTCAAAACATCTATCATTGCCTTGTTTAGATATTTTTAAAATTTAATTTGTAATTGTGAGTAAAGTCTATATAGTAGTCTTTTACTGGTTTCTTGGTACTACAATACATGTACTAGCATTTTTTTACATTGGTTTAACAAGACAGTTACATGGATTTATAAGAATATAGCATAAATAATATTTTAAAAATTACTTTTTATCTCTAATAAATTTAAATAAGATTCATTCAATCCTCAACAACAAAACTTATCTTTATAAATCCTAACACTAACTTGAATGGTTAAATTTAGTCTATTTTATGTTTTCCAATTTTAATATTTGAAATTATTTATAACATTTTAGTCTATTTTATATTTTCCAATTTTAATATTTGAAATTATTTATAGCATTTTCCAATAAAATTTTAGGTACTCATAATTCATGTTTCAACTTAGAATACTCAACTTATTGTAACTTTTTTTCATGCCCTTGCTCTTAAGATACTACCACCAAAGAACGTCACCAAGAACGTAGTTCCTCAGACATTGCTTAAAACCTGCACTAAGTGTGTTGATAGTAGTTAAGAATGACACTATAGTAAGAGACTTGATCCGATTATTTTCACAAATAAGAAGCTTCTTATCTCAAGAATTGCATTTTTAGAATCATTTTCCATAAAACTATTCAACACTTTTAAGAATATTAGTTATATATATATATATATATATATATATATATATATATATATATATATATATATATATATAGTTTTTCAAGATAGAATTTGTTTGACATTATTAAATTATATAAAAAATAGTTATATAAAAAAAATATTGTTAGAAATATGAAATTTTTTTTCAATTTTGATTGTTATGAAATTTATAGTTTGAAAATAATTTAAATAAAAAATAATTTTTTTAAAAATAGATCAATATAGTCAAATTCTTGAACCTAAAACTTACATGAGAGGCTCACAAGGCTCTTGCTTAAAAGCTATATATAATTGATCTTTATTTTATTTTATAAATTTATTATTGTTCAATTTCAATTTTAACATACACAAGATGTAGAAGAAATTAAACCAAAAATATGGTAAGTTTTGAAATTTGCAATAAAACATGTCACCTGACCATGTCAAAAATAATAATAACAATAATAGCTTGTGCATGAAAAATAATAAAAAACTAATGGAAAAAAACCAAAAAAAATTGCAATAATAAAATATGTTTAAGAGGCTCCTAATTGAAGACCCAATCATGCATTGCATTGGTTAATTTTTATATATAGATTTTTAAAAATATATATTTATAGTAAAATAATTGAATTTTTTTCTCATAAAAATTTTGATAATAAAAAACTTTTGATGGATACAAATGTAAAATTGTCATATTTTATAATATGATCTATCATTTTTAAATGTGATGGTGACAACATTTATGAAATAAAATACAATATTATATTTTGGATTTTAGGGTATCACATTAGTTTATGTTTAAAATTTTGTATGAGGATTTAACCTAATAAAATATACTTTAAAATGCTAATAATATTAATTTTATAATCATTTATTTTGATAGATGATTATTATTATTTTATTTATTGTTACACCACCATAACTATTTTAATATGTTTTGAGATTTCCCTTTTTGCAAAAACTAAAATTATAAAACTTATTTATTATTAAATTAAAAAAATTAGGGTTTTTTCTATTTGTAAATTTTGAGGTTAGTTGTAGAATGAAATAAATTAAATGTCAAAAAAAATTCTCTATATTTTACAAATATTTGATAATCTATTTTCCATTTTCTTTTCAAATAATAAATTTGTCATGTCCCCATTTTAGCATATAATTTAAATAATAAATTAATATTTTATATAAATTAATATTAAAATAATAATATTTAATAAAGTAACATTAATAATGATATTAAAATAATAATATTTCATAAAGTAATATTACATTATAATCATATATACATATCGTATAATAATAATAATAATCTAATTATGATTAAGATATGTAGCAACGTACTTTATTAATAAAGTATTATAATTTAATAATATAATATAACTATTATATTGAAAAGACACAATTCATAGAATTGAAAAATATATATATAGAATGCAAATCTTGGTAAGAAGGCATCAAAGAGAATTTTTTTTTTAAAAAAGCATACAAATAAACAAAAAAAAAAGGTAAATAAATGAATGACCAGTCATTACAAGTGGTATCAGAGCATATTGATCGTGAAGATAATGACAAAGTCAAAGAAGCAGCTACCTTAGATAATAAACTTATTTGAGGTGAACTGGAAATGAAGAGTTCAAAGTGAAGACTATCTATCCAATACGTATTATCATTATAATGTGGTGGTAAACTATTTGAACGAACATTCAGTAAAAATATAACTGATAGAAGCAGCACTAAACTCAATGTGATGATATAGATACAGACAGAAAGAAGGAATGTTGGTTAGATAACTAATCAAGAATGATTTGGAAAAATTAAAATGGTTTTGATAGGAGATTATTTAGTAATATAAAAAATAATTGGGAAGTAGGTAGACCCTAATCCTCAAGAGATTGAGAGAAATATAAGCATAAAATATGGAATCATTCAAAATATCGAATTATACATCTAGCAATCCATACTGAGACAGAGAAAACAACAAAACAAATTGGGAGAATAGAGAGATTAGGAGAAAAAATCAAATAAAATGTTGAATATGAAGAGAATGGACTAATCTTCCTCCTGTGAGTGCCAGTTCTGGATGGTCTTGATAAAATAGTAACCTACGGTATTGGAATTTAATCTGAAATTATAAATTATTGACACAAACCACATACATCACGAAAATTGGAGCAATTTATTTGAAAAATGTGAGATAGATTGATAAAAGGGAGAGTAGCAATCAGAAGGATAAGAATTGGGGGAAAAAAAAAAGACCAAGATAAGCTTTTAACAATCAACAAATAGGAAGGGTTTTATGTGCAGCATTCTGTTTGTAGCCCATTAGGGCTCCTATTGAGCACTCCTCACAATACTCATACATAAGCTACAAGCTAAGTTAACATGTACCAGTCCAAGGCAGCAAACAAACCTTAAATCTTAGGCCTCAACCACACTAAGAATTACACTAGGCCATGTTCTACAGTTAAATGCTAAGAAGAAAATTTGAAATATCAATAAGATCAAGCAGAACATAACTATCCAAGAATCTGCAATACACACTGATTTGTAGCTCAAAAGAAGCCCTAATGCTTTATCCATAAAGGACTCGCAATTTATTTGATATCATATGCATGGGATCATTTTAAGACATCTGACGATGGGCAAATATGACAGTTGATGCTGGATAAGAAAATGTTGGAAAACTTAAACGTTGAAGAGCCAATAAGTTGTCCTCGAGCCCCATGCCCATCTACCTTGTCAGGTCACCGCAGGCATCCATGAATGGTAAGCATTTATTTTTGGTAGGTGAGATTTTGAATTTGGACATTGAGGGGGAAAGATATGACAAAAAGGAATGTTTATTCATTCATTCAGCAAGTTCAAGTAGATCAAGTAGATCAGAGTTTCAGTTTAGCAGAGCAAAGAAAAGGAAGAAGAAGAAAGTGGTCAGCAGATCCACTTGTTGCAGAGACAGAAAGAAGTATGTTCAGTGTCTCCAATTGCACGTGACTCCTCTATTCATTCTGTGAGTTGGTTGTTGTTTTGTTTTGTCCTGTTGACGCAGTGATTGCTTCAGGCACCTTTGTATGCAACCATTAGAGCTGCAAGTTTAAAAGTTTATTGAAGTTTGAAGTATTATCAGTTTAGAGTTATTTTAGGATTTTTTGGTTGAATCCGAATGCTCCCAGATTTTGTAATAGTTTAATGAAAGATTGAATAGAAGGCAAATAGGCATACTTGAATCTATCTTCCTCTTCTATTCATTGCATTTGACAAGTTTGTTTGAAAAGCTAAAGCTTTGGCCTTTCTGATTTTAATGGTGAAAGCATTCATGTTGAAATTCTCTAAGTTATAATATTTTAGTTGAAACATAACACTCGACACCTACTGCATTTTTGTGCTGAGCTCTTCAAATGCTGAGCATTTTGTTTGTGAGCTGAGCCCACTTGACATCCATTGGTATTGAGCTTTCTCCTTTGTGTGCTGAGTTTACTCAGCACCTGTTGCCTATCACTCAGCACATCAAGTGCCGAGCAATCTATCACTCGGCATCTTCTTGTGCCGAGAAAGTGCCAAACAAAATTGGCACTCAACACTTTCATGTGCCGAGCACTTTTTCAAGTGCCGAGTAAAGATTTTAGGTTTAGGGTTGCGAGTGTGAAATTAAATTTTAATATATTTCTCAAATGGTATCAGAGCTTTGAGGGCCCACATACATAGTGAGTTAGAGCATTTTTTTTCTTGGGATATTTGACATGGCAGGAGATGTAAGAAAGATATGGCAGCAGCCACCATCCTTTAATGGACAGAATTATGATACATGGGCAAATAAGATGAAGACCATAATGGTTGCAAATGATTTGTGGGATTTTGTAGTTAATGGATTCAATGATGTGATTGATCCAACTCAGTATGCTATCCTCACAAATGCACAAAAGACTCATTTGAAAGAGTCAAGGAGGAAAGATGTAAAGGCATTAAGTCTTATTGAAGCAGCAATGACATAGACTGTATTCCCAAAGATTGGATCAGCAAATTATGTAAATGAAGCATTGGATATCCTTGAGATGAACTTCAAGGGGACTGATAAAGTCCATATAGTAAAGCTACAAAATATAAGGAGGGAATTTGAGAACCTTCAGATGAAGGAAAATGAATCAATTGCAAACTTCAGTTCAAGGACCTCCAATGTGATTAACCAACTAAAATCAAATGGAGAAGACTATTAAGAGCAGAGGATAATGGAGAAGATATTGAGGAGTTTACCTCATAAATATGACAATTTCATCATGACCATAAAAGAGGCAAAAGACCTCACTGTTTTGACAATGGATGAGTTGATGGGTTCTCTTCAAACCCATGAGCATAGGATCAATAGATCTACATCTTCTACTTTCCAAGAGCAAGCATTCAAGGCTCAATCAAATCCAAGAGGAAAGGGGAGATGAAGAAATGGCTCAGGCAGAAACTCTAGAGGCAGAGGCCAAGGTAATGGAGGACAAAGAAATGCTGCAGTAGAAAGCTCAGGAAGAGAAGATGGAGCAAGTAGCTCACAAAATACTTCAAGAGGCGGTAAGAAAAACTACAACACAAATAAGATTAATGTAGAATGCTACTACTGTCATAAATATGGGCATTATGCAAATGAATGCTGGAAGAAGCAGAATGATCAGTGAGGACAAGAAAATGTGGCTGATGTGAACATGGGAAGTGGACCCAATGTTGCTGCCTTCATCATGTGTAATGTTGGTGAAGAAGGAAGCCCTAAGGTTTGGTACCTTGACAGTGGATGTAGCAACCACATGAGTGGCAATGAAACCTTGTTTTCATTCATTGACAAGAGTTTCAAATCAAAAATTAAGATGGGTAGTAATGGAACCCTACCAGTTGTGGGAAAAGGATCTATTATGGTCCGCATCAAAAAAGGTGAGAAGAAAGAAATACAAAATGTGTATTTCACCCCTGGTATGAAGCAAAATTTGATGAGCATTGGTCAGCTCATTCAAAATGGATACAAAGTGCTGATGAAAAATGACAGGTGTGTCATTCATGAAAATGATGGGAGCAAGAACTTACTTACAGCAGTTCAAATGACAAAGAACAGAATGTTTCCCTTGAGAATTGAGACATGTTTCTCATTTAAAGTTTAT
Organism: Cupressus sempervirens; assembly: GCA_028749045.1. NCBI lineage: Eukaryota > Viridiplantae > Streptophyta > Pinopsida > Cupressales > Cupressaceae > Cupressus > Cupressus sempervirens. Next base: position 688,851,417 of record CM053784.1, read on the forward strand.
GATACACCTCACACACAATCAGCTCTAAGGAGTGTGATTGAAGACACCTCATGACTATGGCACCTTAGGTATGGTCATCTTGGCTATGCTGGTTTAAATTTGTTATCAAATAAAATAATGCTAGATGGTTTTCCATGTGTAGGAAATTCTTGTGACAAGTGTGAGGCTTGTATTTTGGGTAACCAACATAGACTTCCCTTTAATTCTAGAAATTCTAGGAGGGCTAGATATTAATTAGAGTTAGTGCATACTGACCTAGTCAGTCCTTTGCAAGTTACTTCCATTGGGGAGAGTACTTATTTCATGACATTCATTGATGATTTCAGTCATAGGACATGGGTGTATTTCTTAATGAATAAATTTGAAGCATTTGATAAATTTGTAGAATTTAAAGCCCAGGCTGAAAGAGAATGTGGACATTATATCAAAGTCTTAAGATCAGATAGAGGAGGGGAGTATACCTTGAATTCTTTTGTAAATTTTTGTAGGAAACATGACATAAAGAAAGAGCTCATAGCCAGCTATAAACCACAGCAGAATGGAGTGGCTGAAAGAAAGAAGAGGACCATTGTTGAAATAGCAAGGAGCATGATGAAAGAGAAAGGTCATCCAACTGAATTTTGGGGAGAAGTTATGGCAACAACAGTTTACCTAATTAATAGGTGTCCTAAAAAGGCAGTTTGTGATAAAATTCCAGTGGAAGCATGGTCACGAGGATGATGGATAGTTGAACACCTAAGGGTGTTTGGATGTGTTGCATATGCACATGTACCTAAAGAGCAAAGGCAGAAATTGGATGAAAAAGGTGTGAAATGTATTTTCATAGGGTACAACCTAGAATCTAAGGCATACAGATTGTATGACCCATTAAACAAAAAGATGACTCTTTCAAGAGATGTGAAATTTCTTGAAAATCAGTATTGGTATGGTTCAACTAATGAGACACCAAGCACTTCAAGTAAAGTGCCAATTATGAGTGAAGAAGATGCTGATGAACAACAAGAAGGAACAAATAAAAGAAAAGGCAAGAAAGTTCAGACAATGTTGAGCTCCTCTAGGCATAACCGAGTGTCAGTGCCGAGTACCAGTGAAGACCGAGCTGGTCAACAATGCAACAATAGTGAAGATTTTGATCCCACACTCTCCTCCCTATTACCAAGAAAGACCAAAAGTCTTAGGGAGATATACCAAGATGAAAGGTATGAAGATTATGATGAGAGTGTTAATTTTGCATTATTTTTTCATAGTGATCCAATATATTTTGAAGAAGCTATTAAGAAGAAGAAATCATGTAATGTCATGGATGAAGAAATAGATGGTATAGAAAGAAATGAGACATGGGGGCTAATTGAATTGCTTCCCAAGAAGCAAGTGATTAGACTAAAATGGGTCTATAAGACCAAATTCAATGTTGAAGGCAAGATTGATAGGCATAAGGCAAGGCTAGTAGTCAAGGGCTACAAACAATAGTCTGGAAGAGATTCTGATGAGACATATGCCCTTGTTGCAAGAATGGAAACTATGTGTGTTGTCATGGCAATTGCAGCTCAGCACAAGTGGAAGGTATTTCAAATGGATGTGAAGTCTGCCTTCCTAAATGGTGTATTGAAAGAAGAAGTGTATGTTGAGCAGCCACCTGGTTATGAAGTTGCAGGTGAAGAGAACAAAGTATATAGATTGAAGAGAGCTCTTTATGGGCTCAAGCAAGCTCCACAAGCATGGTACAGTAGGATTGAATCATATTTGATGAGCAACAGCTTTAGCAAAAGCAATGGTGAGCCCACTCTTTCATCAAGGCAATAGATGGTAATGTATTGATTGTTGTCTTGTACGTAGATGATTTGATTTTTACTAGTAATGACAAGGCTCTAATTGGTGAGTTTAAAGAGGCCATGAAAAGTGAATTTGAAATGATAGACCTAGGTCTTTTGAAATACATTTTAGGCAAAGAAGGAAAACAAATGCATGATGGCATCTTCATCTCTCAAGAAAAATATGGAAGGGAGATCTTGGAGAGATTTAAAATGCAGAATAGTAAGGCAGCCCCCACACCAACAATAGTAGGTCTAAATTTGAGCAAGGAAGACATAAGAAAAATAGTAGATCCAACATTACACAAGAGTATGGTTGGAATTTTAATGGATTTGACTACAACTCGGCCAAACTTAATGCATGCAGTAAGTCTAATTTCTAGATTTATGGAAACACCAAATGATTCCCATTGGCAAGCGGGAAAAAGGATCCTAAGGTATGTGAAAGGTACAAAGGGATTTGGGATTTTGTATACGGAAAATGAAGATTTCAAGTTGGTTGGTTACACTGATAGTGATTGGGCTGAAAGTATAGATGATAGAAAGAGCACTTTTGGATACATGTTTCATATGGGATCGGGTGCAATTTCATGGGCATCTAAGAAGCAACCTATTGTTGCTCAATCTATAGCAGAGGCTGAATACATAGCAGAAAATGCAGAAGCATGTCAAGCAATTTGGCTTAGGAGGATCTTGATAGATTTGAATGAAAGGCAAGAGGTTGGAACAACAATTTATTGTGATAACATCTCATCAATTGCATTGTCCAAGAATCCAGTCTTCCATGGGAGAAGCAAGCATATTGAGATTAGATATCACTTCATTAGAGAGTTGGTGGAGAATGGGGATATCAAGATGAAATTTTGCAAGTTTGAGCAGCATCTAGCATATATTTTCACCAAGCCATTAGGCATTGAAACTTTTGTACACTTAAGAGAGAGTCTTGGTGTAGTTGATTTGGATCAGTTGTGATCCTTGTTTTGTTTGGCTCGGAACAAAGGGGGAGTGTTAGCATATTTAAACATTGAAGAGCCAGCAGGTTGTCCTTGAGCCCCACACCCATCTACCTTGTCAGGTCACCACAGGCATCCATGAGCAGAAGGCATTTATTTTTGGTAGGTGAGATTTTGAATTTGGACGTTGAGGGGGAAATATATGACAAAAAGGAATGTTTATTCATTCTTTCAGCAAGTTCAAGCAGATCAAGCAGATCAGAGTTTCAGTTTAGCATAGCAGAGAAAAGGAAGAAGAAGAAAGTGGTTAGCAGGTCCACTTGTTGCAGAGACAGAAGGAAGTATGTTCAGTGTCTCCAGTTGCATGTGACTCCTCTATTCATTCTGTGAGTTGGTTGTTGTTTTGTTTTTTCCTATTGAACTAGTCATTGCTCCAGGCACCTTTGTATACAACCATTAGAGTTGCAAGTTTAAAAGTTTATTGAAGTTTGAAGTATTATCAGTTTAGGGTTATTTTAGGGTTTTCTAGTTGAAGCCGAATGCTCCCAGATTTTGTAATAGTTTAATGAAGGATTGAATAGAAAGCAAGCAGGCATACTTGAATCTATCTTCCTCTTCTATTCGTTGCATTTGACAAGTTTGTTCGAAAAGTTAAAGCTTTGGCCTTTCTGATTTTAATGGTGAAAGCATTCATGTTGAATTTCTCTAAGTTATACTATTTTAGTTGAAACAAAACACTCGGCACCTACTGCATTTCTATACCGAGCTCTTCAAGTGCCGAGCATTTTCTTTGTGAGCTGAGCTCACTCAGCATCCATTGGTGTTGAACTTTCTCCTTTATGTGTTGAGTTTACTCAACACCTGTTGCCTGTCACTCGACACATCAAGTGACGAGAAATCTATCACTCAGCACCTTCCTATGCCTAGCAAGTGCTGAGAAAAACTGGCACTCGGCATCTTCATGTGCCGAGCACTTTTTCAAGTGCCGAGTAAAGATTTTAGGTTTAGGGTTGTGAGTGTGAAATTAAATTTTAATATATTTCTCATAGAAAATAGGTATCAAAGTTCTAGCGAGGCCATGAGTTTTCACACGTATTGATTTTTTAAGAGAAGAACTAAAAAATTATCTAACTTTACCTTGCAAGAAAAATCTGTGTGGACCCAACAATCAGCAAGGACATTTGAAACAGATGTATAAAAATAATAAAGGAACACAACAACCCCTTCTGATGGGCTGAACCCAACTAATAAGAAAATACCAAAAACCATATTTTAAAAGAGAATTAAACATAAAAAAAAAATAAAGAATGAAGGGCCAAAGGCATGGAATTATTTGGTGAAAAAGAGAAGGCATATTTTGTAGTAAATCAAAATGAGAAATAAAGGAGGATAATCATTGATTAAGTAGAAGATATTTATAGAGTAAAGACCACCAAATATGCATCCTTGAAACCCGAAATTGTAGGGAGGAGTGCATGAAAGGTAAATAATGCAAGGTGAGTGGTATTACTTAATAAATTTTTATCATTATGATTATGTTTTATTATGAATAGGAATATTTATACTATTAATAAAAGTCATATACTTTCTAATTATAATGGATATTGAATATTTATGTTTAGAGTATATGTAATATAGGGAACACAGTAATTTCCAATCTATTTTATTTATTAAGAATAGAATCAATTTATTATTATTATTATTAATATTATCATTATTATGAAGGATTATTGGAAGTCTAATATAATCAATTAAATTTGTGGATAATTCTATATGGATATCATAGTCTAATAATGAGATGAATATGATTTCCAATGATATAAATAAGTTATTTGAATTATATATGAGTATCTAATACTATTTGGTACCATATTAAAAGTTATTTTAAAAGATGACGTTAGTCAATTGAATAAAAATTCCAATAAATAAATAAATAAATAAATAAAATTTAAATAATAAATAAATATTTTATATAAATTAATATTAATAATAATATTTTATAAAGTAATATTACATTATAATCATATATTAATATCATACATATCGTATAATAATAATAATAATAATCTAATTACGATTAAGATATGTAGCAATGTACTATATTAATAAAGTATTATAATTTAATAATATAGTTGATATATTATTAAATTAATGTATATTATAATATAAATATTGATATAATATATTTTGTATTTTTAAAAAAAAATTGTGATATTAATATAAATAAATAATATAATTATATTATTATTAATATAATATAAGTATTATATTGAAAAGACACAACTCTTAGAATAAAAAAAAAAATATAGAGAATGCAAATCTTGGTAAGAAGGCATCAAAGAGAAAATAATATTTAAAAAAATTAAAAATAAACAAAAAAAGGATAAATAAATGAATGACTTAAAAGGGGTCATTACAATAAATCCCTAGTAACAAAAGGCAGCAAGTCAAGCTCTTACAAAGCACTTGCTATTTTAATCTCAATATGTTTGTGATCATTCACTGAATCAATGCATGTGACATTGGATGGAGAAATTTGATTTGGAGGATTGGAGTTGCTAGTAGTGGTCATTGAGAGACAAATGGAAACCTTGAACTTGTTCTACAAATTAGCATTATTAAGAGCTTCTTGTTAGTAAGAGCTTATTAAGTCATGTATCTATGTAGAGATTCCTATCAATTACTTACCAAATGCACTACCCTAACCAACTTGTCTAGAAAAAAATTGCTTTCAAGCCATTTGTTATATTTTTGGCCTCTATTGATGTTTGGAATTTGATGGTCCAAATGGCCATTTCAATAATGGGCATTCAAATCATTGAATTTGAGAATTGATGTACATATAACTTTGATTTTATTATATATTCAAGTCACAAATTATATAGACTTTTTGTTGAATCAAGCACAAAACCTACTACTGAAGAAAAACAAATTGAATTATGTGCAAAGAAAACTAAAACTATAAAATATCAATGAAAAGTATTATACTAATTGATTGGTGCTCAAATGGAATGGAAGAAAACAAAAATCATTTGAATATGCAACTGATGAATAAATGAATGAATGAAGAATTTTAATAATGTTAATGAGATTAAACAATCTAAGGGCTTAGAATAACAGTCTTTTATTAAATTCAATTTTGTTACTCTGCTTATAGGCGGCAAGTGAAGTTAACAAATTGAAACAATTAAATCATATAAATTTATATATATGAAAGACAATAAATTTTTAATAGTTTGAATGGTGGGTAGGCGCTAGTTGATGTAATAGAATGATATATAATTAATTATTAAATGATTTTTTATAAATAGTAATTTTGTAGCATTGCAAAATAATGGGATGGAAGCGAAGGGATAAGTGTTAGTATGAAAAAGGAAAAAATTGGGGAAGCGAAGGTATAAGTGTTAGTATGACAAAGGGAACATTGAGGAGAGAGTGTAGAGAGATGAATCAACCAACATAAAATATCAAAGTTTGGAATAGTAATTAAGCCACTCGATAATGAAAGAACCAAACAATAAATAATAAAATGTTATAATTTGATAAGCTACATATGTTTGCCTATTGACTATACATTTGCAGCGGCTCAGTGCAAGCACTAGTTTAGTAGGTTATAATAAAATCCAAATGTAAGTCTCATGAAAATTTTGTTTCTCCTTACTAATAACCTGTCCAATACATGTCCCCAGCTTATTTTTTGAGTAGGCATTAAATATTTGTTATAAAAACATCTCTTGTGAATCCTGACTGCATGAAGTTGAATGCATATGTTTGGGTGTCTAAATTATATAAATGTTTCCAATTAAAGACCTATGAACACTAAGCAACAATATAATTTAATATTTAATGCAATGAATGAGAGTAGAGGAGCTATAGCATCACTGCCTTTTGTGAGAAATGGCCACATTTATAGTCAAATAAGTTACAAATCTAAATGGAATATCAAATCTCAAACCCCATTACAACTGCCTAGGAAACAAAGCTTTTGCAAACTACTTTTTTTCTTAGATATTGAAAGGGCTAACCTCAGTTTCTAGTGTTCTTTGTATAGAAACTTAGGACAACTCTAATACACCTTGTAAAAGGTGGATGGACAAAATAAACTAAAATGGAAGAATATTCAATGTGCTGCAACACTAATATATTTCATTGACCATTTTGTTCATATCAATAACATTACGAGATACGTCTATGTATAGAGGTCTTTGATTTTTAGAACTTTATCTAACCCTATTCATCACTCTAGGAATTTCTAGAATCTTCTATTATTTTATTACACATTCGAACACTCCCCTCCTCCCAAATTACAAATTCCAATGTGCCATGATTATTATTTATTTTTCTTTGCCTATTTTTCATAACCACATCCACTCCTATAGAAATTGAAACCTTTTTCCTTTTTGATGACTTTCTCTAATCTTTTTCCCAATGTTGTTGCATTGTTGAACATTTGTACCTAAATAAACCTTTGATCGTTCCTACACTTTTTTGCCAATTTGATCCATAGCTCCATCCAAAATCCATTTTGATGCAAACTACCATAAAATCTTTATTCCACTCTCTATTCCAACATTTATTATCACAATTATTTTTTAAACCACAAATATTACAGGGATTTAAATCCCAACATCTATCCTTTGTATGCCCTTTCCTATTGTAGTGTGAACATTGCACAATCTTTATGCCTTCAATTAATTCTCTTGAACCTTTATTTATCTTTCCACTACCTACATCATATCCAAGAACTACATATTTTGGCCTGACTATAGTCTCAATTGGCTTCCTTAATCCCTACTCATCCTTTCCTAGACTTTTACCTTTGAAACCCATTCTTTCAATAATCTTCAAACCAATACTATTATTATCATAACAAATGAAATCTACAAACTTCTTATCATTTTCATTCTTACACTTTTCATAAATACTTTCAGAAAAATGACATTTCTTAATTGTATAATCACTCAAATGATTTGTGTCACATGATACATCACATACAAATGATTTCACATTCAAACATTCTTTCTCTTGTTTCAAAGTAGACAATTCCTTCTTTAACATACTATTTTCCTCTTCCATTTTCTTTTAAAACTTTGTTATTTTTCTCAGCATCATCAAACAACTATAACTTTTCTTCTAATAATTTATTTCTCTCTCTAAAATTTCATGTTTTCTTCACCTTCCAATTTTGTATTTCTTCCACAAATTTTAGCCCATCCTCTAACTCTTTCATTCTCTCTTTATATTCACTAATTTCATTAAAAAGTCTACATTTTTCTTCTAAACTCTCTCTAATCATTGCAAACTTTTCTATCTCTAGTTTCAATAAGTTTTCTTTTACACAGTCCATCTCAAGAGTCAAATTTATATTTTCCTCTAGTACTCTTTTACCTTGTTTTCCTATCTAAAGAAACTCAAATCTATCAAATGATAATTGAAGCTCCCTCTTAAAACACAAATCTGCAAACCTTTGTCACCATCAACTACTAACATAAAATTTCATACTTAACATGATTCATATTTGACACTCCTCAATGACAATAGCTATGATCTCTTTTCATAGACTCAATGCACTCTGCAAACACTTCAATGTTTTCTTCACAACAATAGACATTTCCATGGAAACAATCGAAATTCTCCACAAACAGGTGCCTCCAATAAAAGACTCACTCTTTCTTTCGATAGGAGCAATTATTTTCTTCTTCTCCAAACAAATTTCTTCACACCAACAATTCTTCAGAACTTCCACATGATCTGACTCATTGGCTAGACAACAATAATCATATACTTCTGTATTTCAAAAGATATTATATTCATCATATGAACTTCACAACCTGGCTCTAATACCACTTGTAGAAACCCAGGACAACTCTAATACACCTTGTAAAGGGTGGATGGATAAAATAAACTAAAATAGAAAAATACTCAGTGTGCTAAGGCACTAATATATTTCATTAACCATTTTGTCTATATCAATAACATTATAAGATACCTCTAGAGGTCTTTGATTGTTTTTGGAAATATCTAAATAAGTTGACATAGGAAAAAGAAACTTTTCTAGAACTATCTAAACATAAATTACTTCTAGAACTTTACCTAGCCCTTTGTCATTCTAGGAATTTTTAGAATCCTCTATTATTTCATTTGAGGGGGAGATTACAAATTCCAACACTTTGACTGTTAGTTTGGCACCTTCAAATGAGTATTCTTCATCGACCAAATCATCCCTAAAAAAATGTTGTATAGAAATCACAAACTTGATAAATTCAATAAAGATTTCAAGAAATGGATCTCCCATCTATCAACACTAGATAATGCATTAAAACATTCAATTTAAGGGAAAATATAAAGTCTCTCTAATTCAAACAAAAAAAATCCACAAAATTGATATGTCGTCAGTTTACCTTAGCTCAGGATGTTTTTTGTGTTCCCTCATCTTAAAATACTCTTTCCGGTAGATATATCTACAAATCCAAAAATCAAAAGGCTATACCACAACTTACATAGTGTTGTAGATGTTTATTGCTAAAAGTTTAATTTATATGGTAGAATCAGTATACCTTAGAGTGGGAAAGAGATCATTCTCCTTCTTAGCTTCAGATCGTCTGATTGCCTCCTCTTTTGCTAGAATAGTAGAAGTTAGCAAATTGCATCTTTTGAGAAATTTATTCACAGGATTAACCTACTTTGTTTTAGATTCAAAACTTAGCCTATATTGAACATATCCTTTCTAAATGTACTTCTACATCATCTCATTATATAATGCATTCAATGGCCCTGTTACCCTCTATATACATGAATCTCCAATCCATATTAAGTTTTTCATTTATTTTTTGAAGTTATTTAGCTATGATCACTGATAACATTATTCTATCTCTATCAATTGTCTTCTTTCATACTGATAATAACTGCAACCATGCTATTTCGTAGACTTCTTGCTCCCGCTATATTGTCACCGTTATTATATGATGAGCTAAATGCTTTAAAAGGACACTACCATTTGGCACTTGTTCTTTTTTATTTCTGTAGAAACTTTATTTGTTGTATATATGTTTCTCATGCCTTTTACCTTTCACTATGGTTTTTGTTTGTTTTGAGTGTCCTGTGGAACTTTTTGTCATTTTTCACATTGTCTCAATCTCCAGTTGCTGACTAAGAACTTTCTACTCGCTCACAATTATATCTGGGTACATTGTTTGCTTAAACATGTATTTTGGAAGACTCTTCTTCTGAAACTCAGCATTGATATATGCTTTTTTGTTGATGCATAATCCTATTTTCATCATTTTCCATGCTTAGCCACCAATTTGGGTTTAATCAGACTTTTAGTGTCTATTTATCAGCCAATGTTCTACATTGGAATTGGATGTCTTAATTGTTGACCCTTACTGAAAGACTAATCTTCATACCTTTACCACAGTCTCTATTTTGTTGTATTCTCATGCATTGTTATTTATTGATAAAATTTGTGTTCATGAAATTTGCATAGTTTCATAATCTTCACTTCTTAGTTTCACTTTTTTCCAATCAACATGATGGTCTTGACTTCATGCTTCAATATAAATCTTACTAAATATTGTGAGTAGATAATTTTCTATTGAAGAAAGAATCATCTCTATATCATAATAGATGCTTCTTGCTGAAATGAGATCTATAGTATTTCTATGAATTTTGCATGGAAGCGTGTGTATTATATCTCTTTATTCCTATGTAATGTTACTTATGTTGGGACTGTCATCATGAAGATAGTTTAATGCTATAATAATAATTCTGATGGCTACTTTCAGTCTTTACATACTATATTCTTGTTTCCAAGGGATGCTAATATTATTCTAAAAGATAACACTTGAATTTATATGAATAAATCAAATACCATATCATTGTAAATGTGAAAGATCTGTTAAGTATGTAAATATCCATAACATTTTTAACCAGCAATCCTTACTTTGAAAATTTGCACTATTGTTTATAAATTGATAGACTAATGTTACTAGATCACAATCTCCTTATGCACATTTGATCAGAAACAGTCTATTTTCTACTCATACCTTTTCCTGGAACTTTAATCAGTTATGGTTCAAATCAAACTGTTCAATATATAATCTCACTCATCATTCTAAATTCAATTTTTTTCAAATCATAAAGTATTTCCATTAAAAAATCATTGACATCTGTTTGCTCAATCATCTTTTGAAGATTTTTCCTGCATAGGAACTTAAATTGCACCACTCTGCTCCATTTGGCCGAAAGATGAAACGTAAGATGAGTTGCTATTTAATATATGTTGAATTTTTTTTTAATATATCGCTCCATTTACTTATTTAATAATTTTCTTAGTAACTTTAATGTAGTTTTAGTCCCATGAATGATGTTCATCATGCTGAACATAAACCTCCATTCTCTATTTGACTCTATTACTGTATGTGTATGAACTCTGGTAAAGGCTCCAACCAAAAGGCTAAATAGATTATCCATATTTTCTAATGCTACTTCATAGTTTTTTAATACTGTCACTATTGAGGAAATACTGAAATCAGTCTTAGTTGTATCAAGAGCCACTTTGGAGTAGAAAGAATTGCTGCATTTATCTGTCAAACTTTGTCAAACATGCTTGTGGCATTACTGTCCTACCAACATTTCCTTTAATACAACTTTAATTTTCTAGATTACCAGCTCTCCTTTGTGATTATGCATTCTTAAATGTGATTGTGTTGTGTCATGTCCACAAACATCGAGAAAGAAAACCAAAGGCTACTATGTGCACAACCTAAGGTTTTTTCATTTTGTTACGTATTGTCTTTTCAACATGTATATATTGCGTGCCAAAAATCCTAGCTTTGGACTTGTGTCCAAATAGCGTGCCAATGTTACACAGCATAGCAGATTTATTGGGACTACCATCTGAATCTATCCAAATCCAATAAAAAGTTCTCAAAATATATATTATTTACAAGATGTATGCACATTATTCATACTAGGCATGTTATGGCCTAAGAAACATAAATTCGTAACTACGAGGTTTTGATCCATAGGCTGATCTAACCACTGTGATAAATAGTTTTAGAGTTGATGCATGAGGATAGAGTACCTATAGTTTCAATCTACAAGAGTTCTCCCAGCAGCATAATCTTTGGGCTCATTTGTGCATGTGTTATTGTCACCCTCAAGATATGGAGCCAACTAGTGATATCACAAAAACAAAAGTAATATGTGCACAATTTATGCTCGCCTGAAGAATTTGGAAAAATAGTATTACATAAAAATTTTCATGTCCATTCATCAACCATGTGTCTTTGGCACATCTTATCAAATAATAGGTCTACAATATTTATACATCCACATTTGGAATACATATCTACGATGGCAGTCCCCACATAAATGTCATGATCAAATCCATTTCTAATTAAACAAGTATGTATCATCTTCCCCTATTGTTGGGCTCCAAGATGAGCATATGCTAGTAGAACACATCATGGTTACTGAATTAGGAAACACACTTTATAGTTGTATTTGATGAACAACTCTAAGGCCTAGTTTGCATGCCCATTTTGTGCATAAGCTCCAATCACGACATTCCAGGAAATTATGTCCTTATCAGTTATACTGTCAAAAAATTATTGTGTTATCTATGGTTCCCCACAGTTGGCATATATTGCTACAAGGGAAATCGTTACAACAATATTAGCTTCAAATTTACGATGTACTATGTAAGCATGGCTTCCTTTGCCCGCCCTGATGTAGGATTTCTAAATCAGCACATGCCGGTAGCATAGTTACTAAGTTACTATAGTGATTGAATTGAAATTCACATCTTTTAGTAGAAACATTTTAAAGAGCACCCATGCTTCCTTGGCATGTCCATTCTGTGCATGTCCATCAATCATTACATTCTATGAGATCATAGTGCTTCTAGAGATTTAATCAAACAATAGGCACCTAATTCCTATATTCTCACACCTAGGATACATAACTACTAGGGAATTACCCATTGAACCATTGAACATAACACCATTTTGAATTATGAAAGGATGAACTGGCTTGCTTAGTCGAAAAGCTCCTAATCTAGCACACACTCTCGTGTAGTCAAAATGGCAACAACGTCTAACTTGATGTCTATAACTTGCATTTGGAAAAACAATACCAAGGCCTTACTAGAATTTCCATTCTTAAAATACCATCAGTCATTGTGTTCCATGAAACTTCATTCCTTTGCACCATTCTTTCAAACAATTGACATCTACTATGTTCTCACATTTAGCATACATATTTAGGAGTACAGTTCCTATAGAAATTTGTTGCTCAAATCTTGCTCCAATAATAATTGCATGGATCTATACAATAATAATAATAATAAAATGAAAAAAGAGAAAAACCTAAATTTTCACGAAATAGAATAATTGTGATAACCCTTCCCATTCCTCCAAGAACAGGTCAAGAAGATTTGAACATTAAAATGAGAATGGGAGAACAAATGATAGTCTCTTGTCATAAATCATTGCATTGAGGTTGTAATGATTTGGAGAGAAAATGATTGAAGGCACCTTCGATTTAACCATGAGAAGATAAAAATTGGTTTGCCTTTGCACCATGTTCACCCCCTGCTTAGGTCTCCACTCCATTCATATATCTGGGGTTTTATCATTGTTCTAAGAAAGCCAGCCTGATTTGACTCATAGATTTGAGGTGCTTGAAAGGCCTGTTTACAAATTTGTTTAAATGGGTATTCTACACATTTTCCATACCCGCTGAAACCTCAAAATATGACCCTTGAACATGATTTTGGTTTGCATTCAGGGGAGCTTCTTTAAATTAACCAGCTACCAGGCCAGATCAAGCAATGAAAAATTTCTATGAATAGGGCACTTTAAAGCGAGTTGCTTCTAGCGAGCTATTTTTTGTCATGGTATGACCAAAATCAATGCTGAATTGTTGAGAGTATTATGGAAAAGCTTATTTTCTCTTCTTACACACTTCGAACAAGGTCATCCATTACCACAAGCATTGAAAATAAGGTTTTTTAATGTTGAAAATGGTGTTCAGGCTATAAAAATGGCTTGAATGGTCTCTGATTGGTGTTCAAGCTATATACACGTCCATTGATCCAAAAGGGTGAGAAAGAAATCAGATAAGATGTCATTGAATGTGTTTATAGCTATAGAGAAGTTGTATATGAGTGTCCATGAGATGGTGCAGTGCTTGTAATCACCATGATTGCTAGGGAAAATGCTAGCTAAAAGGCATTCAGGGGCTGCGGAGATGCTGACAATAACCTCTTGAATAGATTCTTCGACATTTAGGTAGTTGATATGAATTCCTTCTCAAGATACTTTAGGTAATCACTATACTCAAGTTTTTGAAATTAATATTCTTGACCATTGGGCAATAGAAAATGGGAAATAATGTTTCTTTAATTTTAAACATGAAACGAATCTCAAGTAGAAACATCACATGTCTTAGGCATATCTTGTCTAGTTATACCTAGTCGCATAAGTGCATGTTCGACTTTTGGTTTAGATGGGATCAATTCTACCCAATTTATGAAATCAGAGGCTTTCCATAAAGAGGAGTAGACCCTTCCTCCCTCTATAAATATTTTGTATATACACCATGATGAGCTCCCAAAAGGCCTTGCAAAGCATAAGCACACATCCGTGAGGATGCTAACCCATTACAATCATGAACAAAGTGAACAATATAATCTGATAGAATATAGGTTTCTCTTATAAGATTTTAAAAACATTTATGAATGATTTTCAAGTATGCAAACAATACTTCCTGTAGGCATTGAGTGAATACCAAGAAAAAGTCTAGCTTCGTCAAGAGAATCTTGGGCTTTAAGGAAAATAAGTTGTAAGGGCTCAATTGTTACTTTTGGAATGCTTTAGTAAAAAAAAAGTAAATAAAATTGGCATTATTTAACACTACAATGCTTCTAGTACACAGGCCCCTTCTACATCCTTCATGAAATTTAGTTGATATAGGTTCTAATACCCATAACATGTATCACAACTTCTAGTTTAGGAAAAGAAATCTCTATTCCACAAATCAAATTTTTAAAATGTGAAGAAGCTAAGAAATAGTTAAGATGATACTTTAATAGATTTTTCATTTAAAATTTCATTGACTTCCACTTAAAGAGGAATTGTAATGGCAATTCCCAAACTTAGACACAAATAGAAAACATCAGAAGTAAGTGTAAAGGTATACCAATGTTAGTGTCTTCTATCTTATTCAAATATTGCAATTATGCAAATGCTAGCTGCTTAGCCATTCACAGTGAAATTGATCCCCGAATATTAGGATTAGATGTCTCCGGTATATTGAGATCTCCCTCTATAATTAGAAGCTCTGAGGCACATGTTTTGGTGAAATCTTATGTGAAACTACTTTGCAGCAAGAATTTTTCCAATTTCTAGGAGAGCTAAAAAAAACCTCTCAATTTCTTCTACTCTGAATTTTTTCTTCCCATTATGTAACACTTTCTTCTAACTTATTATTTTCATCCATAAGTGAGAAGACTTCCCCATAGTCATTGCTTCTAGAAATTGCGAGGGAAAGAATCCCTTGCATGTAATCGCACAAAAATAAAATGTTAAATGTGTTGGATGCATGATTCCATCACATATAAAACCTACCAATAAGGAAGCATTGAAATATGTCAAATATGTGATTTAAATGCAATTTCACTCAAAAATAGGGAGAGAATAGTGTCAACTATGACACTCGACGTTATTTTTCCTAAATTGCACATTTCTCAATGACTAAATCGGAAGAATGCTAATTCATGATTTTTATTTATTTTTGCTTCTGTTGAAGATGGCTTTATTGTTTAAGATTCAAATCATATTTGTGATGATGTTGAAAAGGTATGATTTTATTGATAATTTTAAGTAAGAACATTTTAGCTACACGCAACATTTTTTCTTATGTTTAGAACATGTTAAAAATGTATTCCTTCCAACTCATATTATACTCTTGAAGGTTTTGATATCAATCTAATGATTATTAATAAGAATGAACATTGAATTAAGAATGCATTTTGAAGTTCATTTTCTTTCCAAACTACTTGATTCTATATATTGTTTTGTTTGGACACTTTGTTGATCTTCTAATTTCACTACCTTTAACTTTTAATTCTTACTTAATTACCAACTGCACTTATGTAAAAGGAAGGTAAGGTTTTTTAGTACCAAGGTAATGAAAATTTTGGCATAAATGTGATTATAGTAGTCGATGGATTCACTTTATAAAATAATAAACAATCTTAATGGGTCTCTATCGATCTTTGTGAATATTTCCATCAAAACATTCAAAAACTAACTTCTAAACTTAGTTTAGATGCCTTTAGCCACTAAATATTCTAGTCATAATTTTACACTTTACACTCAAGAAGATGAAGATACATATGCTCTTTCATCCAAATACGACACTTGGTTAGACACTGTTGAATTAATCTTGAACTTTCCAATAAAGAACTTGAGACTCCACAATGGCTTTCTAGACTCACCTTGAAGTTTCCCCTATCATCTTCATTTTGTCGAACAGTTGGGTCATTATCCATGAATAATTCTCAAAATTAAACTTTGACTAATTAGAGACTCCACCCAAAGTTCATGCCCTATTATTCAAATGAATCAAGTGCATGTAGGCCAAATTATAAGCAAAATAAATTCATTCCACAAGTTGAAATTTTCTAATAAACAAAATATTCAACTGGTATTCAAATATTGCTCATGCCACAAAACCCAACTCCATACAATATTTTAAAATTTCCATTCAAAGCACCCAATACATGAAATGAAAAAACATTATAGGAATCAGTTATCTCAGATTCTTATGCATTATTTTTGTATGGCATACCTGATACCTCTATCATAACATGAATCAATATTAACACCCAAATCTTCTCTATTAAAATTGATCCCCCTTCACCTAGGATGGAGGTCTCTATGAATGTTTTAGATCTTGGCTTGGCAGTCAAAAAGTCTCCTATTCAAACAAATAGTTCTAGTCAGACTAGGTCCCACTTTCCTGATCCATTTCTTTCTAATGTTAGTTTTGATTTCTCCAAGAAATTGTCTATGCTACAATCCCCCCTCTCAACATCTCCTATAAATAAGAAATCTTCTAAGCCTAGGGATAGACTATCAAAAGCATCAAAAGATAAAATAGAAGTTGATGCAGGGATCCAATCAACTTTGGAGGATAATTTTCCTACCTCTAAACGATCGAAAAGGAGCACCAAGAGTGCTCCTTATCAGTTATGAAAATCTTCTAATGGAATGTTAGGGGCATTAATGTCCCTAACAAATGTAATAGAATCAAGTAGTGTCTTGATCTTATCCAATGTAATCTAGTTTTGCTTCACGAAACCAAGCTATCAACAAATAACTTTTAGAAATATGTTGGATGTTGGTCAACATGGAATTCCACACATGTTCCTATCTTAGGTGCTTCTGGGGGCATTTCTGTATAATGGAATCCTAAGACTATCAAGACTCAACATCTTCATCAAAGAACTAATTGACAAATGTTATCCATTCAATACCATGAATTTTCATTCCATTTGATTAATGTTTATGGCCCTACCCCTACGTCTAATAAACAAATTTTATGGCTTACTCTTGCAAGTTTTATCCAGCAATCAGTAGGTGCCAAATTTATAATTGCTAGTGACTTTAATGTCATTTTTCATTGTAGGGATAAGTATAGAGGTATTATTCCCCCACCTAGAGCTACCCAGGACTTTAATGACTTTGTTAACAATAATGCTCTATTTGATGTTCCCCCACAAGCTAGATCTTTCACTTGGACTAATAGAAGAGTTGGGTTCCAGTGGATTGTATTTAGATTGGATAGATTTTTGTGTTCACAATGTTGGAAATTGACAAATTATACTATCCAATCCAATATACTACCATATTTAGAATTTGACTACTATTTCCCTATTCAATCGTACATTCTTCCATCGAAATCTCCTCTTACTAGCTTTCTAAACCATCTTTTAAGTTTGAAAGTGAATGGTATTGTCCTCCCCACTTTGATGGCCTCTTAAAACAATGGTGGAAGGGTGATCCACTAGAGCCAGGAACCAAAATGTTTCAGGTTCACAAGAAAACACAGTATTTCAAAGGGCTTATCAAGATTTGGAATAAACATGTTTTTAAAAATATTTTTGAGGAGAAAGCGGTGGTAGAAGAAAAACTAGCTGAGATTAATGAACATATTTTACTCCATGGTTTAAATGCTGATATGCATTCAAGATAGAAGAATTTGCAAGAGGAGTGGTTTGAATTATGTAAGTGAGAAGAAGAGTATTGGAGACAAAAGTCTAGAGAATTGTGGCTTTAACAAGGGGACTTCTAGCTTCAACAATGGTACCAGAATACTAAGTTTTTTCAAGAATCTACCAAACAAAAGAAGGCTAATAACACAATGTTTACAATTGATGACCATCTCTAAAATTTGATTTCTAACACTAAGGGCATTCAAACTGAGAGTGTAAAGTTCTTCTCTAATCTTCTTTCCCCTCCACTATAGGATACCCCCTCTTCCTACCTTGTGGATGAGATATTGGATTTCATTCCTTCTTTGATTACACAACAAGAAAATTTGATTCTTATGGCCCAAAAATTTCAAGTAATACTATTCATTGTATAGTATTTTCTATGCTTGTTGATAAGGCACCAGGCCCTGATGGATTCACTACATTATTTTTTTAAAATGTTCTGATGTAATTTGATTTGAACTACTTGGGGCTCTTGAAGAATCTAGGAAAAGTGTTTCCATTTTGAAGAACTTTTATACCACCAATATTGCTCTCATCCCAAAGGTTAATGATCCCTATTCTTTTTCTATTCTCCACCCTATTTCTTTATGTAACAGTATCTATAAGATTATCACAAAGGCTATTTATTTGTGACTTAAGCCCATTATTCTAAAAATTATATCAATAGAACAAGGGTTTTTTTTTCTTGGTCGAGAAACAACTAAGGGAGCTATAATAGCCCATGAGACCCATCATTCCATCAAAGAACGTAATATTTCAGCATTTGTTGCCAAATTAGATATGATGAAGGCTTATGATAAACTGAATTGGTCTTTTCTACTTCTAGTCCTTCATTAGTTTTTATTTTCTTCTAGGTGGTGTAAATGGATTAAAGTGTGCATTTCAAGTGCACATTTTCTATTCTCATTAATGGTGCACTAGCAAGTTTCTGTGCCTCTACCCAAGGAGTTAGTCAAGGTGACCCTTTTTCTCCATTCTTGTTTATCATTATGGCAGAGGCCCTCAGTAGACTTATTAGCTCTTTTAATCAAAAAGGGTTGTGGAAAGGTATCAATATTATCAGTACATCTTTGTCCATAACCCATTCTCTTTTTATTGATGATAGTCTACATATCAAGAAGCATAGAGTATCAAGAAATCCATTGGGCTATATACAAAATTTTTAGGTCAATGTATCAATGCAACTAAATCTAAAATTTATGTTTTTAATACATCTAAATTTGTTTCTTAAAGAATAAGTCATCTTCTTGATTTTCCCCATGATCATTTACCTTCTACTTGTCTTGGTGTTCCCTTTTTTATGGGATTAAACAAACCCTCTTATTAGAAATTTGTGATTGATCATATCAATAGTATAATTAGTGCTTGGAAAGTTTGCAGGTTATCCCTCTTGGGTAGAATTTTGCTTATCAGTACTATTTTTTTCTCCATTCCTAAATATTACTTCTTTATTCTAAAAGCCCCTAAAGGTATCATCTTTCAAATTGAAACTTTAATCTAGACTTTTCTTTGGTTAGATAAGATGAATGATCAAAAGAAAATACCACTAATTTCTATTCATGCCATGTCAACCTGTTATAGAATAGAAGGTGTCAGACATCCCAACATTACCAATAGGAAGAGGGATTTTGCTACTAAACTTGTTTGGAAAATGTATGAAAAATCTTCTGCCAAATGGGGTCATCTTTTGCAAGAGAAATAGTTAAATAACTTGGAAGCTTTCAGAGTTCTTACTATGCTAGACTTGACAGACCTGCTGAAGGCATTTGTCATTTGGAATTTCATGATGGCTTCTCACCAAGTTATTACTTCTTTCATATCATGGTGAGTGAACAATGAGGATAGTGTCAATTTTTTGGTTTGATTCATGGAAAGGGTTCCCCCCCTCCCCCCTTGCCAATATTCATTCTCTAAAGGATATTTCAAACATAGTGATTCAAGCTTGGGGGACATCTTTTTCTACTTATGTCTCATCTATTCATATGTTCACAAGGCTAGTCATTTGGCAAGACCCCTCATCTTTTCCTATATCCCACAATTAGGTAGCTTGTTTCAAACAAGCACTAACTAAAAGGAATGTCTTTATGTCTAATCATCTAGATTGCCTCTTTTGGGTTCTAGCTAAAGATAGTAAATACTCTATTAAACTAGGATACTTGGCTCTCCAACACAACTAGTATCAACAGAGCTCATATCATGCTTTTGAATTCTACTGGAATAGCTTAGTTCTTCCAAAAGAAGGATGCTTTGCATGGCTTGCACTAAAGAACTAAATTTTAACTAGTGATCATCTTCATAGATTGAACATTTTTTATCCTTTTAACTATGCGCTTTGTCTACTTGTTATAGAAACAACAATTCACCTCCTCTTAAGTTTCCCTTTTGCCAAAGATTGTTGGCATTTTGTCCTTGATAAGCTTAATTTCCATATGCCATTACCTAATTTTCTATGGGATTTATTCCAAGAATACCCAATCTTATAGTTTAATTCAATCTTTTTATGTCTTTGGAAGTGCATCCCTGCATCTATAGTATGAGAAGTTTGGTGGGAAAGAAACAAGAGAATTTTTAGATAGATGTCATCTCCAATACCTCACTTTTTGGAAGGATTAGAGAGATCAATTATTGATCTTGTTAATGCTTTAGTAAGTAAATATAGGGGTAAACATGTTTTTTTCTCTTTCTAATGGCTATTTTATTTAGTGGTGGAAGGGTTTACTTTTTCCTCATGTTTCTGCACCATTGTTCCCAACCAAGATTCATCTTATCTTAGCATAAACTAAGTGGATTCCTCCAAGTGATGGTTATCTCAAACTTAATTTTGATGGGGCCCCTAGAGGAAATCTAGGAAACTCTAGCTATGGCATAGTCATTAGAGATTTTAAAGGTCATTTGATTGGTTTGGAACTTGAAAAATCACTTTCTATATCTAAGTTACATGTTGAAGGGGATTCATCCATTATTATTAATACATATATTAAGCGTCATGTATATAATTCATCCATATAATATATATTACACCAAGTATGGTCTCTCCTTGATTCAATCTCTAAATGTTACATCATGCATACTTATGGAGAAGACAATCATTTAGTTGATTGTCTTGCTAATTTGGGTACTGATGAGGTTTATATTAACTCTTTACTTTCCCCACTTAACCTCCTTGATCTCCCCAACTTGGTTAATATTATGTCAAAAGAATATGTTTAGAATAAGACCGAGTCCTCCTCATATTTTATTTGATAGTAAATCATGACTTTTCTATGATTTCACATGTTTTTTATTTTATAGATCTCAATTGTTCTTTTGAGATATATGCAAATTAGGGTCTTGGATTACACTTGCATCAGATGGCTTTCTAATATCATAGTCTTAATTGAAGTTTTGGATGTAGATTAGTGATGGTAATCTCTATGACATTTTTTGGTTGGGCTTTGGGTCTTGTCTCTCACACCAATCAATGAATTGTATTCATATGAGTTTTGGGCTCTTTATAATTACCATATTCTTGATCTGGGAATCTCTAGGACAAGATTGATTAGTGTTGACAGATACTCTATCTTGATGTAGTATTTCTTCTTTTGCATCCCTTTTTTGTATTAGGCAATGACTAGAGTTTTTCTCTTCTAATTATTTTCTAGGAGGGCTTTTTTGAACCAATTATTATTAATATAAATATAATGTTTTGCCAAAAAAAAACACAATCATAATGAATTGGTTTAATGACTCGTCTACTTCCATGCTTAAGATAGATTCAGTTATGCAAATCAATACTAAGGAATAATTATGGATTTATTTAAATTAAATTTGGGCATTTTGGGTTGCCAAAGAAATGATTTAACTTGAATAAGAGCATCTCAAGGAAACTTGGTAAGGTGTAGCCCAATTAGTGTAGCTAAACATATTAAGAAACTTTGGTTTTGAAACCAAAACAGCCTTTTACCAAGGAGAGTTTTAGATTTATTAAATTTTTTTCTCAGCCAATAGAATAATGTTCCATATCTAATCAATTACATAACATGCAGCCCAAAAACATTTATAAAGTAAAATGGAATTCATATTTCTTTAGAAAAACATGGTATTAAAATAGAATTTCAAATATAAAAATAGCCATCGGCAAAACATAAATACAAAGAAAAAAATGGAGAGAAATATTCCATCCTTTCAAACTTTCTCTTTACATATTCAGAGATCGATTTCTAACCCCAAAATAAAACTACTATAGCTATGAGATAAAACCATTCAGATCTCTATCATTACAGTCCCAAAATTAATGTCTACCATATTCTCTTTCTAAGAAAAACTCACACAAGAATCTATCTACTACAACCGAGTTTAAATATATTAATAATGTGGAATAAATTTCCCATCCTTTCAAGAAATGTATGTATAGTAGACTCAATTTGTGAAGAATAAATACTATTTTGATACAATTGGTTTAATGCAATCTAACAACTTCTCACATTTACATGGTACCTTTGCATAGTACTTTTGTGATCAAATATATTAGTGTGTAATCAAATATTTGAAGAAAGTGAAAATTATACAATATATGCCCCAAATTTATGATTATAAGAAATTTATAATGTATACCTTCATGTTGGAAAGAAAAATTATTTAGGCCTCTTGTAATCTTTTGAGCTACCAATGAGAGATCATAGACTATGGTATAAAATATTGAGTGCGTGAAGTATTTATAATAAAGTCAAATGTTTGAATCTTTGTAGGCTTGAGAAGGATATTTAGTTCAACTATTTTTGGACATATGTGTAAAACTAATATGTTAGTGAAAGAGAACAAGATAACCAAAGTGTAAATTTTGTAGATAAGTATTGGATCAATTGTACAAATCTAAAAGTGATCAAAGAAAAAATGTTAAATGGATAAATAAGGAATATGTATGAGATTTAAATTTGAAATGACCACTTTTTGACATTTCTATGCATAGTTAATCATAGGACTTGTTATAACTAATGAGAAGACAAAACAATGATATAAGTAATCTAATTGTAGTGAAGATAACTTAAAAGTTTGCAAACTTGAGCACATTTAATTTTCTATTTTTTTTTTTGTCCCTAAATGGTTTAACACATTTAATTACTTTCTCAAATACCCACATGACCAATGAAACTATCATTTCTCATTCCTCACATTATGATTTTGTCCTTTTGGATAGATTACTACTTCTAGGCATCATCATTGTCTTTCAAGGATACTAATTTAGAATCTTAAGCACAACCTGAATACTGCAACTATCTATTGGATGCTCATTGATAAAAACATAGTTTCCATGTGCTTTATTTTTATCAAAATCTTTAATTTTATGTTGTTTATAGACTAAGGTTCAATAAGTGTCAACATTAGGTTTAATGTACACTTTTAGCACCCACCTGAGCATAAGGAAGAGGAAATAATTGATCATTTGGCACCTCCATATGTTAAAAAGTGAGCATTTTAATTGATTGGGTTTGATGTTTTTATTTAATACAAAGGTCTATTTTCTTGAGATAAGTTGCATAATCATTTGTATCTTTTTCTGAGAATTTAGCACAAGAAACAATACTTGTATGTGGTCAAAGTGCTCTGAAGTATATTTTATAAGAGTCTATCACTACAAGAATTTAGAAAATTGTAATTGACATGAAATATAATTTTGAAATGCTTGAACAAAAAAATTTTGAATTGTTGAATTATTATTGATGAAGATTTAGATTATTATTTTTCATAATAACTAAAACTTGTTCATTGACAAGACTATATCATGTTACAATGACCATGATCATGGTAGATCTAACATTGGGAAGACAACTTTGTCAATTTTGTGCATTATTCTTTAAAAGGTACTTGCTCAATGGAAGAGCACCTGCTTTATAAGGAGGATGGTGGCTCAATTCCATCATGCCCAAATATGACTGCCATATATACTACCCAAAAAATAGTAGATATACCACCAAATAATCTACCAACTTACCAAATGACTAAATCAATGACTAATTCAATGATTAAAATAGTTTATTCATAAAGTTGGTTGAGAGATAAATGTCTAGCAATAAAATACCATTGGCTGCATGATCAAAACTACTCACATATCTACAATTATTAGTAGTTTATTTGGTAATATATTGTTGTTTTTGTACTATTGGAAAGATGTGATAGAAAGGGAAGAAGTTTTCAAGAAACATATATTTAGAATCAAGTGGCTCACTAAAGGAGACAAGAACATGAAGTTTTTTCATAGGTTGGCTTTTAAACACAAGAGAAGGGATACTAACATGAAGCTTGTTGATAATAATAATCTTCAATTAGCTAATGAGGAAGATATTGCAAGATGGACTACCATTTACTTTCACAAAATATACAATTCGCCAGAGTTGTAGGTGGACTTGGGGGTGGAGAATGACCTCCTGGATATAATATGGCCAGTAGTGGAGACTATCCTTAACATTTTACATCACCTCCTTAATTGTTGAAGAGATCATCTTGGAAAGATCCTCTACAAAGAGGTACTCCATCCCTGAACCCTCTAACTCCTTCAGTTTCACTAGTACAAAAATAATAATATGTGACTAAAAAAACCACCACAATTTTTATATATGTGACTAAAATTAGTCACATTTCTAATAGTAGTTAATATCCAATCATTTATAATACTACTAAATTTACAACGAAGCAAATTTAGTCTTGTATTTGATCCTAATCTTGAAAATTGATTTAGTGGTATATTTAGTAGTATATATAGTGGTTTAGTAGTATATTTAGAAAATGATTTAGTAGTATATTTAATCACATATTTAGTTGTATAAATTTTATAGTTGATTTAGAGGCATATTTAGCAGTATATTTAGTAACATATTTAATCATATATTTGATCACATATTTAGTATATTTAGTCACATGTTTAGTGGTATACTTAGTAGCATATTTGATCAAATATTTAGTATCATATTTAATAGTGTATTAGGTCAAAATAGGGCATGATGGAATGGAATCACCATCCATCTGCTTGTAAAGTAGGTGCTCTTCCATTGTGCTAGCACCCTATAAAGAATGATCATACAATGTGTAAACTTCTATAATGTCTTGGTTCTTATTTTTTGAGTTAATTGTGAAATCATTTATTTAGTGATTTATACTTAGTTTCTATATATAATTAGTGTAGCTTTATTTTGATTTTTCTTAGATGGATGTATAATTTATTATTGTACTTAAAGATAGTCAAATTTCCTCTATCTAAACACAATGTGTATTTCTCCTTAAGTTCTACATCATACCTTTAGAAATATCAATCAACTTATTAATTAAACATCACCATTTTCGAAAATTGTTTAAACATCTAATCATGACTCACAATTAGTACAAAGCAAAAAAGATTAGATGCCATAGAAATCAAATGCACAAAATATTTCAAATTTAGTTATTTGGAAACATAGAAAGTTTACAATTGATTTTCATAAATTTATTGATTCATAAACAATGCAATATAATTATTTTCTACAATGACCTTAGGGTAGAGTGGTTCCCAAAATTTGAATATTTTGGCTCTTACATCAAATTATGAGTAAATCAAAATCATGAAGGTACAATCATTGCTAGGACTATTACACACTAGATTTGAACAAGATGTAGGTTTTGAGTGTCATTTGGTTCCAACAAGCATTGGATTTCATCAACTCTCCTACACTTTGCACTATCAAGCAAGAGCTACTGGGCAGAAAAGTTCCTGCCAAAGATGGTATGGCAAGATGGTAGATTTTTCATGCTAGAATGCAAAGTTTCCAAGTCTAACTATAGTTGAGGGAGCTTTTAAAATGGTCAAGCATATATGTAGTGTTAGAGATCTTTTCAAATGGTCAAGCTTCTAATTCATATTTCAAGCTCTACTTCTCTTCCTGTGACCTATATTGTTTGATATGATACCTCAAAGAGGTGCCATTTATGTCAAAATTATTTCAAATTGAGCCCAAAATGGTTTATGAAAGCTCACATAATCATTACATTGATAAAGAACTTTCAACAAAGGATAAATTATGTGAATGCATAGACTAAGCATTTGATATCTTGTAAGAAAGGAAACTTATTTTATAAAGTATAATGATTACAAGTTCTATTTGCAATGTGAGCATAGATGGAGAATATTTAGAAAAAGTTAGTATCAAAATGGAAGCACAGGGAGTGGTGACTTAACTACACATGATCTCATGAAAAATGTTTGAATGAATGCCTCAAATAATTATCTCAAGACTTGAAATAAAAATATTTTAGAATCTACACAAAAGAGATTGGTTTGAATTTTTTTTAAAACAATTCAGGAAATTTCAACTAATAGGTGTAAAGCCATGTCCCATAGTCCCAACCAACATTTTATTTGTTTGCAACTAACATAGAAGCTATGCTCCATTGAGTTTATGGGGTAGGGGCATTTAACAGGATGGGGATGTGTTTCTAGCACAAGTACAGATCATATTCAAAATTTAGGGGACAAGACCTCACGGGAATAAAAGAGTCAAGTTGCCTTTATAAAGTCAGGTCAGATTCAAGTTGAGTGAAGTGAAAGTTCCAACCATTTTTTAATTTCTGAAAAGGCACTACAATATCTTGTAGGATCTATATGTTGAACTTGACTATAAAGTTGAGTGACAAAATATTCTATAGTAGAATGTAAATCAATTAATGACATTGAGCACAATTTAAAGTGATCAATGAAGAAAACTCGATCAAGAGGTGAACCAAGAAAACTGATAGCCTTCTAGATTGTTGGAACAACAAAGAAGGCAAAGGATACAAGTGCTAGCCAATTCTCAAAATATATCTCAGAAAAATTGTGAATGCTAAGTTGAAGACAATGTCAAGGCTAAAGCATCACAATCTTTTTCCTCTAGTCAATATTTTACAAAAGCCTCAGTAATCATAGGGATAAAAAATTGCCACATATTATGACATCATACTATGATAATGACATACAATTAAAAAATTTAGTAACTCTTCTATTTTTTTCATTTTTAATAGTACTGTTTTACCAATGAAATAGAAAGATTTGATTTAGCATATAAGGAAATGGAAATGGAAATAGATTCCTTTTTAGTCCACAATATCAAGTGGTCTGTTACCCCAATTTATGGAAAACAAAAGCCAAGGGATGGGAAATTCATTTTGGGAGATGGAAGGGAACCACTTTTGTGGAACATCAATGGGACACCAATGGGACAATTTTTGAAAAATAGAGAAAAGTAGACAACTATTAAATAGAAGGAATCTTTTGAAGGGAGAAAATTTCAAATATCCATAAGATAGAATTAGTGAGGAAATCATTATATACATCATACAACCTTGAAACATTCAAATTATTAGATGAATCATTATGATAATCATGTTACCTTAGATTCTAGTTCTATCAAAATTGTTATGTTAATCATGTTTCCTCTTTGTTATTGGATATTTATAACATAAATTTAATTGTATGAGTATAAGATTAAAATTTTCATCTTGGTGTACATTTTAAAAAAAAATTCTAAACCAAACTACATCATTAGCTGATAAGTGCTACTAGTAGTGACTACACTAAAAACCCCTTTCAACTATGTTTTCAAGTTTGAATATACTCAAAAGGTTAACTTGTCTTGGAAGATAGAAAATGGAAAAGTAATCAGTTGGAAACATCTAGCTCTAT
The DNA here is from genome assembly GCA_028749045.1 of Cupressus sempervirens. Classification (NCBI taxonomy): domain Eukaryota; kingdom Viridiplantae; phylum Streptophyta; class Pinopsida; order Cupressales; family Cupressaceae; genus Cupressus; species Cupressus sempervirens. The sequence goes on from CM053784.1 coordinate 688,879,134, forward strand.
ACAAAACAACACTTTATGTTCATTATTTGTGTATTTTTTTACATGAACTATTTTTTGTCATAGCCATTATGGAATGGGGAGCAGTCCCTATGACAATTGAGGGATGTCTAGTCATCCCCTGGCCATCCTAGGAACAACTAATTGTCCCCAAACATTTATATACCTTACCCACCATAGGAATTCAAGTTATGAGCTCTCTTGCAAGAGTACATGTTATATGACATTAGACAACTCGATTGTACACCAAACCTCCTACATAGTATAGGGTACAGAATATGGCATAAACAAAATACCAAATCAATAATAGTTACACTTAAATTTAAAAGTTTAATAAAAATTCCACTAGGTAAAGATGGTTCTCTTCAACAAATAAGAATCTTTTTTCTTCACTGTAATTTGTAATCCTTGCTAATATACAAAGTTAAGAATTATGCAGTGGTAAACATACTTTGATTCCTTAGTTTGGAAAAGGATGTGCTTCATTGAATAACTTATTATAGATTGCACATATCTAACTAAATAAAATGATTATTAACTAAAGTAGCTTATTAACTCACTCCAACTTATTACAGTGACATATTTAGATATCTAAAAGTTACTCTTGTAAGCCTAAGTATTTCCATACCATTCATGATTATCATCATGATTTTTCTACAAATCTATCACAAATAACCTATGGAAAACATTGTGAGAGAGCTCCATCAGTTGAGAGCTAGATGATAAGGACAAGGTCTGCTACTGAAGGAAGTACAAAAAAATGTATATCCTTCTTGTTCTCAACCTAGAAAGATCTCATAAACATGTGATGCTGATCTCAAAGTAACTAATCTCAAACAAAGTCAGGTTATCCTATAGTTTTTGAATTTTGACTATAAGATGTTTTCCCTAATAGACTAGACTTAATTAGACACACAATTTAGTTTATTTTCTCAAAATTACTCCAAGATTTAGAACAAGTAAAGGGTAAGGATTGTTTCATTACCATAGAGAAAGCTATACATTAGTTTTTTTAATAAAAATTAGAATCATTTAAAAAATCCATCTACTCCTAGGTTATAATGGTTTCTTTAGTTAGTTGAATCAAATATAAAATGAACTTAACTTTATAGCCAAGCAACCCAGTTTATCAATTTCAGCTCCTCTTGGTTGGCTAGTTGAGAAAGAAATGAAAATAATTTCATTTCATTAGTTGCAAGTGACATTGATATGTTTAGCATTGCAAAGTAAAATTACCATGTACATTTTGTCTGCCTGCCATAATCACATTGGAGAGGTTACCCGTAAGACAGAGTTGGAAACCCGTAAGTACAATATGATAAAAATGTTGACCACTCAATTATTTTATGTGGCTTAATAAAATATTTTATGTGAGTAACCATGAAGGCCTTGCCAAAATTCCTCACAACTTAAAAAATGGGATGGAGTAAACCAAAAAGCCTCTAAAAATGCAATTCTTTGGGAAAAAACAATGCATCTCTGATTAATTCTCTTGTAGATACAAAACTTGGATTCCTTATAAAACACAAAGAAATCAATAGATCTAGAACTATAAAAACAATTTCCAACACTATTTTTCTGATTCAAACCCTCTAGCAGCTGAGCAAAGTTTTATTGCAGTTTCTATGAATTACAACCAAGCTATACAATATGCAATGTGTGAAAGCTATCTTTTCTTCTAATTCATTTATCGTCTTTAACAATAGATTATCTTATAAATTTAGTTCTAAATGATCACAATTGACTGAGAGTTTACAAATTTTATTGTATGTATTTTAGTGCTAATGTTGGTGATTATATTTCATGGTCTATTATTAGATAGTGTATTGAAACAAGAGACATTTATAGATAGAAAGGAAGGATATGAAGAGAGCTAAAAGAGAGAATGATATGTTATTATAAGGAAAATTAAAGGTAGAATAATAGATAGAGTTGAAGGCAATTTAAAAAATATTAATAATTATTCAATATTAAGAAATATATAAATAACAAATAAAAATTATATTATATGAATGAACTACTTATTTCTACCAATACAATTATAAGTTGAAATATTAATTAAAATAAATAAATTGTTGATTACTTAATTCAAACTACCAAAATATCTAATAAGTTTGAGGGGTAGCATTAGTTTTACAATTGGTAAAATGGTATTAACAAAATGAGAGCAAAATTGTAAAATAGTAGAAATAACATTTTACAATTGTCAAAAATAAACATTAAAGTAAAACTAATAACAAATATATTTAAAATAAAAAATAAAAAATATTTACCTCTATATTTGAATTTGGTTAGAAGAATAGATTGTGATAATTAATATTGATTAGACATTCATTTTTTTTGTTCAAAGAAAGTTGTGTGAGATGGTAAATAAAATAATTTTAAAAAAAAAAATCTATTCAACTTGTCATAAATGTGGAAAAGATAAATTTGTAATTAATGCATGATAAAGTTGTTAGAAAATATTTGTATTTTTGTTGAAGAAAATTGAATTTTCTACCTACAAAAAATAGTATTATTCAATAGAATGAATGAAAAATGTGATTTACAAATTAATGAAAAATTAGAAAAAGATATAAACATTTGAGGTTTCTTTTAATCTTTTAAATTGTATGAGTTGATTGGTCAATTGAATTGAATGAAAGCATCAGTATCCTGCCTTTGGCAGGAACTAAAGAGAATGTTTGCATTTTTTTCAATGTTTTGGATCATTCTCTATAATTTTACAATGGTGGTGGGTTAAAGAAGAGAATATGTGTATATATTGTTTCAATATTTTATACTTATAATCTATTATCAAAATAGTTTAAATCATATTCCATGATTCATCCTTAGACAATGAAGAAGAGAAGTTCATTATGTAGTAATCTAATATCATGTTTTATAATTCATCAGATAGTATAATGAACTTGAAAAATAATTCTTTTTTTTTTAATCTTAATGTTTTAAATCATATTCCATGATTCATCATCATGATAATGAACTTGAGAAGAGAAGTTTATTGTATTGATATTTTAGATCACGTTTTATAAATATCACAATTTGTTTTTGACTTAAAAGAGGGAAGACAAAATTAATTATTATTATGTGTTGTTATTAATTGTTAAACAAATTTGAACACATTATAGACAATCAAATTTTATTAAATATAAATTGAATACCTAATAATTTTTCAATTTTATTTAATTATGTGAATTGAATCTAACATTTAAATTCAACCCCATCATTATGTCAAAATATAAAGAAAGAAATGATAACAAAGGAAAAATTAATAGTAAAATGATTGAATAAAGACTGCAATTATGACTTGTCTTCTACCAAGTGGGCTTTATAACTTTTGTAATCTTTCAATCAATAAATCTATCATCATAGTAAATGATGTCATAATTTTTTAGTCTGAGTGTGATTTGAAAGTTGATGTTAAAAAATATACACAATCAAATCCAAAAACGAAAAATCCTTTTTCCAACTAGATTGTAGAAATGTTAATGTTAACATTTTCTAAATAGTCATAAATTTTAATTTGATCCTTTGCACCATTCAGAAGATTTCAAAAACAATAATTGGAAAACTAATTAATATATTATATCCTCACAAAAAAATGAAGATCTCATAGCTAGAGATGTAATCAAGAAGAAAACCATACATTCTTTATGGTAACAGTTTGCAAATTTGACAACCCTCTCAATTGGACTGCTACATTTTTTTGAACACATCGCACAAAATTTCCTAAGATATATCATAGCAGAAACTTGTGTTGAATAGCAATGAGGAGAATAAAGAAAGCTCATGAAAAAAAGCTATTTCAATGGCATATTTAACAACATGCTTCAGCCCAACCATTTTTTCACGTAATGATGGCTTCACCAATGCAACGAAATAAAACAAAATTCCCATCTTTTTTCTGAAGCTACCATAATAGGGTATTATGGAATGACCCATTAATCTAAAAATGGCAGCTTTAATTTTTCCTCTTCTTCATGGAGCCATACTCACACAAAAGAAATGGCAGCTTTAATTTTTCCTCTTCTTGGCCGAGCCATACTCACACAAAAGATTCATTGCTTCATGCTACTAAACAAATTTTGCAGGAATTTTTGTTGAATACAATGGAGATATATATTACAAGCTAGAGTTTTTGTTACACCAAAAGGTCAACCTATTAATGCTTGATACAACCACTAGAATTATACAACACAAGAGGTGGTTAAGCCATGTCACGAATCCTCGATATAACCACTAGACTTATACAACACAGGAGGCAGTTAAGCCATGTCACAAATCCCAAAGGGAGAGGCTAACAGTTAGTCCAAAAATTCCCCCCTGGCATTACTCGAGGAGATTTGAACTTGTGACCAAGCTCTGATACCACTTATTACAAGCTATAGTTGTCATTGCACCAAAAGGTTGACCTGTTAAAGCCTGATACAACCACTAGACTTATACAACATAGGAGGCAGTTAAGCCATGTCATGAATCCTAAAGAGGAATGCTGACAGTTAGTCAAACAATATATTCATTTTATAGGGTGTGGAGGGGACTCAAAGGTCCCACAAGTCTTTAAGATGTCACTTTTATCATTTTATAGGGCATGAAGGAGACTTTAAAATGTCACTTAAAGGTCACTTTTATCATTTTAGGGGATGTTTACTTTCACGGAAGCTTGTAGGAAAATAATATCTATTAGTCACTACAATAGTGGTAAGGTCATTCTAAAGGAACTTCACCTCTCATCAACATAATGGCTATGAGATATTGGATTATATGTGACATATTGGACTAGATTTATTTTTCCTTATATATAGATATTTGTAAATATAAAATCTCCTTATTGTAGTGTTAGCAAGATAAAAACCATGGAATAGGTTAGAGTGTGATGCTAACAAAAGTGCGAGTGATGATGATGGCTAGGGAAGCACAAGCACTAGCTAAGAGGACTAGTGCAAATGCCTCTGCTTCAAGAGGAATCTCAAATGATGGTGATGATGGAAATGACTCCAATGAAGATGAAGATGAGCTCTTCTAGATATTCTTTTGGGTGTTCAACTTCTTTCTTCGATGAAAAATGGCTCAAATTTGTAAAATGGATATAAGGATGAGATTAATGTTGGAAAATATTTTCTAAAGAAATAGGAATAAGAGATTCAATAGGATTGGGATTGTGGGGATTCCTCTCCTTTGTCCCCATAAAATTATAAATGCATTCTACCAAATACTAATAATTAATTTCTTATATGTTAAAAACTAAAACTATACCAAGTTGTATAGCTCTAAAGTCAAAAAGGGGAACTTGGAAGTGGGTGATTAACTATGAGTTCATGTTGATTTGTACTACCAAAAGCGTAGGAAGTATGGACATGTAGTTACTAACTGTAAAACAGACAAAAAAGGTGAAGAGACAACAAAATAAAAAGAGGTAGTTGTTGAAGGAAGGAGCCCAACTAATGAATCAAGGTGCTTCTTTGAAGTGGACCAGGACCCTCCTTTGTCCTCTACAAAGGGGGACAAGAAGTTGAATGACCAATTGGAAGAAAACTGACTCACTAAAAATAGGGGGATGACTCTATGTCTTGTCTGGATGAAGGAGAGAAACTGACTGATATTGGAAGACAAGCAGAGGCCCTAAGGGATTGTTCAGTGAGGAAGGAGAGATGCTGGTAAATATGGAGAGTGAGGAGGTTGCTTGGACTCTAGCTAAGGAGGAATGTAAAGGAAATATGGATGCTACAATTTCTCCTCCTACGCTAGAGGAACTCAAGGGGATAGATTCCTTGGCTCATCCCTATAGGAAACTATGTTGAATGTGGCAAGTTTTTCAACCAAGTGGGTGAAATACCCTTCACTGAAGGGTTCAACCAAGTCGGTGGACTACCCTTCTATGAAGAGTACTCCTTTGGTCGCACTACCATGGGATGAGGACACTCTTTTTTTTGCTAGCAAGGTAACACCATTTGCAGATGATGGGGGTTGGTAGAAACCCAAAAAGAGAACCAGGGGACAACCAAAGGCACAATTGTGGGCCCTAATGCAAGAATTGGAAAACTCACATCAAGGGTGGAAAAAAACTACTTAAGGCAACTTCCTAGGACATTTCTAATGGGAAGAAAAGGACCTTAGAGGATACCTAGAGAGGAAAGAAATGACGTTTATCACTTGGAATATTAAGGGCTTAAACAACATGAGGAAACAATTTTCTCTAAAGCAAGGTAAACTTTAAGAAACCCCCCTCTAGAAAAAGATATAAATTATTGGCAAATATTTCATTATTTTAAAAAACCAAATTAGTTTTATTCGGGAATCTCTCATTTGTTTAGTTTTAAATATTATTTACATTGGCAATTATTTTTGGAATCATAACTTTTGAGTAGAAAATATTGGTGAGTCTCAATAATAATAGGAAGTTCACTAATCATCATGGAATATTACAAATCAAAATTGAACATGTTTTATCTCATGAAAATTATGAGGATAATTACATTATATTTTAAATCAACAATGAAAACTAAATATTCATAACATATCCCTAAATTAACTAATAATTATGATAATTATTGATGAATTATTTTTAATTTATTAGATAATATATAATATTAGGTGAATCAAATCCAATCATGTATTGAATATTGTGGCTAATCTTTGATTTAAAAGTTTTTAATAAAATAAATTATTGAGTGATTTTAAATATTTTAGAACTAAATTTAATAAAAAAGTTGCGATTTAGGTTGCATTAAATCTTAAATTATTAGCCAAATTACTAGAATTGTTTTTAATAAAATTTGCAAAATTATGTGTATTCACCACTAAAAACTACCCTACTCTAAAGAAAATGATTTATGACCATAATGTTGATGTTGTCCTCATCTAAGAGGTCAAAATGAATAAACACAACTTTGACAAAGTTGTGGGATACATATGGCAGAGGGCCAAATATTCATATAGTGAAGCTATTGGTGCTGTAGGAATAATGGAAACTATGTGGAACCCTAATAAGATTTGTGATGTTCTGCTCCATTACCACACTCACTTCTTGGTTCTGATGTTTACTTATGTATGTAGTGATTGGTTCCTTTTCAACTTCTATGCTCCTAACACTAGAGGAGGGAGACTACAGGTGTGGGAGAAGGCCTTGGCATGCATTGATAACTTTAACTATATAAAGACTATAAGCACAGGGTATTTCAACACTCCAAGCTATACCCCTTAGAAAAGCTTGGAGGTGTAGACACTGTTTTTGAAAGAATGCACAATCTAGATGGGTTTCTTAGGAGGAATAACCTCATTGATATGGAACATAAGGGTGTGCATTTTACCTCGTCCAACAATAGGTTGGAGAAAAAATTATTACATGTTAGACTAGATAGAGTATTCCTCTCAACTGACTGGGATATTCTTCCTTATACCTCTCTAGAGGGACTTCATAGGAGTATTTTCAATCACTTAATGCTTTTTTTAACTAGATGAAAAAGTATCCTCATAAAAAGAAACCTTTTAGATATGAGATAATGTGACATTCACACCCACTATTTCATGAATGTATTGAAAGGTGGTGGAATGTAAGGGTCCAAGGTACAACTATGTTTCGAATAGCCAAGAAGCTCAAAAATACGAGGTCGGAGACTATGGCCCATAACAAAGATTTGTTTGGAGAAATATTCAAATAGAAGAAATAAATTGAGGAAAAACTAGGGATCTTTTAGGAAGGAATGGCCAAGGGTGACCTTTTAGTAGCCATGCATGAGGAGAAGAATTGGAGAAAGAAATGGAATACTACTAGAATTTTGGCAAATAAATGACTATGTGACTAAAAATTTTACTCACAAGGCTAAAAATTTTAGTCACATCACTAAAATTGATCAAATTCTATAAATATTGTTTAGTTTATAAGCATAATTGACTAAATAAATGATTAATTTGGTCATTGGGTAAAATGACAAGATTAGACAAAGTTACATGACTAAATAAATGATCAAATAAATGACTAAACAATTGGTTACTAATAATTAGTCACCTTAGAAAATGAAAAAATTAATGATCAATGATTTTTTATCATATTAATATATTCTTAATTTTTTTAAAATTTCTTTTCTTACTCACAATGGAGTTATTGTTCTATCAATACATCATTATTGGTTAACTTCCTAGAATAACCTCTCAACTAATATATATGTAGCTCTTATGTTTGATAAAAACAATTACCATTTACTACACGAATAAGGAATATTAAATTTTAGGACAAAAGAAGGCACAACAATTCTAACAAAACTTTGAGTTGGTTTGTACAATATCAATTAGGATTTTTAGCATGTTCTAGAAAGAAGGGGTTAAAAAGAATGTAGAATTTGGCAAGAAGTCTAGAACAACTTTAAGTGTTGATTTACTTGTATTAAAAATTCAAGCATCTACACTTGGGTCATTGTATTTGCAATTAATAGCTATTATATATTTTTCAAATGTAACTTTACTTTAAATATGATGATAAGGCTATTACCTAGGAAGATTCTCATCGAGAAACCATTACATCTTAGCTTGATGTGTCTGGTTGGTTAGGAAAGATTTATCAAGAGGTCTTTCAAACAATGTCAATATACCTTCCACTTATTGCAATGAAATGAGAATGGGTTTACTATTGGCACCTAGCTACCTAGATTTTTGTTTAGGCTCATGTTTATGTGAAATGAAAAAAGATGATTTTTAGCTACAGATTGTTTGTAATAACTTAATAGTTGATATTAGTTTGAGTATTCTACACCCTCTTTCATATTGAGAATGAAGTAATGAATAAATTTTAATGGAAATTAATGTTTTGATAATCTACATGTGATATTTTATTATTTCATCATAGCTTATTTTTTTATTGTTAATATAATATAAATATCTCTCATGATAAAAAAAATCCCCATTAAAAAGTAACACCTCAAGTGTAGGACAAAAATAGGGAAGGGTAGATGACACTCCATAGAAATAGAAGATCATAAGTAAGTTGTACATCTTTTATGTTCAAAATTCATATTTATTCTCTTAAAGGTAATTAGAGGCAACATTACATAGTTTGGTAAATACATTTCAGAGAGAGAGAGAGAGAGAGAGAGAGATGACAATCATGGACATAAATTATCTAGTCAATATCTTCATTCTCTTTTTTTGTTTATCTATTATGAAAAGGACTAGCCTGAGTTCATTCATTACTTGATTATCTTTTACTTCTCATAGTAACTTTAGAACTTAATGATAACCTACTTCCTTACCAAGTTATTTAACTTTTCATGATGTGCAAAATTGTGTGGAGGAAAAGCAAAAATGTTGAAGTATTATGAATAACACATAAGAAGTTTTGATATTAAAATTTTTTAAAATATAAAGAATTTTTTTCTTTTTTTTGAAATTAATAATTGCTATCTTCTAAGAATTTATATATAATATATATTATATACATGATTTCATTTTAAGTTTTTGATTTGATCTAATTATATGAGTTTATATTGTAAGAGATTTGTCATCTACGTTGCTTAAATTAGTAATTTTGGTCTACTACTTTATTCATTAATTAGAAAATTTCAGCTTAAGAACCGAAATGAACAATACATCAATAATTAATCTCACTCTCTCGTAAATCCTTCATACCCAAATAGGGCTCAATCAGTTTAATTGATATAAATATTGCGGCTTTCTAGATGTGCTATTGATTCAAAAGTTTCATATGGGAAGTCACAACAAAGGGCTTATGAATGCTACTTTAATGCAGAATGACCAGAGAACCTGCTGCGTCAAAAATATAATGCCAAGGTTAGGTTGTTTTTGTTTATTAAATTTGAAGACCAAGAGCCGGTTATCTATATTGTTTGGTTACTAGTTTAAGAATGTCTACTATAATATTACATGGTTGTATGATTGACTCTAAAGAATGGATAATTATAAGGTATTTAAACTGCCTCGAGCTCCTCCTAAATTTCATTGTTTCTTTAAAATTATATTTTATTGGCATTGATAGGTTGGGAAAATAGTGGCAAATCCTTAAAAGTCTACCAAAAATTATTGTGACTGAAAGACTGAGTAATGGAAGGTTGTAGAGGTTTAACTGGCGAATGGATCCCACTCAATGGTACCCATTGGATCAAATGATGGGTGAGATTTGTATGGCCGTATTCCCTCCTTCCGCCTTATGACTTGTACCGCTTCTAGATGTATTTAGATTTCCATCAGTAAAATTTTGATGTATTTAGAGCAATTAGACCTCTGCCTTGTCGAGTCAAGAAATTCTCTTCTCCTCTAGAAATTTATTAATCTAAATCATGTAGCACATCATGTACCTTGAAATAGATCGCATGGCCATCAAATTTGTCCAAATTGGTTCAATAAGATAGTAGTCAACTAATAGATCTACATATATACATGAAATTTGAAGCATATTGTGCACTCCCACCAGACCTTCTCTAGTCGACAACATGCTACAGATCGAATATACATTGTTGCAAGGAAATGTCAATGTAAGTAGTTTGGCTATGTAGGTGTGCTTCTGAATGCTTTTGGTATATCATTCCTTGTTTTTTCCCTAGATCAAAGGACCCTTGCCATTTTAATCTATAAACCCAATCCCAAATAACTATGTATATTTAATTATTTAAAATTTTCCATTTGATTTTGCTATATAATAACTTCATTTATTTATTTGTCTGAAATTCTCCACTTGATTTTGATCATAATGTTGTTGAATTTTCCATTTCCATAAGTCTAAACTTGGAAAAGGGGCTAGCAGATAGGTGTTCTTGAAAATCAACAACTACTAGTTTTATTGATAGATCTTTCTATTCGAACAGTTGGTTCTATAAATGACAGGTATGACTATAGACATTTCTTTATGAAATTTGTTAATTATTGTTAGTTGGACAACTATTATTTTTTACCCAAAAATAGCAGTAGTATGTATGGGTAGCTTGGACAGTTGTTCGTCCTTATTTATGTATAGCAGCATTAGTTATGGGTAGTTTGGACAGATGTTTGTCCACTTGCCGAGAATTAGTAAATAGTTATTGCAAGGATAATTATTTACTAATTTTAGTGATTCCCTTTTGGACACCTTGCAACCAATTCTATTATTGGCTGTTGAGTTGTCTTAATCTCAGCCGTTGGTTTGATTTAATCTCGGTTGTTGGTTTTTCCAATAAGGTAGTATAAAAAGGGGTCATTGGGTCATTTGAATAGACAAGTTTTGGAGAACAATTTTGCAGTAATAGCAAATTGTCTTGCAATGTTAGCAAGGGCATAGTGTTAGTGTGGAGATAGCAGTGGAGAATATCAGCAGGAGAAATTAGGAGGTTGTCACAGTTCTACCAGGGACAGGCAAGGAATTTTGTATCTCTTGATTTGCTGAAGTTTAATATAGTTCCTCATCTATAGAACTGGTTTTCCCTTAGGGGTTTTTCCAGGGACAATTTGTCCGAAAATATTGTGTTCATTGTGTTGTTCATTTATTTTCATATTTTATAAGTGAAGTTGTAGTTGTGTTATTTTTCAATATTAGTTGGAAATTTGTTTTTAGTAGTTTAATAATCATTTACGATAGGAGATTAATAATCCGTGACTGCAATAGTTGATTTTTCACATGGTATCAGAGCGTTGTTATGGGTAAAAGAGTTTTGCCCTAGGAAAGAAATTTTGATCTCTTTAGATTTATTATTGCTTTAATCCCTTGAGATGGCTTTAGCTTGTTTGAGAGATCGGGACAGATTGGATGGTGCCTCGAATTTTGGTGTTTGGAAGGCTCAACTATCTTTATTGTTGGAAGAGAATGTTATCAAAGATTATGCTACCACTGGTTTAGCTGCACCTACAGATGATACACAACTTGCAACATACAAGAAGGAATATGCCAAGGTGAGGAGGATAATCCTTGATGGTGTCAAGGATCATATTGTTTGACATATCTCAGAGCTAGATACAGCGAAGAAGATGTGGGATGCCATTCTGAATCTATACCAGAATGCTACCACCAACAGGAAGTTGATTCTCAGAGAGAAGCTAAAGAATACCTGGATGAACTAGGGAGAAGATGTCACAAGTTACCTCACTAGGCTTAGACTTGTCAAAGATGAGTTAGCGGCTATTGGAGATAGCCCTAGTGATGATGAGCTAGTAAGAATAGCCCTAAATGGGTTTACTAAACAATGGAGTATCTTTGTTCAAGTTGTCAGTGGACGAGATACTTTATTGAGTTGGGATCAACTATGGATTGATTTCACTTAGGAGGAGTTTAGAATGAGTCTTGTCAATGGGACCAACAAGAGTCAGAAAAAAGAGGTGTAATAAGAGAACGTTGCCCTAGTGGATAAAGGGAAAGAAAAGAAGGGATCTAGCAAAGGATCGAATTCACAAAGTGAGAAGAAGAAGAAGGACCTTTCTAAGGTCAAGTGCTTTGGATGTCATGAGTTTGGCCACTATGTCAGTGATTGCTTAGAGAGGAAGAAGGGTCAGAAGTAGGTGGTAGCTTCAGCAAGTGTGGAAGAACTCTCCAGTAGAATGGAAGGTGAGTTTGCACTCATAGCTTGTATGGTTAGCTCAACTCACAATTTGTTTGGTATATCGATAGTGGGGTGTCATTTCATATGATAGGAGTTAGAGAGTACTTCTCCAGTTACAAGGAGGAGGACACCAACATCTAAATTTCTATGGGTAACTTGTCCAAACTCAACCTAGTTGGGAAAGGGACTGTTTAGATTTAGAGGGAGAAAGGAAAGATAATTCCACTTCATGATGTGTTTTATGTGCCAGGCTTAGGTATGAATTTGATTTCTCTATTTGTTCTTTAGGATAGGGGGTATAATGTACTCTTTAGAGGGACAAATGTGTTGATTAAGCACAAGGATTAGAAATCACCTATAGCTATTGGAGTTAGGAGTGGTCACCTTTATAGATTGCAGTTTGATACTCCTAAGGCACTCATGAGCAATAGTAATCCTAGAGATCTTGGAGAGCTATGGCATAGGAGGATGGGTCATATTCATCGTGGAGCAATTAGATTGCTTCATGAGATGGTGACAGGTGTTCTAGAAGTGAGCACAGAGCATGACGATGTATGTAAGGGATGTGTGTTGGGGAATTTTGTGAAAGCATCTTTTCCAAGGAGTGACACCAGATCTAATGGTGTTCTTGATCTAGTAAATTCAGATGTTTGTGGACCGATGTTGACGAAATCTCTTAGAGGATATGAGTACTATGTTACTTTTATTCATGATTTCTCTAGAAAGACCTAGATGTACTTCTTGAAGACTAAGGATGAGATTTTCAGTTGATTCCAAGAGTTCAAGGCCCTTGTGGAGAATTTGACAGGAAGATAAAGGTTCTTTGGTCAGACAATGGAGGTGAGTATAAAGGAAATGTCTTCCAAGAGTTCTATACCAGAGAAGGAATTAAGAGAGAATGGACTGTTCCTTACAATCCATAGCAGAATGGAGTTGCTGAGAGGAAGAACCATTCTATATCAGAGGCAGCTAGAGCTATGCTACATGAGCAGGACATGCCCCGTTACTTATGCGCAGAGGTGTGTAATACAGTAGTCTACATTTAGAATAGAGTTCCACACAAGGTGCTAGGGAAGATGACACTAGAGGAAGCTTTCACAGGGAAGAAGCCAGATGTTGGTCACTTCAAGATATTCGAGAGTTTGGCATATTGCCATATTCTTGGAGATACACGTACAAAGTTAGATTAGACTGCAGAGAGGGGGTACTTTGTTGGGTACAGTGAGACCTCAAAGGCATATAGGATTTTCATTCCGAGGACTAAAAGAATTATTGTCAAATGGGATGTCAAGTTCATGGAGAACATGGCATTCAGGAGATCCAAAGATTTACCAACAGATGATCAGAGTGAGCAGCCAACAGAAGCTCCAAGACCAAGACAAGGGAAACAAAGCTCAAGTACATTTACTAATACGAGTGTAGACTCAAGTAGTGAAGATTCACAAAGTATGGAGCAACAGTTGCAACAGGAAATACATCTCGAGGACTTAGAGGTTGACATTTCATCCTCTATAGTTGGCAACAAGAATCATGAGGTTCTAGATACACAAAGGGATACTCAAGAGTTTGTGGGAGCTCCTAGGAAGAGTACTAGACAATAGAGACAACCAGCCAAGTTCAATGACTATGTGGCATTAGTTAGTCAGTTGGTAGATAGTGAGCCTTCTAGCTATCGGGAAGCTGCATAACATCAGGTATGGCAAGATGCTATGGTTGAGGAATATTTCTCAATAATGCAGAATGATGTGTGGGAGGTAGTGCCTAGACCAACAGATAGGAAAGTAGTTGGATCACGTTGGATCTATAAGATAAAGCACGGTGCAGATGGTAGCATCAAGAAATACAAGGTGAGATTCATGGCAAAGGGGTTCTCTCAGAAAGAGCGAATAGACTATGAGGAGACATTTTCTCCAGTTGCTAGGTATACTTCTATATGAGCTGTAATCTCACTTGCAGCACAGATGGGATGGTAGATCCATCAAATGGATGTGAAGACATCATCCCTTAATGGTGAGTTGAAGGAGGAGGTATACATAGAACAACCAGAAGGCTTTGTAGCACACAACAAAGAGACCCACATGTGCAGATTAAAGAAAGCATTGTATGGACTCAAGCAAGCTCCTAGAGCATGGTATGAATGGATTGATACATTCTTGTAGAAAATAGGCTTTGTGAAGAGTGAAGTGGATTCTAACCTCTACTACTTGATGGTTGGGGGTGAGATTCTCATTCTTGTTCTTTATGTGGATGACCTATTTCTTATAGGTTCACTAGGGCTCATAGTGGATTGCAAGAGGAACCTTGCAGAAGAGTTCAAGATGAAGGATTTGGGACTTATGCACTACTTTCTAGGCATGGAGGTGTGGCAGACTATTGGAGAAATTTTCCTTGGTCAAGGAAAATATTGCATTGAAATCTTGAAGAGATTTGGGATGGAGGATTGCAAAGCCATGTCTACACCCATGATCACGAATTGGATGAAGGTAGATACAACTAAGGAGAAGGATGTAGATCCCACTTTATATAGATAGTTTATTGGTTCGCTTATGTATTTGGTCAACACTAGACCAGATATAGCATTTGCAGTAAACTCTCTTAGTCAGTTCATGGTTGAACCAAAGAGAATGCATTGGATAGTGGCCAAACATATATTGTGTTACTTGTGTGGTATAGTTGAGTATGGGATCAGATCTATTCAAGGTGAAGGTATCAAGTTGATAGGCTATACTGATACAGATTGGGTAGGAAGTACAATCGATAAAAGGAGCACTTTAGGGTGTTGTTTCAGTTTGGGGTCAGGAGTTGTATCTTGGTTCAGCAGGAAGTAGAAGCAGAATACATAGTAGCTAGCATAGCAACATGTGAAGCTATATGGATTCGGAAGTTGTTAGTAGCCTTGTTTGGTTAGAAGGTTGAGACTACTATGATACATTGTGACAATCAGAGTTGCATCAAGTTGTCTAAGAATCCAGTGTTTCACGATAGGTCTAAACATATGGATATCAGATATCACTTCATCAGGGATTGTGTACAATGAGGTATTGTTCGACTACAAAACATACCTATAGATGAGCAAGTAGCAAACATTCTGACAAAGGCTTTGGGAAAGGCCAAATTTATCTTCTTTAGAGATAAGATGGGTGTCATGTAGAATAGCTTCCTCACTTAGAGGGAGTGTTAATTATTGTTAGTTGGACAATTGTTATTTCTAACCCAGAAATAGTAGTAGTATTTATGGGTAGCTTGGACAACTGTTCGTCCTTATCTATGTATAGAAGCATTAGTTATCGGTAGTTTGGACAACTGTTTGTCCACTTGCTGAGAATTAGTAAATGGTTATTGCAAGGATAATTATTTACCAATTTTAGTGATTCCCTTTTGGACACCTTGCAACCAATTCTATTATTGGCTGTTGAGTTGTCTTAATCCCAGCCGTTGGTTTGATTTAATCTCGGTCATTGGTTTTTCCAATAGGGTAGTATAAAAAGGGGCCATTGGGTCATTTGAATAGAAAAGTTTTGGAGAAGCGTTTTACAGTGATAGCAAATTGTCTTGTAGTGTTAGCAAGGGTGCAGTGTTAGCGTGGGGATAGTAGTGGAGAATATTAGCAGGAGAAATTAGGAGGTTGTCAGAGTTCTGCCAATGAGAGGCAAGGAATTTTGTATCTCTTGATTTGTTGAAGTTTAATATAATTCCTCATCTGTAGAATTGGTTTTCCCTTAGGGGTTTTTCCAGGGACAATTTGTCAGAAAATATTGTGTTCATTATGTTGTTCATTTATTTCCGTATTTTATAAGTGAAGTTGTAGTTGTGTTATTTTTCAATATTAGTTGGAAATTTATTTTCAGTAGTTTAATAATTGTTTATGATAGGAGATTAATAATCAGTGACTGCAATAGTTGATTTTTCACATAATTGATATATTTTTTTAGAGCGTTTCAATTGATCTTGACCATGACACTAGTGAACCCATTGCTCTTGACCATTATATCATATATTGTAACAAACATTTTCTGCTGCCATCTATAGTGAATCTTTGGTAAAGCCGAATGGAAACCCTTCCTAATCTCCATATTAATTAGAGACTGCAAAATTTATACATCTATTCTTGTTGATCGAATGGAGATGTGGGATGCCAACTGATAATATTTCTAATTTTTTATTTAGTAGGTTATAATGAAATCCAAATGTAAGTCTCATGACAATTTTGTTTCTCATACTAATGACCTGTCCAATTCATGTCCCTAGCTTATTTTTTGATGAGGTGTATTATATTTTTTGCAAAACTATCTGTTATGAATCTTGACTACATGAAGTTAAACACATGTGTTTGGGCATCTTAATTATATAAATGTTTCCAACTAAAGACTTGTGTACACTGAGCAACAATCACAATATAATTTAATATTTAATACAATGAACAAGAGTAGAGGAGCTATAACATCACTATCTTTTGTGAGAAATGGCCACATTTTTAGTCAAATAAATTACAAATCTAAATGGAATATCAAATATCAAACCCCATTACAACTGCCTTAGCAAACAAAGCTTTTGTGAACTAATTTTTTCCTTAGACATTGAAAAGTCTAACCCTAGTTCCTATTGTTCTTTGTATAGAAACTCTAGACAACTCTAATACACTTTGTAAAAGGTGGATGGACAAAATAAACTAAAATGAAAAAATACTCAATGTGTTGCAGGACTAATATAGATTTCATTAACCATTTTGTCCATATCAATAACATTACAAGATGCCTCTATACATAGGGGTCTTTGATTGTTTCCTGAAACATCTAAATAAATTTACATAGGACAAATAGACTTTTCTAGAACTATCTAAACATAAATGACTTCTAGAACTTTACTTAACTATATTTGTCATTCCAAGAATTTCTAGAATCCTCTATTATTTCATTTGAGGGGTAAATTACACATTCCAGCACCACCCCCTCATCCCATAATTTCAATGTAAAATGTTGTCATATACAAATTCCAATGTGCCATGATTATTATTATTATTTTGCCTTTTTTTCATCTCCACATCCACTTTTTTAGAAATTGAAACCTTTTGCCTCTTTGATGGCTTTCTCTAATATTTTTCCCAATGTTGTTGCATTCCTTCTTACACTTGAACATTTGTACCTGAATAAACCTTTGATCATTCTTGCAATTTTTTGCCAATTTGGTCCAGAGCTCCATCCACAATCCATTTTGATGCAACTTGCCATAAAATATTTATTCCACTCTCTATTCCAACATGTCTTATCACAATGATTTATTAAATCACAAATACTACAAGGATTTAAATCTCAACATCTATCCTTTGTATGCCCTTTCCTATTATAGTGTGAACATTTCACAATCTTTATGCCTTTAATTAATTCTCTTGAAGCTTAATTTATCTTTCCAGTACTTGCCTCATATCCAAGACCTACATATTTTGGCCTGACTATAGTCTCAATTAGATTTCTTAATCCCTATTCATCCTTTCCTAGACCTTTACCTTTGAAACCCATTCTTTCCATAATATTCAAACCAATACTATTATTATCATAACAAACAAATTCTGCAAACTTCTTGTCATTTTCATTCTTACACTTCTCATAAACACTTTTAGCAAAATCACATTTCTTAATTGTATAAACACTCAAATGATTTGTGTCACATGATACATCACATACAAATGGTTTCATATTCAAACATTCTTTCTCTCAGAGTAGAGAATTCCTCTTTTAACATGCTATTTTCCTCTTCCAATTTCTTCACATTTTCTTCTAAAGCTTTGTTTATTTTTTGGAGCAACATCATCAAACAACTATAACTTTTCTTCTAATTATTTATTTTTCTCTCTAAAATTGCATGTTTCCTTCACCTACCAATTATGTACCTCTTCCACAAATTTTAGCCTATCCTCTAGCTCTTTCATTTTCTGTTTATATTCACTAATTTCATTCAAAAGTCTACATTTTTCTTTTGATCTCTCTCTAATCATTGCAAACTTTTCTATCTCTAGTTTCAATAATTTTTCCTTTTCATAATCCGTCTCAAGAGTCAAATTTATATTTTCCTTTAACACTCTTTTACCTTGTTTTCCTATTTTAATAAACTCAAATCTATCAAATGAAAATCCAAACTCCCTCTTAAAACATAAATCTAAAAACCTTTGTCACCATCAACTATTAACATCAAATTTCATACTTACCATGATTGATATTGACACTCCTTAATGATAGTGGCTATGATCTCTTTTCATAGACTCAATGCACTTTGCAAATACTTCAACGCTTTCTTCGTGCAATAATAGTCTTTTTCATGGAAACAATAGAAATCCTCCACAAATAGGTGACTCCAATAAAATGCTCGCTCTTTCTTTTGAAGGGAGCAATGATTTTCTTCTTCTGCAAACAAATATCTTCACAAAAAAAATACTTCAGGACCTCCACATGATCTACTCATTGGCTAGACAACAACAATCATATACTTCATTTTAGAAGATATTATCTTCACCATATGAACTTCACAACCTAGCTCTGATACCACTTGTGGAAACCTAGGACAACACTAATACACCTTGTAAAAGGTGGATGGACAAAATAAACTAAAATAGAAAAATACTCAATGTGCTATGACACTAATATATTTTATTAACCATTTTGTCCATATCAATAACATTACAAGATGCCTCTATTTATAGAAGTCTTTGATTGTTTCCAAAAACATCTAAATAAGTCAACATAGGAAAAATAGACTTTTATAAAACTATCCAAAAATAAATGACTTCTAGAAATTTACCTAGCCCTTCATCATTCCAGGAATTTATGGAATCTTTTATTATTTCATTTGAGGGGGAAATTACACATTCCAACACTTTGGCTTTTAGTTTTACACCTTCAAATGAGTATTGTTCATCAACCAAATCATCCTTGAAAAAATGTTGTATAGAAATCATAAACTTGATAAATTCAATAATGATTTCAAGAAATGGATATCCCATTGATAAATACTAGATAATGTATTAAAACATTCAATTAAAGGGAAATGTAAAGTTTGACTCTAATTAAAACAAAAAAATTCCACCGAATTGAGATATTATCAATTTACCTTAACTCGGCAAGTTTTTTGTGTTCCCTCATTTTAAAATACTCTTGCCGAGAGATATCTCTACAAATCCAAATATCAAAAGCCTATACTAGAACTTACAATAGTGTTGTAGCTATTTATTGCTAAAAGTTTAAGATATACGTGTTAACATTATTATGAGTCACCATTGTTTAATTTCTCTCTGTTTCCCTTTAAAGGCCCAAGTCACCTATTGAACTAGCCTTTCTCAATCTCATATCTCTTGAATATCATCAAGCCTTGCATATGGAGATTTACCTTGTGTTATCCATCACACCTCCTATCTCTTGAACACCTTTGAACCTCTTCGAACCTCAGTTCAAAGTAGTTCAAAGTAGTTCAACCAAAGGATTTGAAACTAATCATTTTTCTATAGGTGGGACCCACTAAGAATTATGAAGATGTTCATTTAAACTTCTTTGAACCTCTTTAAACCATAGTTTGAAGCAATTTGAAGTGGTTCCATTACAAAAGGTTTTTGGACATAAGTGCTCATGATTCTCCAAGGGAAACTAGTTCCCAAGGCATTAAATGAGGTGGAAGAAACAATGATTGCAGGTCATGTTTTAATTAATATTATCTTAAATGCAAGAATGTTTGTCATCATGATTCGGAAAGGGAGAATCTTTCACCCAAACGATAGATTGTTTGTTAGAAATGTGTGATCATTGCAAAGACATCTACAAGAGGTGATTATTTAACAAAGAGGTCTTGTCATGAGTTTCAATCATGCAAATTAGGCCACAACTAATTTTCCATGAATGCCTCATTATGAGGCCATACTTTCGCTAGTATGTTCTCCTTTCCCTTTAAAAAATACAAGTTTCCCATTTAATTATTTATCATGTGAAAATGTAAATTTAAGGAGAAGCTATAGAAAGTGAAGGAAAAAGGTCTAGTTTTTCTTAGCAAACTACAGGTGAGAATACAAGAAACCCCTTGCTCTTTCCTCTATGTGTATTTCAAAGAACAAAATAGTGTTGGGATTTTATTTCTTTGATTGAAATAAAGTCTATTTTACAATTCTTTGGAAACATTTCTAGTTTAGAATGTAAAAGGCCTATCATTTCTGATACTAATTTGGAAGATGTCGAGGTAGAGATGTTGCAAGAAAATTTTCTTGAGCAAGCTAATGAAGTTAATGGTTGTGTAGAAATTTTGACCAGTGGTTTAATTGAAGCTATGGCTTTCCCTCCTGCCCTTTTGATTCTTGAGTTACTTCAATTGTGCATTGACCACTATGATGTAAGAACAAAAAGCATTTTGAATAAAGATGGGGAATCGATGTTATCCATTTCAAGGGAAACCATTTCTTTATTTTTGTGTCTACATGAATGTACCTTTGCCTCTTTTAGCCCTACCCAGTCTTTAGTTGAGTGTCAAGAAAGTCTAGACAAGTAACATAACATGATGGGTAGGATGTGGATAGAGACAAACTATAGAGGTGGCTCAAGCTTTTCCAAAATAGTCACCAAAGATCATATGAAGCCTCATGTTCACAATCTGATGGTCTTCTTACACTAGGTTAGAGGTTCTTCAAATGTTTTTCTTTTTAAAGATTGGATGTATCGTTACATAGAAATCATTCTATAAGGAGAACATTTGTTGGATTGAGCTAAGTTAATAGTCAGTTCATTAAGAAGCCAACTTAAGAATTCTAACGAGTTTAAAGAAGATTTTTATATGGCTTCTTATTTGACCTATTGCATTGCCTGTGTCCATAATATTACTTCTCTTCCACACAAAACTTAGAGTGAAGATGTAATTATCTACTAGTACTATCCTCTACTCCAAAGGGATAGATTATTAGAAGATTTTATGAAATTGCATGATGTGCTGATAGAGAGTGTACACTTGAGCCTAAAAAAGGTATAAATGCCAAGGTCATCCCTCAAGGCCCAAAAGGTGATTCAAAATTATGAGGGTTATTTTATTTAATTTCCTAAATTCACCTATTTGAGAGTAGGTGGATTTGATGAAGAACTAGTGAAACTATCTCAGTATGCGCTAGATTGTTTTGTCATAGCCAAAGTTTGTGGATAATTGTTTTCAATGATTCAAGATAACCTACCTCAAGAAAATTGGGAATCCATTGTTTCCTATTAAGCTTGGCCACTTAACCTACAGTAGCATGATTAATGTCTCAGTTATCAGAAGAAATTTACTTAGTTTCAATTTTGGATCCTATCAGGGGAGGAGTGCTTTTAACAACAAGGGATTCACAACCAAAGTTCTTAGTTTAAAAGGTCAATCACCTACAGTTCCACCTTTAGAAGATTTATGAAAGGATTGTAATGATGAGAAAGAAGATTAAGAAGAGATTACTTGAGGTTAACACTTAAAAATTAGTTCTCTCATGCTGAAATTCAAACTAGAAGGAGTGGTTGAGGATGGTTTAGACATTGTCAAACCAAGATGGGAGGAGGCAAGTGAATTGAAAAAATTGGAGATATATTAGAACCAAGGAGAAGAGGATGATATAAACTTGAGAACCAGATCTATCCTCACTCACACACATAATTGGCTAAGGAGAAGAAACATGAAGACTATCAATGAAAAACAAATTAGAAAATCACCAAAGATGGTTTCTTTCTTTAAACCAGTAACTTCTGACATTTTGATTTCATCTCATATTGCACATACTATGTCAACTCCTAATAAGAAGAAAAGAACACCAAACCATGACCCCTAGAGACAAGTCTAAGACCAAATCTAAGAGACTCATGCAGAAGGAGATTCAAAAAGAGAAAACGATAGCTTAGGAACAAGGTCTAGGAGAAGAATTCAGGATTTTTGGATAATCTTGATGGTAATGTGCAGCTAA
This sequence comes from Cupressus sempervirens, assembly GCA_028749045.1. Lineage (NCBI taxonomy): Eukaryota > Viridiplantae > Streptophyta > Pinopsida > Cupressales > Cupressaceae > Cupressus > Cupressus sempervirens. Next base: position 688,901,589 of record CM053784.1, read on the forward strand.
TTGAAGCTCCTAAATTAGATAAACCCAAATTCATGACTCCTACCAAGGAAGGTTAGGGAATGTCTACTACTCCTACTATCTTATCTTGGTTATCTAATTTGGATAGCAGGCAGTGGAACCTATAGCCTGTGTATACACATGTTACAAATATTGTTACCAAATATGCAGCTCATGATTCTAAGAGTAAGAAGTTAAAGAGTGATGCACATCTGATCAAGGACGTAGTAACAAGAAAAGTAATAATGGAAGTGGCCACATACAAATAGAAGAATGAATCTAGAGAAACTGATGCTCAAGGCTTTAAAGTCACTACTATGGCATTGGGAGCCATTAATAGAGAGAGAGGTAACTGTTTTTTCTAATTCTCTGTAGATCACATGCTGACCCAATCAAAGAATGATAGCAAAGAAAAAAAAGAGAGTTCAAGGTGTTGGTGATCACCATGGATGCCTATATATATTCATTGATGGATTTAGGTGATCTTCCACTGGTTCAAACCCCACAATATTTTGACCCCAATTCCTTGGATGGCCAATAGTTGGTTAAACAAATGCAAAAGGGAAAATTGCTCTCGAATGTAGTACAAGGCTAGGTTGCCTCCATAATAAGGGAAGGTAGCAAATTAATCCTAGATTTTACTTCCACATGCATAGAGGGAGAAAGATTGTTAGATGAGATTCAAACCCTCGTGCTAGTATGGGAAGCTAGTTAGAATCAATGCAAAGTCATTGTGTTTCAAGTTAATGAGGTTGAACAATATGGATTATTGAAGTTTCTTAGTGAAAATCCCATGAGAACTGTGGACTCATGCATGCTATTCATTATAAAGAGCAATATCAGTTGGAAGGAGTCAATTTACAGAGGAGCCATTAAGGAAATGTGATTAGTGGAAACTAAAATCATTGGAATGCATAAAGAACTCCTAAAAGATATGCACATTTTTAACCCCATTGGAATTCCATAATTCAAAGATGAAAATATGGACTATGAGACCTTAACTAGAAATTTCAATGATTCTATGACAAAGATCAAAGACAATGATACACTTACCGCTTGCAACTTCACTACATTGGAAAACATCGAATCAATGTTGTATCTGATTAAGAATCTTATGGTGTGGAAAAGCCAAAGTATTAAAGAGCACAAATGGGAGAATGAAGCTTGGTAGAAGGAAAAGCTAAAGAATCTATCACCTTTTTGATGTGCTTTAAAACTTGGTGTTTGAAGAAAATTTTATTTGGTTACTTTGTGAGCTATGATGATCAATCACATGTAACATCTACTACTATTTCTTCATGGTTCATGGTTCATTTGTTTTCTTACAAGATTAGTCTAAACTATTGTAGTATTTAGGTTTTGGTTAGATTATTGCTGATGAAAAGACTATGAGCTTTCCACTTATTTTCTATCAATGAATATGTATACTATTGCCTCAATACCCAAGAGTATGTGAGTATCCCTTATGCACTTTCTAGTAAAAGTGTGCATCTAGTTATTTTTTATTTTTTTAGCTTATTGATAGATCTTTGCAAAGGGAGCTATACCTATAAAATGAAGAGGGAAACAAATAACATCATATTTTTCCAACTATTTTGAATATTATTAGATTTTCTAAGTTTTGGGTATAGTGTAGAACATTGTTTAGTAGGAAAAGACAATCTATTCACTAACATATTTTTGGTGACTCTACTGGGGAAGAGTCCCTATATAAAGAGGACTAAGTATTTTGAAGTAGTAATGAATTAAAATGGTCCTTCCACATGATAATGTATTCCATGTGTTTCAACCTAACCTCAAATTTGAAGACACACTACAAGATATAATTTTTGATTTGACTTTAGTTGCTTGGACACTACAATAGAATAACTAGAAATTTCAACAAGTATTAAACATTCTTAAAAGAGAAGAAGAACACATTGAACTTTTGAGAGGTGCACTAGATGTTCAAGAAGAAGTGGTGGTTAATAGACTTGCCCAAGCACTTGCAAGACCCTAAGAAAAAAGTTAAGAAGTAGACTTGACTAGTAGGAGGTATGCAAGAGGAGAAAGAGAAAAGGGGATTTTAGATGAGAATTTTGCGCCTTTAAAGAACTTGAGTTTTCTATTTGATTGTAATGACCCAAAGAAGCAAAGAACTAAATCTTGTAGTAGACCCAATTTTCCTCCCAAGCATTCCCCTCTCTCAACATTGGTGCAATCCCTACTTCCATTGAAAGCTTTGGTCCTCCTCATTTGAATATTCCACCTTTTCAATTTATATCACACAACATAGCTATCAACCAACCATGGGGGCAGAATATAGGCCCATTGAATCTTGGAGTCAATATTGGAGTGTTGCCCAAAGGCGCAACCAATTTTTTTCCCAAATTCAGTGGAGATGGTAAGATTACTATTGATGATCACTTGAGTGCTTTTCATATGGCCTATGGAATTATAAGCATTCCTACCTAAGAAATATCTATTAGATTGTTTGTCTGAATGCTAACTGACACTGCTGCTAATTGCTTCAACCATTTTCCACAAGATTCTATAGCTAGTTGGAATAATATGAAAACAATGTTTAAAAATAGATTCAAAGCCCTTGGAAATGAGTGTTCTTTGTTACTTCAACTTAGCCAACTAAAAAAATAAATGCATGAACCTGTGAGAGAATTCGTGGAAAAATTCAATAGGTTAATCCAAAGAATCCCTACTACTTTGAGACCTAATGGAGAAAATAAAAAAAATTCTTCGTTAATGTTTTTCCTCTAGATTTGAGTTTTGATCTTATTAAAGATGTAGTTGCCGACTTAGCTGCCACTCAAAGGTTGGCTATTTAGTTAGAATATTCTCTCATTACTAGTAGTAAATAGAGAAGGGAAGTTCAATCCCCCATGCCTGCTTCAAACCTCTACCCCCATAGACCCTTTCATGAAGAGGTTGATGAATGACATGGAAATGTTAAAAGGACAAAAAAATAGACCTAATGGCCCTTACCAATCCCCTTATTAGGATATTAATAGATACTAACAACCATAGGGTCATAGCAAGGCCCCATTTCTGATAGCTCCTTAGCCAATGTTGCATATTTAAGAAGTCCCTAAAGAGACCATGTGTTCTTTTCATTTGACTAAAGATCACAATGGGAGAACTTGTATTGATTGGTTAAGATGTGTTTAGATAACAAAAGATACTCTCAGCATTGAATAGCCAATTGAAAGTCAAAAGGCAAAAATGAAAGCATAGGCACTTATTTTCTTGAATATGAATCTGATGCAGAAAGATGAGGTGATGCTTTTCTAACACTCCAAGATCCTACTTGTACTGTATTGATTAGAAATCAAAGAAATCACAAGTTTTGTGTGGGAACTAATGCAACTATTCTAGGTTCTAAAGGGAAAGAACACATGCACAATGATCCAACAAAGAATGAAAATTTCAAAATATTATCCAAGAGAGAATATAAAAATTGGTACATCTACTTTTGACATTGTGGAATTTTTCAAATCCTCTCCCATGTCCATTTCTCTAGCAAGATACATAAGATTTAACCATAGGGATTTGGATAAATTAGTCTAATATGTAAAGGGAGGACTTTTTACTAATGCCCAATTTGCTGATAATGTTCACGATTGAAAATCAAATACCTCTAGAGAGACCAATTTTTGTATCTGATAGATATACAGAGTGTTCCCCCAATATGAAGCCAATTGTTAATGTTGTAGAAGGATAAGTAGAAGAAAGGAAACCTAATCCTTTCTATGTGTCTTTTTTGCTAAATGGACAAAAATATAGAAATTGCATTATAGATTTGGGAGCTTCTAACAGCATTATGGCAGCCCTAGCTGATAAGGCTCTTGGCTTAGATCTCACTAAAACTTTTGGGCATTGCTATTCCATGAACAAGTCTGTCTCATTGGCCAAGATGTACAAGCAGTTCTTTATGCTTGCCTAGATAAGAGGCTAAATTGACCATCTTAGTAGCTAACATAATAGTGAGTTATGGGATGTTGCTCAGTAGAACATTTTGCAAGGATATGGGTGGAGAGATGAAGATGGATTGGTTTGAGGCTTATATCTCGGTAGGAAAGAAGAAGATAAAAATAGAACCAGAGCTAAAAAATAAATACATGGTGGTGCCTTTAGACAATCCTAAATCCCAGATATTATATGAAGAATGTCAATTTGGAAACTATGTTATTTTAGCTGAGGATAAACTCAAAGAGGATAAGGGGGAAAGGTTGTGAGGACACCATTTGGATTTTGGAATTTCATGGTAGCTACACTAACTCAGGATTAGGGGAAAAATCTGTTTTGATTTCCCCCTTGGGAAAAATGTTTCCTTTCTCTTTTAAATTGGACTTTCACAATACAAATAGCACTACAAAATAAGAAGCCCTACTCCATAGATTGCAAGAAGACAAAGAAATAAAGATAAAGAAATTGAAAGTGAGAGGCAATGCTGAACTAATTGTAAAATAGGTAAGAAAATATTTTTCTATGAAAAATGATAAGTTAAGATGCTATAGAAACTTAGCTTGGGATGAGATTGAATCTTTTGATGCTTTCTCTATAGAATTTGTACCTCGCTCTCAAAATACTAAAGCTAATTCCTTAGTTGTTTCGACCTCTTTGTTATTACCACACCCAATGTTCAAAAGTGATACTTATAGAATTGAAATGGTTTATAGACCTAGAGTCCTAGATAATGTAAATTATTGGGAAGTTTTTGATAATGATGTGTAGTTAAGAGATTTTATTGACTATGCTGGGAATTTTGGTGATATTTTCTTTGAAGGGTCAGAGAAGGATGACAAGTTAGTTGGGGAGGAATTAGCTGAATTAGGAGAGGTTATTCAACTAAAGGGAAATAAAATTCCAAAGGGATTAGTTTCTTTGGAACATTTTTTTAGAAGGAAAGATGATAGTGCCATCTCAAGAGAAAATGATCTCAATAAGAACCTAAGAGAACGTGACAAGGTAAACATTGGAAATAATAAAAATCCTAAATGGATTTCCATTAGCTAAGCATGCTTAGAAAAGGAAAAGGATAGAGTGTTGGAACTTCTTGCCAAATACCAAGACATCTTCACATGGGGATATGAAAATTTGAAGAATTTTAGAAATGGAGAGTTCAAGCATCACATACCTTTAAAACTTGGGGTAGCCACTTTAAGACAAAAACTCAAAAATTATAATCCTAAGGTATCTTAGTGTACTTTCAAAGAAGTGGAGAAGATGTTAAAGGCCCATATAATATATTCAATTCATCACTCAACTTGGATAGCCAATATTGTCCCAGTGAGAAAGAAAAATGGTGAAATAAGGATTTGTGTGGACTTTAGGAATTTGAATTAGGCTAGTCTCAAGGAAAATTATGTGCTCCCACTATGGATCATGTTCTACAAATAGTTGCTAGGTCTGAAGTAATGTCAATTCTTGATGGGTATTTAGGATATAACTAGATCAATGTTGCACCTAAGGATTAGCTCAAAGCAACCTTTATAACTCCCTAGGGCGCCTATTCTTATAATTGAATGTTGTTTGGTTTGATTAATGCGGGGGTAAATTTTCAAAGGAAATGAATTCTTCCTTTAAGGATCTGAGGGATAAAAAAATTGTAATATACCAGGATGATTTGACCGTATATTCAAAAAGGAGGAAACATCAGCAGAGAGATCTTGAGGTAGTGCTAAGATGATGCAGACAATATGGTATATCTCTCAATCCTAAAAATTATGTATTCTTTATGGAGGAAGCAAAATTTATTGTACACATTATTTCAAAGAGAGGCATAAGAATTGGCCTAGATAGAGTGAAAGTGACACAGCAGTTAGCCTTGCCCAGTAATAGAAGCAATTTAAAATATTTCTTTGGTCAGATTAACTTCTTAAGAAGTTTTGTTCCTAAATACTTTGAAAAGGTAAGACATATGTTGAACATGATGAGTGAGAACCATCCTTTTAGGTGGGAGGAGGAAGGTAAGAAGGCTTTTGAAGATATTAAAACAACTATTTCAAATGCCCCCATATTAGTATGCCCTGACTTTGAAAAAGACTTTATTATTTACTAATATGCTTTAGAACACACTCTAGCAAGTATCTTTACCTAGAAGGATGATAAGGAAAATGAGGCCTTGATTAATTTCATGAGCATTCCCCTAAAGAGCCATGAATTGAATTACACTCAAATGGAGAAGCATGTGTTTTATGTGGTGAAGGCAATAAAATAGTATAGGTATTACATCTTTCATTCTCATTACAATATTAAAAAAAATACTAAATCAATAAGAGATTGAGGTAAATAAAAGAGTTCTGTGGGTAACAAAAGTTCAAGGATATGGTTTAACCATTAAACCTACTTCTTTGATAAGGGGATGAGTAAATTAATAGCTGAAAATAAAGAATCACCCTCTAGGAGCATCAAAGTAACACCTTCTATTCTGTTGGTAAGTTCAACTGATTCCTAGTTGTTTAATGTAGTGTACTTGACATATGGTGAATGCCCCACAAATATGAATTATAAAGAGAAATGTAACCTTAGACTAAAGGCAGACAAATATGTAATTTCTAATAGTGGGTAGATGGAACCTTTTTGAGATGTGTGGATAGGGAGCAACAGAAAAATTGTTGAAATTATATCATTTAGATGCTTGTGGGGGATACTTTTGATCTACTTTAATTTCTTTCAAAATCCTTAGAAATTGATTCTACTAGCCAGGTAAGTTTAAAGATGTGTATTCTTTTGTGAAAAAATGCAAAAAATGCCAACTTTTTACTAGTCGTCCTTAGTTAGTAGCCTTAAGGCTGGTCATAATTGATGAACCTTTCCATTAGTGGGGTATAGACTTGATAGGGCCATTGAATCCTCCATCTATTGCTATACACACACACACACACACACACACACACACACACACACACACACACACACACACACACATATGTATATGTATATGTTTATAGCCACAAATTACTTCACCAAATGGATGGAGGCCATACCAACTAAGAAGGCTAACTCATAGGTGGTGTGTGAGTTTTTGATGGAATACATATTTGTTAGGTTTAGTGGCTGAAAATGCAACCAATATATATATATATATATATAAAACTCATAGGTGGTGTGTGAGTTTTTGATGGAATACATATTTGTTAGGTTTAGTGGCTGAAAATGCAACCAATATATATATATATATATATATATATATATATATATATATATATATATATATATATATATATATATATATATATATATATATATATATATATATATATATATATATATATATATATATATATAGATATATATAGCCACAAATTACTTCACCAAATGGATGGAGGCCATACCAACTAAGAAGGCTAACTCATAGGTGGCGTGTGAATTCTTGATGGAATACATATTTGTTAGGTTTAGTGGCTGACTATGCAACCAATATATATATATATAGCCACAAATTACTTCACCAAATGGACGGAGGCCATACACACTAAGAAGGCTAACTCATAGCTGGTGTATGAATTCTTGATGGAATACATATTTGTTAGGTTTGGGGTTCCTTAAAAGATAGTGGCTAACAATGCAACCAATCTTTCATTTGAAGAAATCTCCTTTTTCTATTATGAACATGGAATATCTTTAGCTCATTCATTAAATTATTTCCCTCAAGGAAATGGGTAGGAAAAACCTAGTAAAAAGGTCTTGATTGCCTCAATGAAGGAGTTGGTAATGCCCAAAATTGACATAAAAAGATGTATGAAGCATTATAGACTGATCAGATCACTCCTAAAAGAGCTATTAGCATGGCCCCTTTGAATTGGTATTTGGAGTAGGTGCCCAAGTGTCCTTGCCTCTGGAATTATCCACCACAAATTTGTAGTCTATAATCGTGGATGGCTTCTTCCAAGATTCTTTGGAGAAAAGGGTGATGTATTTTAACAAGCTAGAAGAAGAAAGAAATAAATGTCTAGATCATATTACGGAGCACCAAATGAGGGTAAAACTGATTTTTTATATGAGGGCTAGACCTTGCAACTTCTTGAAAGGAGATGAGGTTCTCTTATGGGACAAAAAGAGGGAGCCTCTTTGTGGAGGGAACCATTTGTCATTATAGAAGATGTTAATCCAAATGTTTTTCGCTTGAGTTAACCAAATGGCATTGGTCTTTCCTTTACTTACAATGGGAAAGACTTGAAATTATTGAAAATGTAATTCCTCAAAGGAGCCCTGACCATGTATATTCCCCATTTTTGGCTTTGTGTCTTGTTTTCCTTATCTTCCTGTCATTTTCTATTTGGGTTTTTCCTTGTGCTATTTCTGTTTTCCAATATTATGAGTTCTTTGTGTACTCCATGTACACATTCCCCAATAAGAGCCCCTATTAGCCTTATTTTGAGCCACCATTATTTAATTTCTCTTTGTTTCCCTTTGGAGCTCCAAGTCACCTATTGAACAAGACTTTCTTAGTCTCACATCTCCCAAATATCATCAAGCCTCTCATACGGAGATTTACCTTGTGTTGTATGTCACATCTCATATCTCTTGAACCCCTTTGAACCTCTGTGAACCTCAGTTCAAAGTAGTTCAACTGAAGGATTTGATACTAACCATTTTTCTATAGGTGGGACCCGGTAAGCATTGTGAAGATGTTCATTTGAACCTCTTTGATACTCAGTTTGAAGCAATTTGAAGTAGTTCCATTATTGAAGGTTTTTGGGCATAAGTGTTCATGATTCTCCAAGGGTGACCAGTTCATAAAGTATTAATTGAGGTAGCCAAAAAAGTGATTGGAGGTCACGTTTTAATTAGTTTTTATCTTAGAAGCAAGAATGGTTGTCATCATGATTTGGAAAGGGAAAATCTTTCACCCAAAAGATAGATTATTTCTTAGAAATGTATTATCATTACAAAGACATTTGCAAGAGGTGATTATTTAATAAAGAGGTCTTCTCATGGCTTTCAATCCTGTGAATTAGGCTGCAACTAATTCACCATGAATGCCTCATTATGAGTGCATACTTTTGCCAGTATGTTCTCCTTTCCCTTTAAAAAAACAAGTTACCCATTTAATTATCTATCATGCTAAAAGGTGAATTGAATGAGAAGCCACAAAAAGAGAAGGAAAAAGGTCTAGTTTAGCAAACTACAGGTAAGAATACAATAAACCCCTTTCTCTTTCCTCTGTGTATATTTTGAAGAACAAAATAGTGTTGGGCTTTTATTCCCTTGCTTGAAATGAAGTCTATTTTACATTTCTTTGAAAAAAATTCTAGTTTAGAATGTAAAAGGCCTGTTATTTTTTATACTAATTTGGAAGGTGTCAAGGTAGAGAAGTTACAAGAAAATTTTCTTGAGCAAGTTGATGAAATTAATGGTTGTCTAGAAATTTTAACCAGTGGTTTGATTGAAGTTATGACTTTCCCTCCTTCCCTTTTGAGTTGCATTGAACACTATGATGTAAGAACGAAAAGCATTTTGAATAAAGATAGAGAATTAGTGTTATCCATTTCAAGGGAAACCATTTCTTTAGTTTTGCATCTGCTTGAATGTATCTTTGTTGCTTTTAGCCATACCTAGTCTTTAGTTGAGTATCAAGAAAGTCCAAAAAAGTATTGTAACATGATGGCTAGGAACTGGATAGAGAAAAACTATAAAGGTGGCTCATGGTTGCCCAAAATAGTCACCAAAGATCATATGAAGCCTAATGTTCATGATCTCATGGTCTTGTTACACTAGGTTAAAGGTTCTTCAAATGTTTTTCTTTTTGAAGACTAGATGTATCATTACATAGAAATTATTCTAAAAAGAGAATAATTGTTGGACTGTGTTGAGTTAATAGCCAGTTCATTGAGAAGCCAACTTAAGGATGATAAGGAGTCTTGAGAAGATTTTTATATGGCTTCCTATCTAACCTATTCCATTACCTATTTTAGTAATAATACTTCTCTTCCACGTGAAACTTAGAGTGAAGAAGTAATTGTCTACTAGTATTTTCCTCTACTCTAAAGGGATAGAGTATTAGAAAATTTTAGGAAAGTGCATCATGTGCTAATAGAGAGTGTACACTTGAGCCTAAAAAATGCACCAATACCAAGGTTGTCCCTAGAGGCCCAAAAGTTGATTCAAAATTATGGGAATTACTTTATTCAATTTCCTAAATTCACCTATTTGAGAGTTAGAGGATTTGAAGAACTAGTAAAGTTTCCTCAGTATACACTAGATTTTTTTGTCATAGCTAAATTCTATAAATAGTTATTTTGAGTGATTAAAGACAACCTACCTCAAAAATACTAGCAAATTTTTTTCCTATTAAGCTTGGCTACTGAAATTGTAGCAACATGATTGATGCCTCAGTTATCAAAAGAAATTTACTTAGTTTAAAAGGTCAATCACCTATGGTTCCACTTTTAGAAGATTTATGGAAAGATTGTAATCATGAGGAAGAAGTATTAAGAATATATCACTCAAGGTTAACACTTCCACAAATTAGTTCTCTCAAGCTCAAATTCCAACAAGAAGTGGTTGATGATTGTTTAGACATTATCGAACCAGGATGGGAGGAGGCAAGTGAATTAAAAAAATTGGAAGTAGATTAAAACAAAGGAGAAGAGGATGATATAAACTTGAGGATCAGAGCTATCCTCACTAACATAGATAATTGGCTAAGGAGAAGAAACGTGAATTCTATTAATGAAAAACAAATTGGAAAATTCCAAAAGATGGTTTCATTCTCTGAACCACTAACTTTGTACATTTTGATTTCATCTCATGTTGCAAGTAGTAGGTCAGCTCCTAATAAGTACAAAAGAAAACCATCTCCTACAAAAACCATGGCACCTAGTAGTAGGTCAAAGACCAAATCTGATGTGCTCATGTATTAGGAGATTCAAAAAGAGAAAATGATAGCTCAGGAATAGGGTCTAGGAGAATAATTTAGCTTTTCAAATAATCCTGATGGTGATTTGTAGCTAATCAAAGCTGCTAAATTGGATCAACCCAAATTCATGACTCGTACAAAGGAAGGTCAAGGAATGTATGCTAATCCTACTATCCCATCTTGGTTATCTAATTTGGTTAGCAAGAAGCAGAACCTACGGCCTCTGTCTACACCTATTAAGTATATTGTTAAGAAATATGTAGCCTATGGTTCTAAGAGTAAGAAGTTAAACAATGATGTAAATCTGATGAAGGATCTAGTAATAGGAAAAGTAATAGAAAAAGTGGTCACATACAAATAGAAGAATAAATCCAAGGAAATTGATGTTGAAGGCTTTAAGGTCACTACTATAGATTTGGGAGCCATTACTTGAGACACATGTAACCGCTTTTTCAAATTCTCAACAGATCACATGCTTACCCAATTGGAGAAAGATAGAAAAGAAAATTAAGAGCTCAAGGAACTGGTGATCACCATGGCTTCTTGTATAGATTCATTGACGAATTTAGGTGCTCTTCCACTTGTTCAAACCCCACAATATTTTAACCCCAATTCCTCAAACAACCAACAGTTAGTTAAATAGATGCAAAAGGGAAAACTACTCTTGGACATAGTACATGACTAGGTGCCCTCCATAATAAGGGAAGGTAGTGAGTTCATCCTAGATTTCACTACCATGTGTGTAGAGGGAGAAACAGTATTAGGTGAGATTCAAACCCTCATGCCAGTATGGGAAGCCAATTAGAATCGATGCCAAGCCATCATGTTCCTAGTTAATAAGGTTGAAAAATATGGAGTATTGAAGTTTCTTAGTGAAAATCCCATGAAAACTATGGGCTCATGCATGCTATTCATTATAAAGAAAAATATGGGTTGGAAGGAGTCAATTTATAGAGAAGCCATTAAGGAAATGTGATTAGTGGAAATTGAAATCACTTGAATGCATAAATAACTCCTAAAAGATATGCATGTTGTTAACCCCACTAGAATTCCACAATTTGAAGATGGAAATATGGACTCTGAGGTCTTAGCTAGAAATTTCAATGATGTTGTGACAAAGATCAAAGACAGTGATACACCTACCCTTGGAAACTTCACTACACTAGAAAACATCGAATTGATGTTGTATCTGAATAAGAATCTCATGCCATGACAAAGCCAAACAATTAAAGAGCTCAAATTATAGAAGAACACTTGTAGAGCCAAACTACTAAGCTTGAAGAATCCATACTCCCATGCAATGCAGGAATTCACAAATGTCTTCAGGGGCTTGAAATTGGTAAAGCAAACCATGGTTGACAAAGAGAAAGATGGCGATGAAATTTAGTTAATAATGAAACTACTTTTTGTATGGGCTATAATGGAGGCCTTTTTGGATATGTAATGAACTATAAATTCTGGAGCATTTAACTAGTTAGGGGTTAGATTTTAGAAGGACAAAAATATACTCTAATAAATTTAGTGCTATTCTAAGTTAGTTGGATAGAAATATCAATAGACAAATAGATTATTGCTGATGAAAAGACTATGAGCTTTCCATTTATTTTCTATCAATGAATGTGTAAACTATTGCCTCAGTACCCAAGAGTACATGAGTGTCCCTTATGCACTTTCTGGTAAAAGTGTGCATCTAGTTATTTTTTATTTTTTGAGCTTATTGATAAATCTTTGTAAAGGAAGTGGTACCTATAAAATGCAAAGTTTAAAAAATAACATCATGGTTTCCAAACTAGTGTGAATATTATTGGATTTTCCAAGTTTTGGGTATAGAGTAGATAATTGTATAGGAGGAAAAGACAATCTGTTCACTAACAACATGGTAGAATTAGTATACCTTATAGTGGGAAGAAGATCATTCTCCTTCTTAGCATTAGGTTATCAGATTGCCTCCTCTTTTGGTAGAATAGTAGAAGTTAGCAAATTGCATGTTTTGAGAAATTTATACACATGATTAACCTACTTTTTTTTTAGATTCAAAACATAGCCTATCTTGAACATATCCTTTCTAAAGGTGCTTCTACAATCAACTCATTATATAATCCATTCAATGGCCCTGTTACTATCTATATACATGAATCTCCAATTCAAATTAAGTTTTTCATATTTTTTTGAGGTTATTTAGCTAAGATCACTAATAACATTATTCTATCTCTAACAATTATCTTCTTTCATATTTATAATAACTGCAACCATGCTATTTCATAGACTTCTTGCTCCCAATACATTGTCACCATTATTATATGATAAGCTAAATACTTTAAAAGGACACTACTATTTTGCACTTTTTCTTTTTTATTTCTATAGAAACTCTTCCCTTGGATTATGGTTTTTGTTTCTTTTAAGTATCCTTTGGAACTCTCCATCATTTTTCTCATTGTCTCAATCTTTAATTTTTCACTAAGAACTTTCTATTTGCTCAAAATTATATACAGGTGCATTTTTTTTCTTTTGAAACATGTATTTTGGAAGAATCTTCTTCTAAAATTCAGCATTGATATATGTTATTTTGTTGATGCACAATCCTATTTTCATCATTTTCCATGCTTAGCCACCAATTTGGGTTTAATCATATTTTTAATGTCTATTTATCTACCAATATTTTACATTTGAATTGGATGTCTTAATTGTCAACCCTTACTAAAAGACTTATCTTCATACCTTTACCCCATAGTCTTTGTTTTGTTGTATTCTCATGCATTGTTATTTATTGATAAAATTTATGTTCATGGAATTTGCATAGTTTCATAATCTTCTCTTCTTAGTTTCATTTTTTTCCAATCAACATGATGGTCTTGACTTCATGCTTCAATATAAATCTCACTAAATATTGTGAGTAGATAATTTTCTATTGAAGATACAATCATCTCTATATCATAATAGATGCTTCTTGCTGAAATGTGAGGTATAGTATTTCCTATTAATTTTGCATGGAAGCGTGTGCATTATAGCTCTTTATTCTTGTTTATTGTTACTTATGTTGGGATTTTCATCATGAAGATAGTTTAATGCTTCAATAATAATTCTGATGGTTACTTTCACCATTTCAGTAAACATACTATATTCTTGTTTCGAAGGGATGCTAATATTATTTTAAAAGATAACACTTGAATTTATATGAATAGATCAAATACCATATCATTGTAAATGTGAAAGATCTATTAATCATGTAGATATCCATAACACTTTTAACCAACAATCCCTACTTTGAAAATCCATGCTATTGTTTTTAACTTGATAAACTATTGTTACTAGGTCACAATCTTCTTGGTCTTATTATCTCTTATTCTCCATTTGATCATAGACATTCTATTTTCTACTCATACCTTTTCCTAGAACTTTAATCACTTATGGTTCAAATCAAATTGTTCAATATATAATCTCAATCATCATTCTAACTTCATTTTTTTCCAAATCATAAGTATTTATGTTAGAAAATTATTGACATCTCTTTTCTTGATCATCTTTTGAAGATTCTTCCTAAATAGGAACTTAAATCACCCTACTCTAGAAAAATCCCAAAAAGCATTTTAAAGTATTCTTCTTCATTTGGACAAAAAATGAAATGTAGGATGAGTTGCTACTAAGATTTATTTCATTTGAATCTCATTTACATTGCAATTTATTTCTTTGGTTGTTAAATCATATATGTGCATATTTTACTATAGTATTTGATATATGTTGAATATTTTTTTTTAATATATCACTCCATTTAATTATTTAATATTTTTCTCAGCAACTTTAATGTAGTTTTAGTCACATGAATGGTGTTCATCATGCTGAACATAACTTTAATGTAGTTTTTACATGATGAATGATGTATGAACTCTGGTAAATGCTCTCACCAAAAGGCATAATAGATTATCCATATTTTCTAAAGCTACTTCAAAGTTTTTTAATACTATCACTATTGAGGAAATACTAAAATCACTCTTAGTTGTATTGGGAGCCACTTTAGAGTAGATAGAATATTTGCATTTATCTATCAAACTGTTGTCCAACATGCTTGTGGCATCATTGTCATACCAACATTTCTTTTAATACGAATTTAATTTGCTAGATTGCAATATCTCCTTTGTAATTATACATTCTTAAATGTGATTGTGTTGTGTCATGTCCACAAACATTGGGAAAGAAAACCTAAGGCTACTATCTGCTTAAATTAAGGTTTTTTCATTTTGTTAGGTATTTCCTTTTCAACATGTATATATTGGGTGCAAAAAATCCTAGCTTTGGACTTGTGTCCAAATAGCATGCCAATTTTATAGAGCGTAGAATATTTATTGGGATTGTCATATAAATCTATCCAAATTCAATAAAAAGTCCTCAAAATATGTATTATTTACAATAAGTATGCACATTATTCATACTGGGCATGTTATGCCCCAAGAAACATGAATTCCCACCTAGGAGGTTTTGATCCGTAGGCTAATCTAACCACTTTGATAAATACTTTTAAAGTTGATGTATGAGGATAGAGTAGCTATAGTTTCAATATACAAGAGTTATCCTAGCAGCATAATCTTTGGGCTGATTTGTGCATGTGCTATTGTCACCCTCAAGATATGGAGCCACCTAGTGATATCACAAAAACAAAAGTAATATGTGCTCAATTTATGCTTGCCTAAAGCATTTGGAAAAATAGTATTAGAGAAATTTTTTCATGTGCATTCATCTCATATCCTACAATCATAGCACTCAATGCAACCATGTCTCTTTGGCACATCTTATCAAATAACAGGTCTACAATATTTATAGATCCATGTTTGGAATGCATATCTACAACCGCAGTCCCCACATAAATGTCTTAATAAAATCCATTTCTAAAAAAATAAGTATGGATCATCTTCCCCTATTGTTGGGCTCTATGATGTGCATATGCTAGTAGAACACATCATGGTTACTGAATTAGGGAACACACTTTATAGTTGTATTTGATGAACAACTCTAAGGCCTGGTTTCCATGCCCATTTTGTGCATAAGCTCCAATCATGACATTCCAAGAAATCACATCCCTATCAATTATACTGTCAAAACATTGTTGTGTTATCTTGGGTACCCTACACTTGGCATATATTTCTAAAAGGGAAGTAGCTACAACAATATTATCTTGAAATCTACTATGTACGATTTAAGCATGGTTTTCTTTGCCCTGATGTAGGATTTCTAAATCAGCACATGATGGTAGTGTAATTACTAAGTTACTACAGTGATCGAAGTTGAATTTTCATATTTTAGTAGAAACATTTTAAAGAGTACCCATGCTTCCATGGCATGTCCATTTTGCGCATGTCCATCAATCATCACATTCCATGAAATCATAGCCCTTCTAGAGATTCAGTCAAACAATAGGTATGCAATTCCTATATTCTCACACCTAGGATGGATAACTACTAGGGAATTACCCATTGAACCATTCAGCATAACTCCATTTTGAATTATGAAAGCATGAATTGACTTGCTTTATGGAAAAGATCGTAATCTAGCACACGCTCCTAGTGTAGTCAAAATGATAACAATGTCTAACTTGATGTTTATAACTTGAATTTGAAAAAACAATACCAAGGCCTTACTAGAAAGTCCATTCTTAACATACCCATCACTTATTGTGTTCCATGAAACTTCATTCCTTTGGACCATTCTTTCTAAAAATTGACATGTACTATGTTCTCACATCTTGCTCCAATTATAATTGAATGGATCTATACAATAATAATAATAAAATGTAAAAGGAGAAAAACCTAAATTTTCATGAAATAGAATAATAGTGATAAGCCTTCTCATTCCTCCAACAACAAGTCACAAAAATTTGAACAAAAAAATGAGAATGGGAGAAAAAATGATAGTCTCTTGTCATAAATCATGACATTGAGGTTGTAATGATTTGGAGAGAAGATGATTGAAGACACCTTCGATTTAACCATGAGAAGATAAAGATTTGTTTTCCTCTTCACCATGTTCACCCCCTACATAGGTCTCCACTCTATTCATATATCTAGGGATTTATTAGGGTTAACCCACAATTCTAGGTACCACTTTTGGGGGATGAAGGAAATCATGAAATGATGAAATATCCACATATTGAATTTTGTGTATGTTCGTGAGAATGCCTTGACTATGTTCGAGCAAACATAAAACAATTACATGCTCATGCGAACATATTGAGTTTAAATAAAGTATGTTTGCACAAACATACCTAATTAATATGTTCATGTGAACATATTTTAAATGATAATTTTGCGATAAAAATTCCATTTTTTCATCTGAGAGCTTGATAAATTTGGTTTTTTTGTATGTTCGTGTGAACACGAATTATATTAAATGTTCGCACGAACATGTTAATGTAATTTTTCAATTGCTGGATTATTTTTCTCATACATTCGTGTGAATAGGTGTTCACTTGAACATGTGTAGCAAGTTCGTGCGAACATCTTGTTCGTGCGAACATGTCAAATTACAAATTTTTGGTGTTGTTTTCTAGAAAAAAATGAAATTGGCTCTTTTGACCTCTAAAATTGAGATTGAATGATCTCCTACTATAAAAGAAAAAATGCCAAATTGTGCTGCTCGGAGCAAGCTTTCCAATGACTATAATTATGATAAATATTATATTCATTAAGAATTTTATATATGAGTTTAACTCATTATAGGTTCATTACTGATTGAACATCAACTGACTTTGACTCTTCAAGAAAATTAGTAAATTAGGACAAATAGTTTTTGAAAATTATCTAGGAAATAGGTTATTGAGATAGCTTTCTATTAAAAAAAACATAAAAAGATTTATAATAAAATCAATTCAAGTTATTTGTGTTAAAATGAATGTATGTCTGAATTACAATTGCTGTCACTTCAAAACTTCATAAACTATACAATATTCAACCAAATTGAATCAAACTAAATGCATCCTCTAGATACTTATGTTAAAAATCCAATGCCAAAAGAATTACCTCATTATCTTTTCTAGAAAAAAAGTTATGTCTGTCAAATAGATTATCACTCTTTAAAAATATTAAATTTTAACATGTACCAATTTTCAGAGAAGAAGAAAAAATTGACATAAATAATGCTTTTAAAAAAATTTAAAAATATGATTACAAAGTAGGAACAAAGTATTACAACTCACTAGTTTATGTCATCTTGAAATTATTCATAGTTTTAAAGAGATAGTCACTCAAACGTGAGGTTTTTTTCAAAAATATTGATTTCAGTGTCAAAATTGGTGAAAAAGTGAAACCCATTATTGTGGGATCACCCATCATGGTTCTAAGAAACCCTGATTTGAGTCATAGATTTGAGCTGCTTGAAAGGTCTATTTACAATTTTTTTTAAATGGGTATTCTACAAATTTTCCATGCCTAGTGAACCCTCAAAATTTAACCCTTGAACATGATTTTGGTTTACATTTAGGGGAGCTACTTTAAATTAAGCAACTACCTAGCCAAATCAAGCAATAAAAAACATCTATGAATAGGGCACTTTAAATTGCTTCTAGTGAGCTATATTTTGTCATGGTATGACCAAAATCATTGCTGAATTGTCAAGAGCATTCTAAAAAAGCTCATTTTCTCTTCTTACAAACTTTGAACAAGGCCATCCATTACCACAAGCATCAAAAATAAGTTGTTTTTTATGTTGGAAATGGAGTTCAAGCTATAAAATGGCTTTAATGGACTTAGATTGGTGTTCAGGTTATATACACATCCATTGATCCAAAAGGGTGAGAAAAAAAATAGATGAAAGATCCTGTTGAATGTGTCTATAGCTAGAGAGAATGTCAAGCCTGACCACTACTTCTATTCAACTGCATTTTAAGACTTTACTGTTTGGAGTTCATTTCAGTAGTTATGTTGTCTTTCATTGCAAAACTTGGTTATATTTTTGTGTCATTAGGAACTCAAGACTTGTTGAACGTATTCTCTGTTCTGAACTACTATATTAGTTTTGGGGATTACTTAGGATTTCATGATTTGAAACTGGTATACTTTTATATATATTTACAGTTGCATGTTGTTGGTAACAATTATGTTTATTATATTTCAAATTGGTGGTAAACTGCATTATGTGTTTGAATAGATTGGAAAGAAAAGTTTTAAGTTGTATGTTTAACTTGTTATTGCAAATACAATTGTATGTTAATATGCTCTATGTGTTTGGAACTTGTCTTTGAATTCACGTATGTGTGACTGAGAAGGGAATGAATAATTGCATATCACCCTATGTTGGTTTTGATTACATGACGTATATTAACTTCTTGTCATAATTGCAGATGGCATTGCTTATATACTTGTGTTTGAAAGGGTTTAAATATCCTAGGTTGAAAGTGGCATAAAAATTTCTATTTCTTTTAAAAAAAATAAAAAATAACTAAAATAATAAAATAGGTTTAAATATCTCTTTTAGCAAGTAACCCTAGATGGGTTTCGAATGCTTTGAGAAGGTATTATATCCTATGTTTTGAAAACCATATATGGCGGTGACAAATAGACTATCATGTGTACTCGGTAGTGAAGTGTCTCAGTTGTATTAAATACATATTTATGAGGAATTATTTCTTTGAAGTTTGGTCGGCCATTTCTGTATGCGAGTTGGGTTTATTGTTGTATTTGGGCCGTAAACTTGGCTGCATTGCTCTGTTCTATTATGCCTCTATGATCCATGTTGCTCAGAATCAGCATCATGGAGGAATTTTTTGAAAAGGCATTCATACTTATGGGGTTGAGCATTGTTGGGTTTCACTCTACCAATCATTATCTCTCTGTTGCATATCAGTGTTTCCAGTTTGGAAGTGTGGTTTTGATTTGGGCATTTGGGGCTTTGGCAACAAGTTTTATTGCAGAGCTTTGTGTTGAGTTTTTTTCCACCTACTGTAGTGCTTGCCCCTAGTTTGCATTTTGCTAACATTGTTGAACTCTTTTAGAGCTAGTTTCATGTTGTTGGTTAGCAACATTCTTTTGAGATTATCAGATATTGTGCTATGGATTCAGTTTATTATGTGATGAGATCACTTAGACTTTATATTTCATGTATGCATGATGATTACTACATTGCTTTTAGTTATTAATGATGATTAGTAAGATAATTTATTATCATATGTGTTTTATTATGTGTACTTACCCCATACTTGCATGTGTATGGTGTGCGTGTTTTCTTTGCATGTTTTCTTTTGTATGGCGTGTCTGATGTGGTTAAGGAAGGGAGTTGTAGTCACCTGCTAGTCGGGATCTACACGATGCACCACTTCCTGCCATTGCCTATTTAGCTTAGTATATATTGTGCTTGTACATGCATGGCTTTTATGTAGGTTGCAGGTACCGGGTATCGACTTCCCTGAATTGCCAGGATGAGCATACCCTATCATATTATCTCAATGATAAGAGAAGGGAGATAAATTCTCAAGTCCAAATCCCAACCCTTTAAAGCCATTTGTTCTAATTGGAAAATTAGGACAAGTATCCAAGTTGAGTACCCTCCGAATATGTCGGATGACATAATTCGTGATATAAACCTTTAGTTTGATTTTGTATGTATTTTGGCTATGATGGATTTTCATATTTTTTACCCTTATGAGTCTTTGATGTAATTTCTATTAATTAAGCCTAATTAAAAGATTTAATTAATGGTTTAATTAAATGAAAAATTAATATGATATTTTAATATTAATTTAATTTAATTAATTGGGAAATTAATTAAATAAAATAATTAAATTTGAAGATAAAAGTTAAAAATTTAAATTTGGAATGTGACAATATTTATTTTAATAATAATATATTTGGAATTCATTTTTAAATAAATGACTAAATAATAATATTATTAAAGCTAATAAGTATTTTAGCAATTAAGTTTTGGAAAATGAAATTTAAAAAGTGGAAAATATATTTTAAATTAATAAAAGATTCTAGATTTTACGTGATTAAAATATAAATATATTAAGATTGCAAAGTGAAATTATTAAAAGTTAGTGCATGAGATTTAATAAATAAATAAATTAAATTGGGAAGAGTAAATTAAATATTATATTAATTAATGTGTATTATATTAATATTTGCTCACATAAGAGTTGGCAAATTCTCGAGAGTTGTCATGTAGACAACACAGAAGTTTGCACTCTAAGAATGCACTAGTTGTCTACACTTAGAAGTTAGCATTTTTATTTGAGCACATGGTGTCTACAACCTTAAGATTCGTCTAGAAGGTTGGAGAAGGCTCATGCTTGGTTGTCATGCTTATCTTCTAGTTGTTTCTAGAGACACTCTAGATGCATCTTAGAGGCCTTTAAATAGAGGATCTCCTAGTGTGTTTTTAGAAGCTGAAGTAAAAAGCTTAATGAAAGCTTAAACGAAAGCTTAATGGAAGCTACAAGCTACAAGCTTAATGGAAGCTACAAGCTACAAGCTCATCTTCTTCTTCATGCTCATATGCTTCTATATGGTTCCATGCTTCTTCTAGCTCTTCTAGTCACTTGGAGGATTCGATTGGCTTGGATCTTGGAGGATTGCGAATGATGGAGAAGGAAAGGATTTTCTATGGACTTCTGAAGCATGAAAAAATTAGCATCAGTGTCCAGGTGCACTCGTGATATTCGCATATTCTCTTTGCACCATTTCTCTTCCTGTCTTCATCATGTTTGTTATATGTGTCTGATTATATTCCATGAATGAATTTGCAAATTTGAATTGGAATTTAGATATGTATTTATTTGGTTGCAAAGAAATCAATAGAAAACAATTAGATAACCTTAGATCCAATTAAAGAGACATTAGATCTAAACGGGTTTGGGTTCGAATTAGAATCAAATTGAGGAAGGTGAATTCAAATTTATAGTTAAACCCATTGGATGAATTAATGGATATGTTTAGAAAACAATTATTTAAAGGGGAAGAATTCTTATTTAGAAAAGTCCTTTAAATCTAAGTATGCATTTTCTTTTGTAAATCTGCATATAAATAAATATATATATATATATATATATAATACAATAATGGTTGATAATTTTTTTTGTATATATATATATAAATATATATATATATATATACAGACATACATATACATATATACATATATATATATACATATATGTATATATTTGTGTAAGTGAGAAAACTTTATCTACAAATTCGAATTTGCACATGGTGGAAATGTTTATTATAAATCGAATTAAGAAAAAGGAAAAATGTTTATTTAAAAACGTTATATATATTAATACCAGGGGGGACGGACCCGCACCCCGTATCTTCCCTCTGCGACAGTGGTCACAAGGTACCTGCATACTGCAGGGTACCCGCGACGGGGCATTTAACCGCCACGACAGGCCTGTCCTCTATCACACGGCACTACCGTGTACTTTGGTGGCAGCGGCTTTAAGCCTGCGCTATAATGTAAAATGCATACATTGTTTTATTAACCATTTTGCAATATGATTAATATGCAATTCAATCTTTCAATGATATTTCAAAATTGTAATTATTAATATATATATATGTATATATATTATTATATATATATTTAATATATTAAATATGTGCTGTGGTAATAGTTATATTATATATATACATATATAGCACTTGATTTCAACCTTATTACTTATAAACGTTGAATGTTGATAATTGTTTATCAATTTAATAATAATTGTCATCTATTGTTAATCGAAAAGAGATATTAATTCATTTAAAACATTAATTTGAATATTAAGGGATCAGAAGATGGTTGACTTTAATACTTATGGGATATTAAATAATTACGAGATGGTAATTTATGTTATGTTGATAATAGCTGTTTAATGATGTTGATTAAGAGACTTTAAATGAAAATGGATCTAATTGACAAAGGTCATAGACATTGTTATAACATTTAATAATCTTGCTATGATTGGAATTGTTATGTATTATTAAATAAATTATGGATATACCCTAATAGTGTTAAGAGTTAGTCAAATATTAACTAATGAAGTTATGTAAAGATTCTCTATATCGATTAATAATAGTTTTGGCGAGTTTATTATTTATTAATGTTTGTTGGGTCTAGCAAACTATTAATGAATAATGGTTTGAATAGTTATCAACAAATTTGATTAGATTTAATCTAGTGGAGATTATTGATTGAAGTTTTGTAAAAGATAATAATTTTTGGATTTGGATTATAATTGATTTTAATCAATTAATGTTCATTGAGTTGACAATATGATTATAGGCGACAGAGTTTTAACTTGAAACAATTATCATGATGAATGTGATTCCCAATATAGCTTGTTATTAAATATTAACCAGTTATTATTATTGAACTATTAAAATGACTATTTGTGCATTGGATTATAGTTGACTTTTAACTTATAGAATTCTAGTTAGTTAGTTAGTCAACTGATATTAATTGGAAGGTTGCTATGGTTATGTAATTATTAATTAAATCAATTAATGAGAGTTAAATTAGATTTAATTAATAATTAAGTTATGTAATAGAGATTTAATGGATATAATTCTTTTAATGAGATTATAGAAATATTGATACCAAGTTGATAGATCTTATTCTTATGACTTGAATAACGGCTTTAGATATTTTAATGGTGAAGACTTAGTAATAGATAATTGAGAATTATTAGAATGATAAAAGGTCATGGATTGTGCACTTATGAGAATTGATTGATTTAATTGATCATTCTAATTAAGTTATGATATCTTATTCGAAGATTGATAATTGGCTTTCCTATATGATAATGAATAATGATCCTTGATTTATGTGAAAAGTTGAAGTAACATTAAAGGAAAGTTAATCAATTATAAAATGGATCATAGTTAAATAAAGAGAACAATTGAATTTAAGGTCAATGATGATCAATTTAGTGAATAATTATCCTTAAGTTATTCTTAGAATGTAATTCTTAATAATGGAAGGATAATGCTATCGGGGAACAAATGGGTTGACTTGTAGGTCAAATGATGAGACTTAGACACTTGAGGTATACTTGCAAATGGAAAACAAAAACTCCACACGTTATACAACTATGAGAATGTAGCAAAACCAAAACATGTGTTTGCATCGTGTATTCTATATGCTTCTTGTTTTGGGTTTTTGGGTTGACTAGTGTTGACCAGTCCTAGGTTGTTACTAGAGGCTCGGGAGTTATGAGATGTGTTGGCATGTTGATCTTATTTGGTCTCGATCTTTATAAGCCCAACCATGGTAATGTGATCGTATGCTCTATGAAATGTTTGTATTTGTTC
Source organism: Cupressus sempervirens (assembly GCA_028749045.1). Lineage (NCBI taxonomy): Eukaryota > Viridiplantae > Streptophyta > Pinopsida > Cupressales > Cupressaceae > Cupressus > Cupressus sempervirens. Next base: position 688,925,718 of record CM053784.1, read on the forward strand.
ATCAGTCTTCATGTGTGAAGCTGAGATGTATATGTATGAGATACCTGAGCTAATCATTTTTGAGTCATCAATCAGTTATCCTTGAATTATTTTCTAGTCGCCATGATGGGATTGAAATGTGGATTTATTCTTGATGATGTCATGTTGTGACATGTTTTGACTCAACCATTTTGGAGTCTTTGATCAATATGATTTTGAGATATTCTTGGTTGCTTGTAGAGAACCAATGGATATGGTGATTTATTTTGAGATATATTTTGGTTATTGAGAACCAATGATTATTATGATTATCAGTGATGCCTTCAGTTGCCAATAGAGAACTGTTGTGGTCATGATTTTCTATGGATACTTTTCAGATGCTCATGGAGATTTTGATGATTCTTATCTTGGAGATTTGATGATTCTTATGGATATTTGATGCTTTTATCATGGATATTTGATGATTCTTTTTATGGATTATCTTTTGGATTTTCTTTACAGTCGCTTGTACAGGACTGTGGTGATATATGATTCCATGAGCATTAGGGTAGGTTATCTACTTGTAGTGTCGGGAAGTGGCTTGCAATGGGGGCCGGGGCCCTAAGTGGCTGCCAGGGTAACTTATTGTAAGTTTGGTTAATAAGTGATAACATTTACACACTAAATGGGGATTAAATGAACCTAAAAAGATAATTGTTTTGATGTTCTCACCCATGCCTTGAGCGCTTGTACAGGCTAGGATGGGAGTAGTGAGACGCATGGTTGCGACCTTGCATTCCATAGTATGCCTCGTCAGTATGAGAGGATACTAGTGGCCGCATGAGATCTGTATGGACCTGTGGAGTTTAGCTAACTGCCAGGGTAACTTGTACGAGATAAATGCGATGACACTTTCCTGCTTGCAGAGTAGGTTTCCTACATGTCATTATGTGCCTCTGGGAATTAGATGTCAATTTTGTGTGATGGAACCTTTGAGTTAGTATACTTTTAGGATTCTTGGACTTTAGAGACTTGTGCTATGTGATTTTGATAGCCTGTTTGGGACTTGAGATTATCTCCTCAGCACGGTGGGAGTGGACCATTTAGGTTCCACGCGGTCGGGTGGTAGTGTTTTATCACTCTTATAATTTGAGATCCATTAAGACACCGTGGCTACAGTATTATTGGTTGGTATTTATCTTCATTCTGTTCTTGGAGCATTATGATAGACGATATACCTTATGATGGTTGTATTTACTGGTATGTTCTTGTATTGATGATTTGCATATGTTAGTTGATGATATATTATGCTTTGCTTTGCATGTTAGTAGGATGTTTTAGGAGTGACATTCCTACTATGTTTATAGCCGATGATCTCTTTGGTGCTTTGGAATGTTACGCATGGAGGGATGGCTAGGATCCACAATGGTCTAATGATGCTATTTACAGTTGGGAGGAACCGTGCACTTAGTTATTTATGTTTGTGATATATGGTTATCTTTTACGATGGATGTTTATATCTTTATGATGATGATGTACTTTATTTACATGGATGTTTATTCTTTTAAGATTTTCATACCTTGTAACATGTATAGTGGATGATTGAGCAATCTAAAATGTACACTTGTATATGGTTTAAGAACATTGGATGTATCCTTGTTATTTCATTGTTAAGGATGTAATGTTAGATGAATAAGTTATGATTAGAAGTAATTCAACATTAAGGGATCTTTAAAGAATGTAATCTATTATATTATGTTATTTTTAGTTGGATGTTACTATTGCTTTCGCAAATGTTATGAATGGTTTATCTTTCATGTTTTAAAAAAGAAAATTGTTTGGAAAACTTAGTGAAATTCTTTGGATCCCTTGGCGGGGCATTACACCTACTGTGATTTGAGGTAGGGGGCATTTTCTTACCTATTCCTTTACTATTATTTGAGTGTTAATTTGTTTGAAGGAATTAGTAGATGCTGCAATTTTTTTTTTTTTAAAATGTATTGATACCCAAGTATGGATGTATGCAGGATTGGACAAATTAAGTGTTGAGTTTTGTATATGTCCATGTTTGGCTATGGGTTTTATGTACTATCATGTATTGCTATTTGCATTTGGATTTTGTGGTTGTTAAATTGAGTTCTCCATATTCAGTTATGTAAATCTGAGATTCTCTTTTGTGTGTTTCACCACCATGTGAGATGTTGGCATTTTGTCATATAGTTGACACACAACATAGGACATAGTCGCAATAAAAATTGGATTTTGGTTTGGGCTCGGGTGTTAGGTAAAATAGTTTATATAAATACTTGTGTCATTGTTTTCAATAACATGAGGATTAACCAAGTTGAACCAATAAGGAATTTGTGCTTACAATTTTAGAGGTTTGGATAGAATTTGGGTATAGTTATAATATCAAAAAGCTTATATGATGGTTGAGACATAGTTATTGTTTTACAGTTTGCATGAGTTTGGAGGTGTATTATTTTATGAAAGTATAAAACACGGGTGAGAAGTTACATTCGACCCACAGTGATTGTTTTAAAACATGGATACTAAAATAGTCTTGAATGGTATGTGCGTTACATGAAACCTATAACATAGACAACTTATTGAATAACTATATGAAATCGGGGTAGGCATTTGTCAAACAGTTAGTATGAAATGTAAAAAAATGTTGTATTGGCGATTATTAGTATAGTGTTATTGAGATTTAAATGTTGTCGACAACCGATAATGTTGAAATGTAAAGTGGTTCAAATTTCTTCTCAACTGTTATGGTAATCATAAGTTTTTGGAAACTTAGTTATTGATGTTATCAACACCAGTCATGACATTAAATCAAACAATTAAGAGAAAGCTCGAATCAAGTAGAGAATTCAATGCGAGAGCATAATTTACTTATTGTTAAAATTGAAATTGTTTTTAATATGGAATTATGAATTTATATTTAGTTGTGTTTTAGTTGTTGGATGGAAAAGATGTATGTTGTGAATGGTTATCGAGGGCAACATTATGTGAATAGTTAGTGTGCATCTTAAAGCTTAGGGATTTTACATCCTAATTACTTTTGGTTGATGGCATGCTTAAAGTTATATTGCATTTTGTGAATCGTATTTTGGGTATAGCTTCAATAGACACTTGAGTATTTAATAACATTTTTAATGGTCATTTGTTAAGTATTAGCTGTACTTAGTTTCTATTATGTTTAATTTTTTTATAAAGTGTCTAATTTGCATTTATGGATCATTTTTAGATAAGATGTCTGAAACATAATTCTTTTATTGTAAAGATATTTTCAGTTCATAATTGAAATGGAAGTTGTTTCAAGTGTTGAGGCAGATTATGTTATATGTTTGATGATATGTCATTTAAAACAAGAATATCATATGTATTTTTGATTTGTTATCTTGGTCATTTCAAAGTTAAGTGTAGATGGTTATGTCAGCAAGAAATTGAATGTATGGTTTTAAGATTAAGTAAGTATCGTTGAGCTGAGATAACAATTCAAATGTATTTGCATAATCTTGACATTATAGGTTTTGTTTCTGTTGTTATAATTATCTATCTATACCTTTGAAATTGGCAGAATAAGATGTGTTACGGATCAATTAAAGGATGTAGTATCATGTTGTATACTAATTTTATATCTGTTGCATGTACATTCTTTTTTAAATCTATTTGATGTGTATTTTAAGAATAGCTGTGATGAACATATATCGGGGTGGCTGAATTTGGTTTATCCTATTCAGTTAATTAATTCAGTGATAACTTTAAAATGAATTGGGTGGATTAATTATATATTAAAAGATAATTGGCCTTACCTATGACTTAAACCTATATGGTTAAGTACGGAGAACAAGGCATATCTATATTCTGTCATTGACAAGTATAATAGAGATTACCGTTATGTGTTTACTATGGGCATACCATACATGGATGCAGAATCTTAGTGCCATAACGATGACACCTTATTATATATATGATTCATTTACGGGTTATTCTTAGTGCGAGTTTAATTTTGCATTGTTAAGTAAATGTTTACTTCTTGCATATTAATTTTGGAACTGCACTATGTTAAGTGGATCAGATATCTGCATTATGGTTATGTATATGTTTATTCTAACATGTATGCAGGTGGATTACGCTTTTCAACTCAGTGTGTACTGAGCCCCCTTTGTGCTATGTTGCATTTCTATGTGTTTTTCAGGTGCTTCAAGTTGATTAACAAGTAGCTAAGGAGGACTGTTGATGTTACTTCTTGAAATAATATTTGTTACTTGTAGGGTCCATATGTTGGACATAGTTGTTTAAGAATGTTATTGTACTTCATTATTGTACAAAACTCTATATGTATTGGCATCTTAATGGAAGTATTTTTGGATGATATCATCTTTCTTTTTGAGGTTTTCAAATTGAGAGTGGTTCAAACTATGTATTTGTACTTGTATTAAGTTGATATAATTTTTTTTTTTTTTTGGGTTTATTGTTCTTTGTTCCATATCTATGGGTTTGTGCTTAGTGTAGTATTACATTTGGTATCAGAGAGCGGTTAGTATAACCAAGACTCTTGGGTTATAGGGTTTAACCCGTTATTGATGCATATTAATAGTTAATTGTTTCTAGGTTTCTATCATGCCTCTCGTCACTATAGGAACTCGAGGATGCAACATTCCTAAGGATAACCTTGCTGGCAGAAGCAGAGGTAGGGGCAGGGGCCGTGGTAGAGGTCCTAGGCACTAGAATGATGCTGGAGTTGGTTAGTTTGATCAGAATGCTGGGGTTGGAAACAACTAGGATAACTAGGGAAGCCAAGCTATTGTACTTCAGAGGATGCTGGAACGTCTTGATAATATTGAGACTAACAACTAGATTCCTAGTGGGGGAGTGAATGATAGGAGACCTCTTGTGCAGGGTATTAACCTTCTTGTAGAGGATGATCCAGTGGCAAGAGCTCAGCTCAAGGATCTTTCCAAGATGAAAGGGTCATTATTTTATGGTACAGAATAGGGTACAGTGACATAAGCTTGGCTACTGAATATTGAGTGATGCTTTATCTTACATCATTACTTGAGTAACGTGAAGGTAAGATGGACAGTTATGCATTTGAGGGGTTTTGGTTCCTTGTGGTGGGAACAAGAGTTGGAGAAGCTTGGCATTGATATCTCTCTAGTTACTTGGGAGCTCTTTGTAGAGTGATTCAAGGAGAGGTTTATGTCTGAATATTGGCAACAGGCCCGTGCAGAGGAGTTCTTTCAGATTATGCAATCTAGATCTAGAGTGGAAGCTTATGAACATAGGTTCTATGAGTTTAAGAAGTTTTCTAAGTGGGCTAAAAATGATAAGGTCATGATACAACACTTCATCAGAGGACTTATGCCCAAGATTGGGGAGGAAGTGAGAACTTTCTGACCTTTGACTATGCAGGAAGCTTCGGAACAAGCAAAGTTGATTGAGATGAAGTCTGGCTATCATGGGACTTCATACAAAACCAGCATGAATCCACCTACTCCAAATGTCAGTAAGAGTCAAAAGCCTCCACAAAGTAGTTCAAAATCAGGATTTTCAAGTGGGAAATTCAAGAAGAGTAAGTTTGATAAGGATTCCAAAGGTTCAGAATGGCCTAGACCATCTCAACCACCTCAGAGTGTGCAGAGTAACAATCCATCTCCTAATCCTTCTGGTTAGATCATGGGATTTAGGAAATCTATTGAGTGTTTTCATTGTGGTCACTTGGGTCATTATCAGTCTTAGTGCCCTAACTAGGACAAGCCGTAGGTTGGACCTAAGCTAGCTAGGTCTGAAGCGATAGTTGGTGATTCTGCTAGGAACCACTGTATCTTTGCAACCCTAGATCAGAAGCAAGCCAAACACTAGAACATGATTATAAATGTTCAAGGTAATACTCAAGGTATGAAAGTATCTATCTTATTTGACTCTGGAGCTACAGACTCATTTATTTCTTCTAGATTAGTTGCAAATAGTGGAATTCCTGTGGTTAGGGCAAGGAACAGATGGCAAGTGGAGTTAGTGTCAGGTTCTAAGGTGAATGCTGATATTGTTGCTCCTAACTGTAAGATTCATATGAAATCTTTCACTACTTCCACAAACCTTAGGGTTATACCTTTAGGATTGTATGACATAGTTTTGGGTATGGATTGGTTAGGAAAACATCAAGCTGTTATGAATTGCAAGGATAAGATAATCCATTGTGTTGATGATTTTGGATCAGCTAGGGTTATTGCTGGAATTAAGAGACCCATCTCTTTGTGGACAATTTCTACCAAGCAATTGGCAAGGTGTGTTTGAAAAGGCTATAGTTTGTTTGCCATTTTGGTAAATGATGTAGAAGATTCTATAGTTAAGAGTTCTTCTCTCGATCATCCAGTCTTGCAAAAAATTTTGCATGTTTTTGTTGAGGAGATTTCTAGAATACTTCTGAGAAGAGAAATTGATTTTTGAATCGATTTAGTGCCAGGAACAGAACCAATTTCCAAGACTCCTTATAGAATGATAGCTCAAGAGCTGATCAAACTTAAATTTTAGTTGGAGGAGCTTTTGGAGAAAGGTTTCATTCGTCCTAGTGTATTGCCTTGGGGTGCTCCAGTAATCTTTGTCAAGAAGAAAGATGGCTCCTTAAGACTTTGTATCAATTATAGACAGTTAAACAAGGTCACTATTAAGAACAGGTATCCTTTTCCTAGAATTTATGACTTATTTGACCAAGTCAAGGGTGCCCGAGTCTTTTCGAAGATTGATCTAAAATTTGGGTATCATCAACTTAGAATCCAGGAAGCTGATATTCATAAGATAGCTTTTTGCACTAGATATGGGCACTACGAATTCATAGTGGTACCTTTTGGGTTAACAAATGCACCTTCTATCTTTATGAGCCTAATGAATGGTGTGTTTAGGACTTACCTAGACAAGTTTGTAGTGGTTTTTCTAGATGATATTTTGGTGTATTCTAACTTTGCTAAGGAGCACGAGCAGCATTTAGAGTAAGTTTTGGAATGCCTTCGTAGGAACAGACTATATGCTAATCTTGAGAAGAGCAAATTCTTCAGATCAAAGATTTGTTACTTGGGGCATATCATTTTTGGGGATGGAATTTCTATAGATCCATCAAAAATTTGGGCTATTGTTGATTGGCCAGTACCTACGAATGTGTTTGAGGTTCAAAGTTTCATGGGCTTAGCAAGATATTACCGCAGATTTGTGTCAAATTTCTCCAAAATAGTGCATCCTATCATATCTCTTCAGAGAAAAGGAAAGAAATTTGTGTGGACAGATGAATGCGAGGCAGCATTTTAGAAACTTAAGGAATGTTTGACCAATGCACCAGCCCTGGTAGTCCCAAATTCTGCTAAGGAGTTCGTGGTTTGCACTGATGTATATTTGGATGGCATAGGGGTAGTGTTGATGTAGGATGGATGTGTTATAGCTTATGAGTCCAGAAAGCTAAAGAGTCATGAGGTGAACTATCCTACTCATGATCTTGAACTTGTTGCGATTGTGCGTGCTTTGACCAACTGGTGGCATTTCCTTCTGGGTCAATGGTTTGAGTTACATAATGATCATCGAAGCCTTTAGTATATTTTCAAACAACCAGACCTCAACACTAGGCAGTGAAGATGGATGGATTTCTTGTGTGAATAAAACTTCGAGATTAGATATGTCGAAGGGAAGGAGAATGTGGTTGCTGATGCACTTAGCAGAAGGCGACATGAATTATCTTCTCTAATCTTAACAGTGGATCTTAAGGATAAGATTTTGCAGAACCTTTCTGTAGATCATTGGTTTCAAGATGTTAAGGCTATTATGGACAATGGCAGCATCTTGGAAGGGCATTTTGAGGGGTATTCAGTGAATTCTAAAGCTTTACTGCTGTATAGAAGGAGTGTGTACATTCCTGAGTTAGGTGGTTTGAGAAATTTGATTATGTTTGAGGCCCACAAAGCACCATATTTGGCTCATCTGGGTGTCAAGAAAATGCATGCTGACCTTAAGTAGCATTAATATTAGCCTGGAATGAAGAGAGACATAGCAGATTTTGTGGCTCAATGCTTGGAATGTTAGCGAGTTAAGGCTGAACATCAGCACCTTGTGGGATTATTGTAGCCACATAGTATTCCAGAATGGAAATAGGATACCATTTTGATAGATTTTATTATTGGATTGCCTATGATAGCTCATAGGCATGATGCTATTATGGTGGTAGTAGACCAATTTTCAAAGGTTGCTCATTTCATTCCTGTTAGATCATCCTATAATGCAGCAACGGTTGCCAAAGTATATATGGAACAGATTGTTAAGTTACATGGAATTCCTAAAAATATTATTTCTGATAGGGATCCAGTGTTTACTTCGTCTCTTTAGAAATCCATGCAGTGAGAGTTAGGTACTCAGCTGAATTTTAGTTCAGTCTATCACCTAGAGACAGACGGACAAACTGAATATGTCAACCAAATTTTGGAAGACATGCTGAGGATGTACGTAATGGATAGACAGAATAAATGGGAGGAGTAACTACACTTGGTTGAATTTGCATATAATAATGGATATCACCGTTCCATAGGTATGGCACCATTTCAAGCATTGTATGGTAGACTTCATAGGACACCTCTCAGTTGGGATTTTTTGGAGGATAGGACTCTTTTAGGACCTAATATGTTGCAAGATTTGGAGCAGCGGGTTAAGAGGATTAGAGAGAACTTTATTACTACTCAAGATAGACAGATGAAATATGCTAATAAGCATAGAATCAACTGTCAATTCTTGGTTGGTGATAAAGTATTTCTCCGGGTAAGACCATGTAAGAGTCCAATTCATTATGGAAAGGGATCTAAGTTAGCACCACGATTTGTTGGTCTGCTTGAAATTTTGGAATGGATAGGACCTGTTGCCTACAAACTTGCCTTGCCACTGAGTCTTTCATGCTTACATAATGTATTTTATGTTTTAGTTTTGTGTAAGTACATACCTAACATTTCTCATGTGCTTGACTGGAAAAATTTGCAAATATTGGATGGTCAAATCATGCTGGAACTAGTGCAGATCATGCAAAGCAGAACTATGAGTTTAAGAGGAAGCCAAATAAGATAGGTAAAGGTCCTATGGGACCCCAATGATGAAACATCTGCTACCTGGGAGGAAACTAAAATGATGAGAGTAGCTCATCCACACTTGTTTGCTGACTTCCAGGAGAAAGTCAAATCCTAGTGGGGGAGGGTGTCAAGCCTGACCACTACTTCTATTCAACTACATTTTAAGACTTTACTATTTGGAGTTCATTTTAGTAGATATGTTGTCTTTCATTGCAAAACTTGGTTATATTTTTGTGTCATTAGGAACTCGAGACTTGCTAAACGTATTCTCTATTATAAACTATTATATTAGTTTTGGGAATTACTTAGGATTTCATGATTTGAAATTGGTATACTTATATATATATATATATATTTATAATTGCATGTTGTTGTTAACAATTATGTTTATTATATTTCAAATTGGTGGTAAACTGCATTTTGTGTTTGAATAGATTGGAAAGAAAAGTTTTAAGTTGTATGTTTAACTTGTTATTGCAAATACAATTGTATGTTAATATGCTCTATGTGTTTGGAACTTGTCTTTGGATTCAAGTATGTGTGGCTGAGAAGGGATTGAATTATTGCATATCACCCTATGTTGGTTTTGATTACATGATGTATATTAACTTCTTGTCATAACTGCAGATGGCATTTCTTATATACTTGTCTTTGAAAGGGTTTAAATACCCTAGGTTGAAAGTGACATAAACATTTTCTATTTCTTTTTTTAAAAAAATAATAAATAAAATAATAAAATAGGTTTAAATATCTCTTTTAGCAAGTAACCCTAGATGGGTTTCGAATGCTTTCAAAAGGTATTATATCCTATGTTTTTGAAAACCATATATGGCGGTGGAAAATAATATATCATGTGTACTTGGTAGTGAAGTGTCTCAGTTGTATTAAATGCATATTTATGAGGAATTACTTCTTTGAAGTTTGGTCGGCCATTTCTGTATGCGAGTTGGGTTTATTGTTGTATTTGGGTCAAAAACTTGGCCACATTGCTCTATTCTGTTATGCCTCTGTGATGCATGTTGCTAAGAATCAGCATCATGGAAGAATTTTTTGAAAACACATTCATACTTATGGGGCTGAGCATTGTTGGGTTTCGCTCTACCAATCATTATCTCTCTGTTGCATATCGGTGTTTCTAGTTTGGAAGTGTGGTTTTGATTTGGGCATTTGGGGCTTTGGCAGCAAGTTTAATTGTAGAGCTTTGTGTCGAGTATTTTTCCACCTACTGTGATTTGAGGTAGGGGGCATTTTCTTACCTACTCCTTTACTATTATTTGAGTGCTAATTTGTTTGAAGGAATTAGTAGATGCTGCAGTTTTTTTTTTAAAAATGTATCGATACCCAAGAATGGGTGTATGCAGGATTGGACAAATTAAGTGTTGAGTTTTGTATATGTCCATGTTTGGCTATGGGTATTATGTACTATCGTGTATTGCTATTTGCATTTGGATTTTGTGGTTATTAAATTGGGTTCTCCATATTCAGTTATGTATATCTGATATTCTCTTTTGTGTGTTTCACCACCATGTGAGATGTTGGCATTTTGTTATATAGTTGACACATGACATAGGACACAGTCGCAATAAAAATTGGATTTTGGTTTGGGCTTAGGTTTTAGGTAAAATAGTGTATATAAATACTTGTGTCATTTTTTGCAATAACATGAGGATTAATCAAGTTGAACCAGTAAGGAATTTGTTCTTACAATTTTAGAGGTTTTCATGGACCATGGGTATAGTTATAATATCAAAAAGCTTATATGATGGTTGAGACACAGTTTGCATGAATTTGGAGGTGTATTGTTTTATGAAAGCATAAAACATGGGTGCAAAGTTACATTCGACCCACAGTGATTGTTTTAAAACACGGGTAATAAAATAGTCTTAAATGGTATGTGAGTTACATTAAACCTATAACATAGACAACTTATCGAATAACTGTATGAAATCGGGGTAGGAATTTGGTCAAATAGTTAGTATGAAATGTAAACAATGTTGTATTGGTGATTATCAGTATAGTGTTATTGAGATTTAAATGTTGTCAACAGCCGATAATGCTGAAATGTAAAGTGGTTCAAATTTATTATCAATTGTTATGGTAATCATAAGTTTTTGGAAACTTAGTTATTGCTATTATCAACACAAGTTGTGACATTAAATCAAACAGTTAAGAGAAAGCTCGAATCAAGTAGAGAATTCAATGCGAGAGCATAATTTACTTATTGTTAAAATTGAAATTGTTTTTAATATGGAATTATGAATTTATATTTAGATTTGTTTTAATTGTTGAATGGAAAAGATGTCTATTGTGAATGCTTATCGAGGGCAACATTATGTGAACAATTAGTGTGCATCTTAAAGCTTAGGGATTTTACATCCTAATTACTTTTGGTTGATGGCATGTTGAAAGTTATATTGCATTTTGCGAATCGTATTTTGGGTATAACTTCAGTAGACACTTGAGTATTTAATAACATTGGTAATGGTCATTTGTTAAGTATTTGTTGTACTTAGTTTCTATTATGTTTAATTTTGTTATAAAGTGTCTAATTTGCATTTATGGATCATTTTGAGATAAGATTTCTAAAACAGAATTGTTTTATTGTAAAGATGTTTTCAGTTCATAATTGAAATGGAAGTTGTTTCAAGTATTGAGGCAGATTATGTTATATGTTTGATGATATGTCATTTAAAACAAGAATATCATATGCATTTTTGATTTTTTATCTTGGCCATTTCGAAGTTAAGTGTAGATGGTTATATCAGCAGGAAATTGAATGTATGGTATTAAGATTAAGTAAGTATCGTTGAGTTGAGATAACAGTTTAAATGTATTTGCGTAATCTTGACATTATAGGTTTTGTTTCTATTGTTATAATTATCTATTTATACCTTTGAAATTGGCCGAATAAGATGTGTTACAAATGGATTAAAGGATGTAGTATCATGTTCTATACTGAATTTATATCTGTTTCATGTACATTCTTTTGTAAATATGTTTGATGTGTATTTTAAGATTAGCTGTGATGAACATATATCGGGGTGGCTGAATTTGGTTTATCCTATTCAGTTAATTAATTCAGTGATATAACTTTAAAATGAATTGGGTGGGTTAATTATATATTAAAAGATAATTGGCCTTATCTATTAGTTAAACCTATATGGTTAAGTACGGAGAACAAGGCATATCTCTATTCTATCATTGAAAAGTATAATAGAGAATACCGTTATGTGTTGACTATGGGCATATCGTACATGGATGCAGAATCTTAGTGCCATAACGATGACACCTCAGTATATATATGATTCATTTATGGGTTATTCTTAGTGCGAATTTAATTTTGCATTGTTAAGTAAATGTTTACTTCTTGCATATTAATTTTGGAATTGTACTATGTTAAGTGGATTAGATATCTGCATTATGGTTATGTATTTGTTTATTCTAACATGTATCTGGGTGGATTACGCTTTTCAACTCAGTGTGTACTGAGCCCCCTTTGTGTTATGTTGCATTTTTGTGTGTTTTTCAAGTGCTTCAAGTTGATTAACAAGTAGCTAAGGAGGACTATTGATGTTACTTCTTGAAACAATATTTGTTACTTGTAGGGTCCATATGTTGGACATAGGTGTTTAAGAATGTTATTGTACTTCATTATTGTAGAAAACTCTATATGTATTGGCATCGTAATGGAAGCATTTTTGGATGATATCATCTTTATTTTTGAGGTTTTCAGATTGAGAGTGGTTCAAACTATGTATTTGTACTTGTATTAAGTTGATATTAAAAAAAAAAAATTGTTGCATTTATTATTCTTTGTTTCATATCTATTGGTTTTTGCTTAGTGTAGCATTACAGGGAAGTTGAATACGAGTGTCCATGAGATGATGCAGTGCCTATAATTGCCATGATTTCAAGGGAAAATGCTAGTTGGAAGGCATTCAAGGGATGTGGAGATGTTGGTCAACAATAACCTCTTGAATAGATTCTTTGGCATTTAGGTAGTTGATATGAATCCCTTCTCAAGATATTTTTTTAGTATAATATTCCCATTACAATCTTGAATGAAGTGAACAATATGATCTAATAGAACATAAGTTTCTCTTATAAAATTTCAAAATCCTTTAGGAATGACTTTAAAGTATAAAAACAATAATTGTTGCAAGCATTGAGTGAATACCGAGAAGAAGTCTAGCTTCATCAAGGCAATCTTGGGCTTTGAGGAAAATAAGTTGTAAGGGTTCAATTAGTTTCTCTTGGAATGCTTTAGTAAAAGAAAAGTAAATAAAATTGGCAATATTTAACACTACAACGATTCTAGTACATAAGGCCCTTCTAAATCCATAATCAAATTTAGTTGATATAGATTCTAATACCCATAACATGTATCACAACTTCTAGTTTTAGAAAATAAATCTCTATTCCACAAATCAAATCTTTAAAATGTGATGAAGCAAAGAAATAGTCAAGATGATGCTTCAAAAAAATTCTCATTTAAAATTTCATTAACTTCCACTTAAAGATGAATTGCAATGCCAATTACCTAACTTAGACACAAATAGAAAACATCTGAAATAAGTGTAAAGGTATACCAATGTTAGTGTCTTCTATCTTATTTAAATATTGCAATTATGCAAATGTTAGCTACTTATCCATTGATAGTGAAAATGACCCTTGAAGATTAGGATTAGATGTCTTAGGTATATTGAGATCTTCCTCTATAATTAGAAGCTCTGGGGCACATGTGTTGATATCTAATGTTAAACTACTTTGAAAGAACAATTTTTCCAATTTCTAGGAGAGCTAAAAGAAACCTCTCTAAGTTTTTCTACTCGAATTTTTTCTTCCCATAATGTAACATTTGCTTCTAACTTTTTATTTTCATCCATAAGTGAGAAGACTTCCCCATATTTATTGCTTCTAGAAACTATGAGGGAAATAATCCCTTGCATGTAATCACACAAAAATAAAAGGTTAAATGTGTTGGATGCATGATTCTATCACATATAAATCCTACCAATATAAGGAAGCATCAAAATATGTCAAATATTTGATTTAAATGCAATTTCACTCCATAACAGTGAGAGAAAAGGGTCAAATATGACAATCAACATTATTTTTTCTAAATTGCACATTTTTCAATGATTAAATCAAGAACAATGCTAACTCATGGTTTTTATTTATTTTTTCTTCTATTGAAGATGGATTTATTGTTTAAGATTCAAATCATATTTGTGATGATGTTGAGAAGGTCATTGATTTCTAAAATATAACTATGATTTTATTGATAATCTTTAAGTAAGGACATTTTAGCTACACACATCATCTTTTAATATATTAACAACATGTTAAAAATGTATTCCTTCCAACTACATATTATACTTTGTAAGGCTTTGATATCAATCTAATGGTTGTTAATAAGAATGGGTATTGAATTAAGAATGCATTTTGAACTTCATTTCCTTTCCAAACTACTTGACTCATAGTTCTTACTTAGTTACCAACTACACTTATGTAAAAGGAAGCTAAGGTTTTAAGTACCTAGGTAATGAAAATTTCAGCATAAATGTGATTATAGTAGTCGATGGAGACTCATATGTTTTTGTTGATATATACATCTCTAAGCACATTATTTAGTGTACAAGCTTGGATAGGAATATTGAAATTCATAGGCACAATCATTTGCAAAACCTCACTACTATCTACATTTTTATATGAATTTGATGACCTTGGTTAGATAATCCATTAATTTACCTATAATTTCTTAGTGAAATACTCAAGGTGTCTATAACCTGATAGCATGCATTATGAGGATAAATTAGGATCTCGATGTAGAGCCTATAAAAAAATCACCATTTTTTGTGGTTGGTCAAAACATTTTTCTATAGAAATATGTTGCAAGAGCAGCTATGCTAGGCACTCAAAAGACTTCTAGTTTGCTATAGGGAGTTTTCTAGTTTTTGAAAACAAGAATGATTATGGTTTTTTTTTTTTTCTTTTTTTTTGGAGGGGCGGGGGGTGTTGGTATTTTAATATTTTTTATTGTTAGATGTAATAGGGGCACATTTTGGGCCCACCATATGAAGTGGCCTAAGAATTGTGGAGAGAAGATAGGGTAATGCATAGTATTTTCTCCATGGCCATGTGTAGGAATGGGTTGAGAGTTGAAGAAGCATGCCTGTGGTAGGGAAGCATATCTATGTGCATTTCGTGAATGAATAGATTCAAGTTATGAGGGTTTTGTGTGAATGTTGCAAGTGCTGTCATTAATTGCATGACATTGCATTAATTTTTCTTTTCATTTCTCAAACCATCTCTCTGTGTAACCACTGCAAGATTACTTCTAGGTTTCTCCTCACCACAATACTATCTGATTGTGTTTTCTTTAATCTATTTAAATTATATTTTAAAGTTGAAACTATTTTGGCACAATAGAAGGGGATGAAGTACTATTGCTTAACTATTGCTTATGAAGATTGCATTGTGATGGATAGAGTGACTCTAGTAAGCCCTTGTATTTGCAAATAAAAATCAATTATAATTTTACATATTAAAAGAAAAATTATAAATTTTAAATCTACATTTGATTTTTGATGCAAAGGAAAACACAAAACAATAATACCTATGGTATGCAATAAGATTTAGCATAAATTCAACTTCTTTGAGACTAAATATGGATTCACTTTATAAAATCATAAACAAGCTTAATGTGTCTTTATTGATCTTTATGAATATTTCCATCGGAACACTCACAAACTAACTTCTAAACTTAGTTTAGATTCCTTTCATCACTAAAAATTCAAGTCATAATTTTACACTTTATACTCAAGAAGATGAAGAAACCTATACTCTTCCATCTGAATACCACACTTGGCCAGACACTATTGAAGTAATCTTGAACTTTCCAATAAAGAACTCAAGATTCCCCAATGACTTTCTAAACTCACCTTGAAGTTTCTCTTATCATATTCATTTTGTTGAAAAGTTGGCACATTATCCACCCTAATACGACACTTGGTTTCCTACTACTTTACTTTATTTTCTATTTAGTTCTAACATGCCCCAATGTTTTAATACTACAAATTGATTAGAGATGCATATCACATTTATTTGTTTCTTTTGAATAAAATAGTAGTGGAATTTATTTTGTGTGTGGAAGTCATTGTTGTAGGAAACTAGACTAGCACAAAAAAAAAATTTGGGAGTCCATTTGGGTAGAAATGCCTCTTGCTCATGTGAACACCATGTGAAGTGGCCTAAGCATGGTGGAGAGAAGTTAGGGGGAATTTACAATATTTTCTACATGTCCATGTGCACATGTGTGGTAGGGAAACATCTCTATGTGCTTTCTATGAATCAGTTATGTTAGATTCTTATGCATTATTTTTATATGGCATACTTGATACCTCTACCATAACATGAATCAATATTAATACCCAAATATGCTCTATTGAAATTGATCCCCCTTCACCTAGGATGGAGGTCTCTATAATTTTTTAAGATTTTGGCTTGGCAGTCAGAAAGTCTCCTTCTCAAATAGATAGTTCTGGTCAGACTAGGTCCCACTTTGTTGATCTACTTCTTTCTAATGTTAGTTTTGATTTCTCCCAAAAAATTTCTATGCTCTGATCCCTCCTCTCACCATCTCCTATAACTAAAAAATCTTCTAAGCCTAAGGGTAGACCATCAAAATCATCAAAAGTTAAAATAGAAGTTGATGCAGGGATCCAGTGAACTTTGGATGGTAATTTTCCTAACTCTAAACAATCGAGAAGGAGTGCCAAGAGTGCTCCTTGTCAGTTATGAAAATCCTCTAATGGAATGTCAAGGGAATTAATGTCCCTAAAAAAAAAAGGATCAAGTAGTGTCTTGATTCTATCCAATGCGATCTAGTCTTTCTTTAGGAAACTAAGCTATCAACAAATAACTTTCAGAAATCTGTTGGATGTTGGTCAACATGGAATTTCTCACATGTTCCTAGCTTAAGTTCTTCTAGGGATCTTGTTGTATTATGAAATCCTAAGACTATCAAGTCTCAAAGTCTTTGTCAAAGAACTAATTGGAAAATGTTATCCATTCAACACTATGAAATTTCATTCTATTTGATTAATGTTTATGGCCCTAACCCTATGTTTGACATACAAAGCTCATGGATTACTCTTACAAGTTTTATCCAATGATTAGTAGGTGCAAAATTTATTATTTCCAATGACTTTAATTCCATTCTTCATCCTAGGGATAAGTATGGAGGTATTATTCCCTCACTTAGAGCTACCTAGGACATTAATGACTTTGTTAACAATAATGCTCTATTTGATGCTCCCCCACAAGCTGGATCTTTCACTTGGAATAATAGAAGAGTTGGGTTCCACTGGATTGCAGTTAGATTGGATAGACTTTTGTGTTCACAATGTTGGAAATTGGAAAATTATACTATCCATTCAGATATACTACCATATTTAGAATCTGACCATTTCCCTATTCAATTGTCCATTCTTCCATTAGATTCTCCTCTTACTAGTTTTTCTAGACCATCTTTTAAGTTTGAAAGTGTATGGTATCATCATCCCCACTTTGATGGCCTCTTAAAAAAATGGTGGAAGGATGCTCCACTAGAGCCAGGAACCAAAATTTTTTAGTTTCACTAGAAAATGTAGTATGTCAAAGGGCTTATCAAGATTTAGAATAAACATGTTTTTAAAAATATTTTTGAGGAGAAAGAGGTGGTAGAAGAAAAACTAGCTAAGATTAATGAACATATTTTACTCCATGGTTTAAATGCTGATATACATTCAAGACAAAAGAATTTGCAAGAGGAGTTGTCTAAATTATGTAAGTGGGAAGAAAAGTATTGGAGACAAAAGTCTAGAGAATTGTGGCTTCAACAAGGGGACTAGAATACTAATTTTTTTCATGCATCTACAAAAAAAAAGAAGGCTGATAACACAATCTTTACAATTCATGACCATCTCGGAAATTTCATTTTTGATGCTAAGGGCATTCAAAATGAGAGTGTAAGGATCTTCTCTGATCTTCTTTCCCCTCCACTGTAGGATCCCACCTTTTCCCACCTTATGGATGAGATATTGGATTTCATTCCTTCTTTTATTATGACACAATACAATTTAAATCTTATGGCCCCTTTTACTCTTTCTAACATTCATGATGTAGTATTTTCTATGTCTCTTGATAAGGCACCAAGCCCTAATGGGTTCACTATATTATTTTTTCAAAAATGTTGGGATGTAATTTGTTTTGAAATGCTTAAGGCTCTTGATGAATCTAGGAAAAATGTTTTTTTTTTGAAGAAATTTTATAACAGCAATATTTCTCTCATCCCAAAGGTTAATGATCCCTATTCTTTTGCTGATTTCTACCTTATTTCTTTATGCAACACTATCTATAAGATTATCAGAAAGGCTATTTATTTGTGACTTAAGCCCATTATTCCAAAAGTTATATCAACAAAACAAGGGGTTTTTCTCCTAGTCAAGAAAGAACTTAGGGATCTATAATAGCCCATGAGACCCTTAATTCCATCAAAGAACATAATATATTAGCCTTTGTTGCCAAATTATATATGATGAAGGCTTACAGTAAACTAAATTGGTCTCTTCTTCTTCTAGTCCTTTATCAATTTGGTTTTTCTTCTTAGTAGTGTAAATGGATTAAAGCTTGCATTTTAGGTGCACATTTTTCTATTTTGATTCATGGTGCACCAGCAAGTTTCTTTGCCTCTTCCCAAGGAGTTCATAGGAGTGACCCTCTTTCTCCATTATTGTTTATCATTATGGCAAAGGCTCTCAATAGACATATTAACTGTTTTAATAAAAAAGGGTTGTGGTAAGGTATCAATATTATAGGTACATCTTTGTCCATAACCCATTCTCTTTTTCCTCATGATACTTTACTTTTTGGATCATATACATATCAAGAAGCACAAAGTATGAAGAAAGCCATTGACCTATATACACAAGTTTCAATTCAATGTATCAATGCAACTAAATATAAAATTTATATTTTTAATACATCCCAATTGTTTTCTCAAAGAATAATCCATCTTCTTGGTTTTCCACATGATCATTTACTTTCTACTTATCTTTGTGTTCCCTTCTTTATGGGATTAAACAAACCCTCTTATTGAAAATTTGTGATTGATCCTATCAATAGTATAATTAGTGCTTGGATGGTTCACTGGTTATCACTCTCAAGTAGAATTTTGCTTATCAAAACTATTCTTTCTACCATTCCTAACTATTAATTCTCCATTCTACAAGCCCCCAAAGGTATCATCTCTCAAATTGAAACTTTAATCCGCACTTTGCTTTGGTCAAATAATATGAATGATCAGAAGAAAAGATCGCTAATTTCTATTCATGCCATGTCAACCTCTTATAGAGTAGGAGATGTTAGACTTCCCAACATTACCAATAGGAATAGGGCTTTTGGTGCTAAACTTGTTTGGAAAATGTATGAAAAATATTTTGGCAAATGGTGTTACCTTTTGTAAGAGAAATATTTAGATAACTCAGAACCTTTCAGAGTTCTTACTATGCTAGACCTGGTAGACTTGCCAAAAGGGTTTGTGATTTGGGATTTCATGATGGCTTCTCAACAAGTTATTACTTCATTCATATCATGGCAAGTTACTACTTCTAGGAATCATCATTATCTTCCATGGATACTAATTCATAATCTTAAGCACAACCTGAATATTTCAACTATCTATTGGATGCTCATTGATAAAAACATTATTTTCATGTGTCTTATTTTTAACAAATTTCTATTTTTATGTTTTTTTAAGACTAAGCTTCAATAAATGTCAACATCAGGTTTAATGAACACTTTTAGCACCCACCTGAGCATAAGGAAGAGGAAATATTTCATCATTTGACATCTCCATATGTTAACAAGTGAGCATTTCAATTGATTTTATTTTGCAGTGTTTAATAGATGTGATTTTATAATGGGGTTTAATGTTTTTATTTAATGCAAAGGTATATTTTTTGGACATAAATTGCATAATCACTTGTATCTTTTTCGGAGAAATTAGCACAAGAAACAATACTTATGTGTTGCCAAAGCGCTCCAAAGTATATTTTATAAGAGTCTATCACTACAAGAATTTAAAGAACTGTAATTGATATGAAATATAATTTTGAAATGCTTGAACAAAAGAATTTAAAATTGTTGAATTGTTACTGATAAAGATTTAGATTATTGTTTTTCATAATAACAAAAACTTGTTCTTTGAGAAGAGTATATCATGTTACAGTGACCATGATCATGGTAGATCTAACATTGGGAAGACAACTTGACCAATTTTGTGCATTAATCTCTAAAGGGTACTTGCTCAATGGAAGAGAACTTGCCTTATGAGGGGGATGGTGGTTTAATTCCATTGTGCCCCAATATGACTACCATATATACTGCCCAAAAAACTACCAAATATACCACCAAATAAACTACAAAAATTGCCAAATAAGCTATCATACAAACTACCAAGTAACAACACTAAATGTCTAAATCAATGACCTATTCAATGATTAAAATAGTTTAGTCATAAATTTGGTTAGGAGATCAATTTTCGGCAATAAACTACCATTGGCCATGTGATAAAAATTACTCACATAGCTACAATATTTAGTAGTTCATTTAGTAATATATATATATATATATATATATATATATATATACATATATATATATATATATATATATATACATATATATACATATATATATATATATATATATACATATATATATATATATGTATATATATATATATATGTATATATATATATATATATATATATATGTGTGTGTGTATATATATATATATATGTATACATATATATATATATGTATACATATATATATATATATATATATATATATATATATACATATATGTATATATATATATATATATTACTAGTGGAAAGATGTGATAGAAAGGAAAGAAGTTTTCTGGAAACATAGATCCAGAATCCAATGGCTCACTGAAGGAGATAGGAGCATAACTTTTTTTCATAGGTTGGCTTTTAAACACAAGAGAAGGAATACTATCATGAAGCTTGTTGATAATAATAATCCTCAATTAGCTCATGAGGAAGATATTTCAAGATGGACTACCATTTACTTTCAGAAAATATACAATCTGCTAGAGTTTCAGGTGGACCCGAGCATGGAGAATGAACTCCTAGATATCATAAGGCTAGTAGTGGAGACTATCCTCAACATTTTATGTCACCTCCTTAGTTGCCGAGGACACCATCTTGGAAAGTTACTCTACAAAGAGGTACTCCTCCACCACTAAACCTCTGACTCCTTTAGTTTTAATAATACAAAAACAATAATATGTGACTAAAAAAACCACTAGAATTTTTTATATGTGACAAAAATTAGTCATGTTGCTAATAGTAGTTAATATCCAATTATTTATAATACTACTAGCAATTTTATTCTTATATTTGATAACTAATCTTGATAATTTATTTAGTGGTATATTTAGTAGTATATATAGTGGTTTAGTACTATATTTAGTAAATGATTTAGTAGTCTATTTAGTAGTTGATTTAGTAGTATATTTAATCACATATTTAGTTGTATAAATTTTGTAGGTGATTTAGAGACATATTAAGCAGTATATTTAGTCACATGTTTAGTGGTACACTTAGTAAAATATTTGATCAAATATTTAGTAGCATATTTAATAGTGTATTTGGTCATAATAGGGTGTGATGGAATTGAAGCATCATCCATATTCTTATAAAGTAGGTGCTCTTCCATTATGCTAGCACCCTGTAAAGAATGATCATACAATGTGTAAACTTTCTACATTGTCTTGGTTCTTATCTTTTGAGTTAATTGTGCAATCATTTATTTAGTGATTTATACCTAGTTTCTATATATAATTAGTGTGCATTTTTTTTTCTTAGATGGAAGTATCATTTATTATTGTACTTAGAAATAGCAAAATTTCCTCTATCTATACACAATGTTGATTTTTCCTTAAGTTCTACATCATACCTTTAGAAATATCAATTAGCATATTAATTAAACATCACCATTGTCAAAAATTGTTTAAACATCTAATCATGACTCACAATTAGTACAAAGAAATAAATCTTAGATGTCATATAAATTAGATGCACAAATTATTTCAAATTTAGTTATTTGGAAACACAAAAAGTGTACAATTGATTTTTATAAATTTATTGATTCATAAACAATGCATTTTAATTATTTTCTACAATGACCTTAGGGTTGAGTGGTTCCCAAAATCTGAATATTTTGGCTCTTACATCAAATTATGAGTAAATCAAAACCATGAAGGTACAAACATTTATAGGATAGTTGTACACTAGATTTCAATAGGATTTAGGTTTGGAGTGTCATTTGGTTCCAACAAGCATTGGATTTCATGAACTCTCCTACATTTTCCACTACTAAATAAGAGCTACAGGCCAGCCAAGTTCCTACCAAAGATGGTGTGGTAGGATGGTAGATGTTTAATGCTGGAATGCAAAGTTTCCATGTCTAACTATAGTTGAGGGAGCTTTTAAAATGGTGAAGCATATATGCGGTGTTAGGGAACTTTCCAAATGGTCAAGCTTCTATTTCATATTTCAAGATCTAGTTCTCTTTTTGTGACTTATATTGTTTGATATGATACCTCAAAGAGGTGACATTTATGTTGAAATGATTTACAATTAAGCCCAAAATGGCTTATTAAAGCTCACATAATGATTACAATGATAAAGAACTTTCAACCGAAGATAAAATATGTGAATGCATAGACAAAGCATCTGATCTCTTGTAACAAAGAAAATTTATTTCATAAAGTATAATGATTACAATTTCTATTTGCAATGTGAGCATAAATAGAGTATATTTCACAAAATTCAGCATCATAGTCGAAGCATAGAGAGTGGTGACTCAACTACACGCGATCTCATGAAAAATGTTTGAAAAAATCCCTAAAATAATTATCTCAAGAAATGAAATAAAAATAGTTTAAAATCTACACAAAATAAATTGGTTTCAAAATCTTTTAAAAACAATTCAAGAAAGTTCAATCGATAGGTGTAATGGTTGGGCCCACAATCTCAACCAACATTTTATTTTTCTACAACCAATGTAGAACCTGTGCTCCATTGAGTATATGGGGTAGGGACATTTAAGGGTATGGAGATGTGTTTCTAGAACAAGTATGGAATAGAGTACAAATTCAGGGGATGGGACCTCAGGGGAATAAAAGAGTCAAGTGGCCTTTGCAAAGTCAGGTTAGATTCAACTTCAGTGAAGTGAAATATCCAACCAATTTTTTTATTTTTTACAAGGCGCTACAATATCTTGTAAGATCTTTATGTTGAACTCAACTATAAAGCTGAGGGACAAAATATTCTATAGTAGAATGTAAATGAATTAATGACATTGAGCCCAATTTAAAGTGATCAATGAAGAAAACTCAATCAGGAGGTGAACCAAAAAAACTAATATCCTTCTAGATTGTTGCAACAACAAAGAAGACAAATGATACAAGTGCTAGTCAATTCTCAAAATATATCTCAGAAAAAAATTGTGAATGCCAAGCTAAACAAAAAAAAAAGGCTGAAGGATCAAAATCATTTGTGTCTAGTCAATATTTTAGAAAACCCTCAATAATTGTAGGGATAGAAAATTGCCATTATCATATTATGATAATGAGATAAAATTACAAACTTCTTTAACTCTTGTATGTTTTTCATTTTTAACAAAACTATTTTACCAATGAAATAGTAAGAATTGATTTAGCATATAGGAAAATAGAAATGGAAATAGATTCCTTTTTAGTCCACAATATCCAGTAGTCTATTACCCCAATTTATGGAAAATAAAAGCCAAGGGATGGGAAACACATTTTGGGAGATGGAAGGACACCAATTTTGTGTGACTTCAATGGGACACCAATGGAACAACATTTGAAAAATAGAGAAAATTAGACAACTATTAAATAGAAGGAATCTTTTGAAGAGAATGAAAATTTCAAAGATCCATATGACAACATTAGTGAGAAAATCATTATATACATCATAGAACCTTGAAACATTTAAATTATTACATGAATTATTATGCTAATCATGTTACCTTAGTTAGATTCTAGTTCTATCAAAATCATTATGTTAATCATGTTTTCTTTTTCTTAGTGGATATGTATAACTTAAATTTAATTATACTAGTATAAGATTACAATTGTTATCTTGGTGTACATTTAAAAAATTTTTTCCAATCCAAAATACTTCATTAGCTGATAAGTGATATTGCTAGTGACTAGAATAAAAACCTCTTTCAACTATGTTTTCAAGTTTGAACTACTCAAAAGGTTAACTTGTCTTGGAAGATAGAAAATGGAAAAGTAATCAGTTGGAAACATCTAGCTCGATAGAAATCAACACTTTATGTTTATTATTTGTGTATTTTTTTACATGAACGATTTTTTGTCTTAGCCATTATGGAATGGGGAGCAGTCCCAATGACAATTGAGGGATGTCTAGTCATCCCTTGGCCATCCTCAGAACAATGAATTATCCTTAGACACTTATATACCTTACCAGCTATAGGAATTGAACTTATGAGCTCACTTGCAAGAGTACAAGTTATCTTCCATTAGACAACTCCATTGTACACCAAACCTCCAACACAATATAGGGTAAAGAATATGGCATAAGTAACATACTAGATCAATAATAGTCACAATTTAATTTAAAAGTTCAATAAAAAGTCCACTAGGTAAAGATGGTTATCTTCAACACATAAGAATCCTTTTTCTTCATTTTAATTTGTAATCCTTGCTAATATAGAAATTTAAGAATTATGTAGTGGTAAACATGTACTTTGATTCCTTATTTTGAAAAGGGATGTGCTCCATTGAATAACTTATTATGGATTGCACATATCTAGCTAAATAAAATGATTATTAACTAAAGTAGATTATTAACTCATTCCAACTTATTATAGTTACATTTTTAGCTATCCAAAAGTTACTCTTGTAAGCATAAGTTATTCCATAACATTCATGATTATCATCATGATTTTTCAACAAATCTATCAAAAATAATCTATGCCCAACATTGTGAGAGAGCTCCATGAGTTGAGAGCTAGGTGATAAGGACAAGGTCCGCTACAGAAGGAAGTGCAAGAAAATGTATATCCTTCTTCTTCTCAATCTAGAAAGATTTCATAAACATGTGACACTAATATCAAAGTAACTAATCTCAAAGCAAGTTAGGTTATCCTATAGTTTTTGAATTTTGACTATAAGATGTATTTCGTAATAGATTAGACTTAATTAGATGCACAATTTAGTTTTTTTTCCCAAAATTACTCCAAGATTTGGAACTAGTAAAGGGTAAGGGTTGTTGTATTACCATAGACAAAGCTATACATTAGTTTTTTTCATAAAAATTAGAATCATTATAAAAAAAAATCTACTTCTAGATTATAATGATTTCTTTAGTCAACTTACTTTTATAGCCAAGCAACCCAATTTATGAGTTTCAACTCCTCTTGGTTGGCTAGTTGAGAAAGCAATTAAAATTATTTCATTTCATTAGTTGCAAGCGACATTGATATGTTCAACATTACAAATTACAATTACCATCTACATTTTGTCTACCTTCCATAATCACATTGGAGAGGTTACCTATAAGACAGAGTTGGAAACCCATAAGTATAATATGATAAAAATGTTGACCACTCAATTATTTTATGTGGCTTAATAAAATATTTTATGTGATAGAGTAACCATGAAGTCCTTTCCAAAATTCCTCAAAACTTAAAAAATGCTATGGAGTAAACCAAAAAGCCTCTAAAAATGGAATTCTTTGGGAAAAAATAATGCATCTTTGATCAATTCTCTTGTAGATACAAAAATTGGATTCTTGTCAAAACACAAAAAATCAATAGATCCAGAACTATGAACACAAATTTTGACACCGTTTGTGGGATTTGAACCCTCTACAAGCTAAGCAATATTTTACTATAGTTTCTATGGATTACAACCAAACTATACAATATGCAACACATGAAAGCTATCTTTTCTTCTAATTCATATATATTGTCTTTAAAAATAGATTATCTTATCATTTTAGTTCTGAATAAGAGTTTGCAAATTTTATTATATGTATTTTAGTACTAATGTTGGTGATTATATTTCATGATCTATTATTAGATAATGTATTGAAACAAGAGACACAATGCATCAAAGTTCCTACCAATAATTAGAAAAGAAGGAAAACAGACATTTATAGATAGAAAGGAAGGATATGAAGAGGGGAATGGTATGTTATTATAAGGATAATTAAATGTAGAATAATAGAGAAAGTTGAAGGGAATTTTAAAAATATTAATAATTATATTATATTAACAAATATATAAATAATAATAAAAATTATATTATATGAATGAACTACTCATTTCTACCAATTCAATTATAAGTTGAAATATTTAATTTAAAAAAATAAAATTCTGATTACTTAATTCAAGTTACCAAAATATATAATAAGTTGGAGGGGTAGTATTAGTTTTACAATTTGTAAAATTGTATTGAAAAAATGACAGAAAAATTGTAAAATAGTAGCTAATAAAACATAGTGTAAACTTAAAGAAACTAGTATAAATATCTTAAATAAATCTATCTAAAGAAATTCTGATAGATATCTACTACAAAATAATTATAATTTAATTTATTACATTTAAAATTATTTATATTTCGTTTATTTTTAATTATTTAGTTTTTTACTAACTTAAGTTTTTTATTTTAATTTCTTAAAAAATGGATGATTTATATCTCCAAATATTATAATTTGAGAAGATATTTTATGTGTCATTTATTAAATTGTATTTAAAATTACATTCTATTTATAATAAGGTACAAAAAAATTGACATGTAGATGGTTGTCAAATTTAATCTAGAGGAAGAAAAGTTAACATTAACACACTCACACCATCCCACTCCCCCATTATGCCATTGTAGAATGCCTATTGGCATTAATAACATTTTGCAATTGTCAAAAATAAACATCAATGTAAAACTAATAATAAATATATTTAAAATAAGAAATAAAAATATTTACCTCTATATTTGAACTTGGTAAGAAAAATAGATTATGATAATTAATATTGATCAAGCATTCATTTTTGTTCAAAGGAAGTTGTGTAAGGTGGAAGATAAAATGATTTAAAAAAAAATAAAAAAATCTAATCAACTTTTCATAAATATGGAAATGATAAAGTTGTAATTAATGTATTCATTAATGCATGATAAAGTTAGAAAATATTTGTATTTTTGTTGAAGAAAATTGAATTTTCTCCCTACCAAAAATAGTATATCCAATAGAATGAATGAAAAATGTGATTTATAAATTAATGAAAAATTAGAGAAGGATATAAACATTTGAAGTTTCTTTTAATCTTTTAAATGCTATGAGTTGATTGGTCAATTTAATTGAAAAATTGAATTGAATGAAAGCATTAGTATTAGAATGCTACATTGTTATTCCACACATCTCACAAAATTCCCTAAGACATATCAGAGAAAAAAATTGCATTGAATAACAAGGAATAGAATAAAGAAAGCCAATTAGTTAAACACTCATGAAACGAAGCCATTTCAATGGTGGATTTTCACAACACACTTCAGCCCAAGCATTTTTTCACAGAATGATGGCTTCACCAATGCAAGGAAAGAAAACCAAATTCCCATCTTTCTTCTAAAGCTGCCATAATATAGTGTGATGGAATGACCCATTGATCTAAAAATAGTAGCTTTAATTTTTCCTCTTCTTGGTGAAGCCATACTCACACAAAATATTAATTGCTTCATGCTTATAAACAAATTTCGCAAGAATTATTGTTGAATACAATGGAGATATATTTATTTTTATAGGGTGTGGAGGGGACTGAAAGGCCCAACAAGTCTTTAAAATGTCACTTTTATAATTTTATAGGGCATGGAAGGGACTTAAAAATGTCACTTAAAGGTCCAACAAGTCTTTAAGATGTCACTTTTATGATATATAAATTTCTCCTTGTTCCCATTAACACCACCATCAAGTTTTTAACTTTGAGCATAGTAATCCTTTTGGATTATAGTTGAAATTGAGAGAACCCAAGCAAGATAAATAGCATAGCATAGGTTAGAGTATGATGCTAGTGGAAGTGTGAGTGATGATGATGGCTAGGGAAGCACAAACACCAGCTAAGAGGACTAGTATGAATTCCTTTCCTTCAAGAGCAATCTCAAATGATGATGATGATAGTGATGACTCCAATGAAGATGAAGATGAACTCCTCCAAATATTCCTTTGGGTCTTTGACTTCTTTCTTCGATGGAAAATGGCTCAAATTTGGACAATCGATATAAGGATGAGATGAATATTGGGAAATATTTTCTAAAGAAATAGGAATAAGAGACTCAATAGGATTGGGATTGTGGGGATTCCTTTCCTTTGTCCCCATAAAATTATAAATGGATTCTACCAAATACTAATAATCAATTTATTATATGTTAAAAACTAAAAGTCTACTAAGTTACATAGCTCTAAAGTCAAAACATGGAACCTGGGAGTGGGTGATCAACTATGAGTTTATGTTGATTTGTAATACCAAAAGTGAAGGAAGTATGGCCATGTAGTCACTGACTATAAAAAAAACAATGGTAAAAGAACAAACTAGTGTCACCCTTTTGTAAATGAAAAGGCTAACAAAGTTGTAAATATAAACCTTCAATGACATAAACTAGGTATTATTGTTTAGAATTTGAAAATGAACTAAACTAATGAAATGTGTAGAAATGGATGAAGTTTAGGATTAATTTTTTTTCATAATTATTTGGAATAAAAATTGATATATTTTCCTAATTTTTATAGATCATCTTCTAGCTACTAAAAAATGCTAAAAATTAGGGGTCTACTTCCCACAAAAAAACTATATGGAAATAAACTTATTTCCCTTTGATGTCAAAGTATGCTATACATAACATATATAGATAGAACAATCAAAAATAAAAATTTCCTTTAGACCTATATTTTCTCTTTTATAATGATTCAAATTTCATCTCACCTAAAATCGATAGTTTTCATCTCCCACCACAGTTTTCAAAACAAATGTATTCTAACTAGAAGAAAAATCATACATTCTAGAAGAGGACTCTCTCCTCTAGAACATCATATAATTATTTTTTAAAAAAATATATGATTTAATATTTTTTCTTTATTAAAGTTGACATCTTTTTGAGTGTTAAAATACCTACTTGTAGAATTTTTTAATTACAATAAACTATATCTAATTAAAATTTTATAAACTCTATATGAAAATATTCATGACTTTGAGCTCTATAAAATGGTGTTTATATGTTATTAAAAAGATATCATAATACATAGTAAGATTTATTGGAACATCAATTTTTTGAAATAATTTTATTTCTTTAGTAACTGGATACAAACTAATACAAAACATGCATTTAATAGACATTTCCAATTAGAAAAGTGTAGAACCTTACATAACTTAGTTAGAATGAATTTATCTAGATCATATATTTGGACAAAACTGAATTTTAGATAGAAATACTTAAATTTGGTCATTCTAATAAATCAGCCTAAAAGGTGACAAAAGTTTGTACTTTTACCCACAAAAAAGGTGAAGAGACAAAAAAATTAAAAGAGGTAATTGTTTAAGGAAGGAGCCCAAATAATGAATAGGATGCTTCTTTGAAGTGGACCAAGACCCTCCTTTGTCCTCTACAAAGGGGGAGGAGAAGTTGAATGACATGTTAGAAGAAAACCCACTCACTACAATCAGGGAGGATGACCCTATGGGTTGTCTAGATGAAGGAGAGAAACTAATTGATATTGGAAGACAAGCAGAGGTCCTAAGGGATTGTTTGGCAAGGAAGGAGACATGCTAGGAAATATGGAGGATGAGGAGGTTTCCTAAACTCTAGCTAAGGAGGAATGTAAAGGAAATATGGATGCTACAATTTCCCCTCCTAGCATAGGGGAACTTAGGGGTATAGATGACTTGGTTCATCCCCATAAGCAACTATGTTGAATATGGAAAAATTTTCAACTAAGTGGGCAAACTACCCTTCCTTGAAGGGCTCAACCAAGTGGGTGGACTACCCTTCTATGAATGGTACTCTTATGGTCACACTACCATGGGACGAAGACACTCCTTTTTCTCCTAGCATGGTGACACCATTTGCAGATGATGGGGGTTGGAAGGATACCATAAAGAGAACTAGGGGACAACCACAGGAACGAATGTCGGCCCTAACACAAGAACTAGAAAATCAACATCAAGGGTGGAAAGAACTAGTTAAGGTGACTTCCTGTGACATTGATCATGGGAAGAAAATGACATTAGAGAATACCTAGAGAGGAAAGAAATGAGGTTTATCACTTGGGATATTAAGGGCTTAAACAACCTAAGGAAACAACTTTTTCTATAGCAGGGTAAACTTTAAGAAAACCCCCTCTAGAAAAAGATATAAATTATTAGTGAATATTTCATTATTTTGAAAATCCAAATTATTTTTATCATAGAATCCCTCATTTTTTAAAATTTAAATATTATTTTCATTGGCGATTAGTTTGGAATCATAATTTTTATGTAGAAAGTATTGGCAAATCTCAAAAATAATAAAAAGTTCTCTAATCATCATGGAATAGTACAAATCAAAATTGAACACATTTTATCTCATGAAAATTATGAGGATAATTACATTATATTATAAATCAATAAAGAAAACTAAATATTGATAATATATCCCTAAAGTAACTAACAATTATGATCATTATTGATGAATTATTTTTAATTTTTTTGATAATATATAATATTTAGGTGAATCAAATCTAATCATGTATCGAATATTGTGGTGAATCTTTGACTTTAATTTATTTAATAAAATAAATTATTGATTTATTTTAAATATTTTAAAAATAAACTTAATTTGGCAGTTTAGATTGTATTAAATCTTAAATTATTAGCCAAATTACTACCAAAAAATTTCTAAAATTTGTAAAATTACAAATATTCACCACTAAAAGCCACCCTACTCTTAAAAAAATGATTTATGACCATAATGTTGATATTGTCCTCATCCAAGAGGTCAAAATGAATAAACACAACTTTAACAAAGTTGTGGGATACATATGATAGGGGGCCAACTATTCCTAGAGTGAAGCTATTGGTGCTTTAGGAAGGATGGAAGCTATGTGGAACTCTGATAAGATTTGTGATGTTTAGCTACATTAACATGCTCACTTCTTGGTTCTGATGTTTACTTATGTAGATAGTGATTGGGCCCTTTTCAACTTCTATGCTCCTAATGCTAGAGTAGGGAGACTGCAGGTTTGGGAGGAGGCCTTGGCATGCATTGCTAACTTTAAGGATATAAAGACTATAAGATAAGGGTATTTGAACACTCCAAGCTATACCCCTTAGAAAATCTTGTAGGTCTAGACAATGTTTTTGAAAGCATGCATGATCTAGATGGGTTTCTTAAGAGGAATAACCTCATTATATAGAACTTAAGGGTGTGCATTTTACTTGGTCTAAGAATAGGTTGGGGAAAAACCTCATACATGTTAGACTAGATATAGTACTCCTCTCAGCCAACTAAGATATTCTTCCTTATACCTCTTGACAAGGATTTCAGAGGAGTATTTTCAATCACTCAATGTTTTTTTTAAACTAGATGAAAAAGTATCATAGTAAAAAGAAACCTTTCAGATATGATATAATATGACAATCACACCCCCAAATTCATGAATGTATCAAAAGGTGGTGGAATGTAAGGGTCCAAGGTACAACTATGTTTTGAATAGCTAAGAAGCTCAAAAATACCAAGGGGGAGACTATGGCCTAGAAAAAAGCTTTGTTTGGAGATGTATTCAAATTGAAGAAATAAATTGAGGAAAAACTAGGGCTCTTTTAGGATGGAATGGCCAAGGGTGACCTTTTAGCAGCCATGCATGAGGAGAAGAATTGGAGAAAGCAATGGAACACTAGTAGAATTTTGGCAAATAAATGACTATGTGACTAAAACTTTTACTCACAAGACTAAACATTTTAGTCATGCAACTAAAAGTGATCAAATTCTAGAAATATTTTTTAGTTTATAAGTATAAGTGACTAAATAAATGATTAATTTGGTCATTGGGTAAAATGACAAGGTTTGACAAACATACATGACTAAATAAATAATCAAATAAATGACTAAAAAATTGGTTACTAATAATTAGTCACCTAAACAAATGAACGAATCAATGATCAATGATTTTTTATCATATTAATACATTATTTATTTAATTTTAATTTCTTTTATTACTCACAATGGAGTTATTGTTCTATCAATTATACAACATTATTAGTTAACTTCCTAGAATGACCTCTCAACTAATATATATGTATCTCTTATGTTTGACAAAATCTATTACCATTTATTATAAGAATAAAGAATATGTAGTCTTAGCATTATTCATGAGTTTAACAAAAGAAAGTACTCCAATTCTAACCAAACTTTGAGTTGGCTTGTACAATATCAATTAGGATTTTTAGCATGTTCCCAAAAGAAGGGGTTAAAAATAATGTAGAATTATGCAATTAGTCTAGAACAACTTTAAGTGTTGATTTACTTGTATTAAAAATTCAAGAATCTACACTTGAGTCATTGTATTTTCAATTAATAATTTTTTTTTTAAAAAAATGTAACTTTACTTTAAATAAGATGATAAGGCTATTACCTAGGAAGATGCTCATCGAGAAACCATTACATCTTAGCCTAATCTGTCTAATTGGTCGAGAAAGATTTATCAAGAGGTCTTTCAAACAATATCAATCTACCTACCACTAAGCTACTTGCTAGGCCAAAAATGTATTTACTAGATTGCAATGAAATGAGAAGGGGTTTACTATTGGCACCTAGCTACCTAGATTTTTGTTTAGGATCATCTTTATGTGAAATGAAAAAAGATTATTTTTAGCTACAGATTGTTTGTAATATCTTAATAGTTAATATTCTTTTGAGTATTCTACACCCTCTTTCATATTGAGAATGAAGGAATGAATAAATTTTAATAGAAATTAATATTTGGATAATCTACATAATAAATATCCCTCATGATAAAAAAAATATCCCCATTAAAATGTAACACCTTAAGAGTAGGAGGAAAATAGGGAAGGGTAGATGACACTCCATAGGAATAGAAGATCATAAGTAAGTTGTATATCTTTTATATTAAAAATTGACAATTATTCTCTTAAAGGTAATTATAGTCAAGATTACATAGTTTGGTAAATACATTACACACACACACACGCATATATATATATATATATATATATATATATATATATATATATATATAGAGAGAGAGAGAGAGAGAGAGAGAGATTATCTACTCAATATCTTTGTGCACTTTTCTTTTTATTTATTATGACAAGGCCTAGCTTAACTTCATTCATTACTTGATTATCTTTTCCTTCTCATAGTAACTTTAGAACTTAATGATAACCTACTTCCTTACCAAGTTATTTAACTTTTCATGATGTACAAAATTGTGTGGAGGAAAAGCAAAAATGTTGAAGTATTATGAATAACACATAAGAAGTTTTGATATTTAAAATTTTTTAAATATAAAGATAATTTTAAATTTTTTTGAAATTAATAATTGCTATCTTCTAAGGATTTATGTATAATATATATTATATACATGATTTCATTTTAGGTTTTTAATTGTTAGATATTTGTCATCTATGTTTCTTTAATTAGTAATTTTGGTCTACTAGTTTATTCATTAATTAGAAAATTTCAGCTTAAGAACCAAAATGAATGATATATCTATAATTAATCTCATTCTCTCATAAATCCTTCATACCCAAATAGGGCTCAATTAGTTTAATTGATATAAATATTGTGGCTTTCTATATGTCCTATTGATTCAAAAATTTCATATGGGAAGTCACAATAGAGGGCTTATGGATGTTATTTTAATGCACATAGACCAAAGAACCAGCTACATCAAAAATATAATGCCAAGGTTAGGATTTTTTTGTTTATTTAATTTGAAGACCAAGAGCCATTTATCAGTATTGTTTGGTTACTATTTTAAGAATGTCTACTATAATATTACATGGTTGTATGATTGACTCTAAAGAATGGATAATTATAGGGTATTTAGGCTGCTTGGAGCTCCTTCTAAACTTCATTTTCTCTTTAAAATTATATTTGATTGGCATTGATAGGTTGAGGAAATAGTGGAAAATCCTTAAAAGTTTACCAAAAATTCTTGTGAGTGAAAGACTGATTAATGGAAGGTTGTGGCCCAACTTTTGCAATAATTGGAAGATGGATCCCACTTAATGGTGCCCATTGTTGGGTGGGCAGTAAAAGACACAAAACAACAAAAAACATCAGACATAGAACACAATGTGTTGCCACACAATAGTATATATTATATTTCATTCATGGTAATCTCAAATGAATACATAGTGTCTTTTTATAGGCAAACATACAATATTCTATAGAAATCTAACATTAGCCAACAAGACAAAATATCTACATGTTTCTAGAAAATGCTATGGCCAACCCAACTTCTAGAAAATACTTTAGCCAACACACCCTAAACCTAAACCTAATAATCTAGAAGCATTAGACGATTAGTAGAAATTAATATTTCTAACACTCCCCCCTTATTTCATCTATCAAATTTCTTTGCATACAAATCCAAATCCCAAAAAGCTATTTTCCAATAATTTTCATATCTATTAATGTCTTCATTAATAATGTCTCCCAAGGCTGCGACCTTTAATTTCTACAATATTCTATAAGCAATTGGTTTCCAACAATTTCCTCTTTTCATAGGATCCACTAATAATCTTGCCTCATCTTGCCTCATCTATCACAAATGTCGATAACCTTTTGCCTCCTTGGTGCCTTGCTTAGATTTTTTTCCCACTAGTATTGAAGTCTTCCTTATGCTTGAACATTTGTACTTGAATAAACCTTTGATCAGTCCTACAAATTTATGCCAATTTGATCCATAGCTCCAACCACTATCCATTTTTATACAACCTACCATAGAATCATTTTTGTAATCTCTATTCCAACATGTCTTGTCACTATGATTTTTTAAGCCACAAATATTACATGGATTTAAATCCCAATATCTATCCTTTGTATGCCCTTTCCTTTTATAGTGTGAACATTGCACAATATTTATGCTTTCAATTGATTCTCTTAAACCTTTATTCATCTTTCCACTGCCTACATCACATCCAAGACCTTCATATTTTGGCCTAATTGTAGCCTCAATCAGATTCGTTAATCCTCGTTCATTCTTTCCTAAACCTTTACCTTTAAAACCCATTCTTTTCATAATCTTCAAACCAACACTACTATTATCATAACAAAAAAAATCTACAAACTTCTTGTCATTTACTTTCTTACACTTTTCATCACATACACTTCTAGTTTCAAAAAAATCACATTCACTCAAATCATTTGTGTCACAAGATACATCACATACAAATGGTTTCACATTCAAACATTCTTTATCTTATTTCAAAGTAGACAATTCCTTCTTTAACCTACTATTTTCCTCTTCCAATTTCTTCACATTTTCTTCTAAAACTTTGTTATGTTTCTTAGCATTATCAAACAAATTTAACTTTTCTTCTAATTCTTTTTTTTTTCTTTCTCAGCTTAGATGTTTCCTTCACCTGCCAATTATGTACTTCTTCCACAAATTTTAGCCTATCCTCTAGCACTTCAATTGCCTCTATATGGACACTAATTTCATTTAACAATTTGGACTTGTCTTCTCCCATTTAATTTCTTACTTTTTCCAATTCCTTTTGCAAAATATCTTTTTCACACAATAATTTTGCATTTTCTTTCTTCACCATCACTAGTTCTTCTTCTAACTTATTTGTCTTCTCTTTTTGAATTCTACCAACTTTTCCCATTGAAATCAACAATTTAACAAAATTTACTCTATCTTTTAGAAAATTTCAAATACCTTTTTACTTCTAGAATTAAATCTTCAAACAACATGAAACAATCCCTTTAGATAGCTAGACTATTCACTTCTTAGTTAACCCCTTTTTCTGACTATGATCTTCCTTTCCTTTAAAAACAAAAGTATAATTTCTCAAATGCCATTAAATAATTATAAGAATTCGCACCATACCTTTTTTTTTTCCGACTTGCCCTCTTTCTTGCTCAATACTTCCTATGTGATCTTCTTCAAAACAATTATCTTTCTCATAACACAAATAATCCTCCACCATTTAGCAGCACCAACACATCACTTGCTCTTTTACCACAATTTGAAATTTTGTCCATCCTTCTATCCAACCTAGCTCTGATACCAATCTGTTGGGTGGATAGTAAACAACATAGAACAACACAAAACATCAAACACAGAACACAATGTGCTGCCACACAATAACATATATTATATTTCATTCTCGATAATCTCAAATGAGTACATAGTGTCTTTTTATAGGCAAGTGTACAATATTCTATAGAAATCTAACATTAGCCGACAAGACAAAATATCTACATGTTTCTGGAAAATGCTATGGCTGACCCAACTTCTAGAAAATAATTTAGCTGACACACCCTAAACCTAAACCTAATAATCTATAAGCATTAGACGATTAGTAGAAACTAATATTTCTAACACCCATTGGATCAAATAATGGGTGAGATTTGTATGATTGTATTCCCTCCTTCTACCTTATGATTTTTACCACTTATAGATTTCCCCCAAATAACAATGAGCGGATACAGGGGTCTCTTAATGTATTAGATATAATTGTCAAGATATTTTCCTTCAGTGACATTGTCATGTATCTAGAGAACATAGACCTCTACCTTCTCGAGTCAAGATATTCTGTTCTCCTCTAGAAATTTATCAATCTAAATCATGTAGCACATCATGTACCACAAAATAGATCACATGGCCATCAAATTTTTCCAAACTAGTTCAATAAGATAGTAGTTTACTAATAGATCTACATATGTATATGTAATTTGAAGCATATGAAAATTTAGATTTCGATGAAGGCAGCTAGTCCGGATAAAGCATCGTTACAAGGAAATGTCAATGTAAGTAGTTTGGCTATGTAGGTGGTCACAAAAAACAATAACCTAACTTACAAGTGTGCTTCTGAATGCTTGTGGTATATTGTTCCTTTTTTTTCCCCTAGATTAAAAGACCCTTGAAATTTTAATCTATAAATCCAATCCCAAATAACTATGTATATTTAATTATTTGAAATTCTCCACTTGATTTTGATCATAATGTTGTTGAATTTTCCATTTCTAGAAGTCTAAAATTGATATATTTGTTTAGAGTGTTTCAATTGATATCGACCGTGACACTAGCAAACCCATTGCTCTTGACCATTATATCATATATCGTAAGAAACATTTTTTGCTGCTACTAAACCTATCATTTTCCTCGAACTCAATATAAATGGCGTATAATTTATAATGAATCTTTGGTAACTCCAAATAGAGACCCTTCCTGATCTCTAGATTAATTAGAGACTCCAAACTTTATACATTTATTCTTGTTGATTAAATGGTGATGTGGGATGCCAACTGATAATATTTTTAAGTTTTTATTTAGTAGGTTATAAAGAAATCCAAATGCAATTCTTAGGACAATTTTGTTTCCCCATAGCAATGACCTGTCCAATTCATGTCCCCAGCTTATTTTTTTGTAGGCGTATCATATTTTCTATAAAAACATTCCATTTGAATCTTGACTACATAAAGTTGAACGCATGTGTTTGGGTGTCTAAATTATGTAAATGTTTCCAATTAAAGACTCATGAACACTAAGCAACAATAACAATGTAATTTATTATGAAATTTACAATAAAGAAGAGTAGAGGAGCTATAGCATTGCTACCATCTTTGAGAAATGGCCACATTTATACTCAAATGAGTTATAAATCTAAATGGAATCTTAAATCTCAAACCCCATTACATTTGCCTTAGCAAACAATACTTTTGCAAACTACTTTTTTGCTTAGACATTGAAAAGGCTAACCTCAGTTCCTATTATTCTTTATATAGAAACCTAGGACAACTGTAATACACCTTGTAAAAAGTGGATGGACAAAATAAACTAAAATGGAAAAATACTCAATGTGTTGTAGCACCAATATATTTCATTAACCATTTTATCCATATCAATAACATTACAAGATGCCCTCTATTTATAGCTTGGTCTTTGATTGTTTAGGGAAATATTGACATGAGAAAAATAAACTTTTTTAGAACTATCTAAACATAAATGACTTCTAGAACTTTACCTAATCCTATTCGTCATTCTAGGAATTTCTAAAATCCTCTATATTTCATTTGAGAGTGAAATTACACATTCCAACACTTTGTCCCTAATTACAACCTCAAATGTTGTCACATACAAATTCCAATGTGCTTAGGTTATTATTTATTTTTATTTTCCTTTTTTTCATGTCCACATCCACTCCTATAGACATTGAAGCCTTTTGCCTTTTTGATTCATTTCTCTAATCCTTTTCCCAATTTTGTTGCATTCCTTCTTACACTTGAACATTTGTACTTGAATAAACTCTTATAATTCCTATAATTTTCTGCCAATTTGATCCATAGCTCCATGGACAATCCATTTTGATGCAACCTATCATAAAATCTTTATGCCACTCTCTAGTCCAACATGTCTTATAACAATGATTTTTTAAACCACAAATACTATAGGGATTTAAATCCCTACATCTATTTGTATTCTCTTTCCTATTACAATGTGAACATTACAAGATCTTTATGCCTTCAATTAATTCTCTTGAACCTTTATTTATCTTTCCATTTCTTGCATCATATCCAAGACCTGCATATTTTGACCTGAATATATTCTCAATCGAATTCCTTGATCCCTATTTATCTTTTCCTAGACCTTTACCTTTAAAACCCATTCTTTCCATAATCTTCAAACCAATACTATTATTATCATAACAAAATCTACAAACTTCTCTTTTCATAAACACTTTTAGCAAAATCACATTTCTTAATTGTATAATCACTCAAATGATTTGTGTCACATGATACATCACATACAAATGGTTTCACATTTAAACATTATTTCTCTTGTTTCAAAGTAGACAAATTCCTTCTTCAACATACTATTTTCCTCTTCCAATTTCTTCACATTTTCTTCTAAAAATTTATTATTTTTCTTAGCATCATCAAACAACTTTAACTTTTCTTGTAATTGTTTATTTTTCTCTCTAAAATTGCATGTCTCCTTCACCTACCAATTCTATACTTCTTCCACAAATTTTACCCTATACTCTAGCTCTTTCATTCTCTCTTTATATTCTCTAATTTCATTTAAAAGTCTACATTTTTCTTCTGACCTATCTCTAATCATTGCGAACTTTTCTATCTCTAGTTTCAATAATTTTTCTTTTACACAATCCATCTCAAGTGTCAAATTTATATTTTCCTTTAACACTCTTTTACCTTGTTTTCCTGTTTTAATAAACTCAAATCTATCAAATGAAAATCCAAGCTCCCTCTTACAATACAAATCTAAAAACCTTTGTCATGATGAACTATTAACATCAAATTTTATACTTACCATGATTCATATTGACACTTCTTAATGATAGCAATTGTGATCTCTTTTCATAGACTCAATGCACTCTATAAACACTTCAATGCTTTCTTCATAGTAATAGTCTTTTTCATGGAAATAATAGAAATCCTCCACAAATAGGTGTGTCCAATATAATTCTCACTCTTTCTTTTGACGAAGCAGTGATTTTCTTCATCTCCAAAGAAATTTCTTGACACCAACATTTCTTCAAAACTTCCACATGATCTAACTTATTGGTTGGACAATAACAATCATATACTTCTCTGTTTTAGAAGATATTATCTTTCCCATATGAACTTCATAACTTGACTCTGATACCACTTGGAGAAACCTAGGACAACTCTAATACATCTTGTAAAAGGTGGCTGGACAAAACAAACTAAAATGGAAAAATACTCAATATGATACGACACTAATATATTTCATTAACTATTTTGTCCATATCAATAACAATACAAGATGCCTCTATTTTTAGAGGTCTTCACTTGTTTCTGAAAACATCTAAATAAGTTGACATAGGAAAAATAGACTTTTCTATAACTATCTAAACATAAATGACTTCTAGAACTTTACCTAGCCTTCGTCATTCTAGGAATTTCTAGAATCCTCTGTTATTTCATTTGAGGGGGATATTACACATTCTGACACTTTGGTTGTTAGTTTTACACCTTTAAACAAGCATTCTTCATTGACTAAATCATCCTTGGAAAAATGTTGTATAGAAATAATAAACTTGATAAATTCAATAAATATTTGAGGAAATGAAGCTCCCAATGATCAACACTAGATAATGCATTAAAACATTCAATTCAAGGGAAAATGTAAAGTCTAACTCTAGTTCAAACAAAAAAAATTCACAAAATTTAGATGTTATCAGTTTACCTCTAGTCAACAAGTTTTTTTGTTCCCTCATCTTAAAATACTCTTGCTGGGAGATATCTCTGCAAATCCAAATATCAAAAGCCTATACCATAACTTACAATAGCATTGTAGTTGTTTATTTCTAAAGTCTAAGTTATATGGTAGAATCAGTATACAAAAGAGTGGGAAGAAGATGATTCTCCTTCTTAGCTTTAGATTGTTGGATTGCCTCATCTTTTGGTAGAATAGTATAAGTTCAAAAATTACATCTTTTAAAAATTTTATTCAAGGGATTAACCTACTTTATGTTAGATTCAAAACTTACCCTATATTTAACATATCCTTTCTAAATATGCTTCTACAATCAGCTCATTATATAATACATTCAATGGCCCTATTACTCTCTATATATACATGAATCTCCAATACATATTAAGATTTTCCTATTTTTTTGAAATTATTTAGCTATGATCACTGATAATGCTATTCTATCTCTGTCAGTTGTCTTCTTTCATTATGATAATAACTACAACCATACTATTTCATAGACTTCTTGCTCCTAATATATTGTCACCATTATTATATGATGAGCTAAATGCTTTGAAAGGACGCTACCATTTGGCACTTGTTATTTTTTATTTATGTACAACCTTTTTTTTTGGTATATGTGTTTCTCATGCCTTTTCCCTTTCATTATTATTTTTGTTTCTTTTAAGTGTCCTATGTAACTTTCTATCATTTTTCACATTGTCTATATCTTCATTTGTTAACTAAGAACTTTCTATTTGCTCACAATTATATCTAGGTGCATTTTTTTGTTGAAACATGTATTTTGGAAGAATCTTCTTCTGAACTAAAAGAGGGGTAAAAATTTTATTGAATACCAAAGAGAGTAGAACAATAGAAGAAGTAAAGAGAACTACAAAGCTTTATCCTGGTCCACAAGTTGAACCGGCATCTAAGATAAATAAAGGGGAATCATCATATGATCAATAATGTTCAAATTTGGTCCATGCTCAAAGGCCCATTTAGCCAAACAATTAGCCACATCATTCCACTCCAAAGGGATATGCATAAAAGACACAAAATCCAGAGAATTGCATAACTGAATGATCTGTTGAATAACCAATGCCAAATGTCAATCCACATGCACATGGTTCCCACTATTCGATAAATTCACAACCATTTGTGAATCAGTCTCACAAATAATTCTTTTCCATCCATGTTGATAGCACTATTCCATTGCAACCAAGATAGCCAAGGCTTCCATGAGGTTATTAGTATGGTGGCCCTTCTATATAGAAAACCAAAACTAGATATCACTAGAACTATCATGTCCAACTCCCCCAATACCAGTTGGACCAGGATTTCCTTGAGAAGAGCAATTAGTATTGATTTTAAGAATGCCTTTCTCAGGAGGAGACCAATGCCCCTCATGATTAGAATTCTGAGAATTTTGCCTAACTCTATTCCCAAAGTGGTTGTGGGGAACTAAGGGAGTGCTACCCTAAAGAGGATAGGATAGGTGTGAGTAAATACTAGCATCTCTAGGATCCAAAACTCCACCAATATCACATTTAGGTAGGAGTTTTTCATGAAGAGAATTAACAAATTTTCCCCATAGATGCCTGATCTCAAGCTTCACATCATGAAAGATCCTCTAATTCCTCTCAAGACAAACTTGCCATAATATAAAGGAAGGGCCAATAGTCTACACAAACTAAAGAAAATAAGTCTTAGAAGGGGGGTCGCCAAAATGGTCCCAAAATGTAGATAGAGAGGAAACATGCCAGCATGTGCATCCCCACACACTCCACCAAAAGTGCCAAATTTGTTTGGCAAAGGGGCACTGAAAAAAAAGGTGAGAAACAATCTCTTCACTTTTGTAGCATAAAACATAGATGGAAGGCCCCTAGAAGTGTCACTTGCAGAGATTCACCCAAGTAAGACAATGATTGTAAACTAGAATACAAAGGAAAAAGTTACACTTAGGCCATAGAAAACTATTCCAAACTTTCTTCCACCAATAGACCTCCACCTTGCCAAAAAGTTGCTTTGTCAATGCAAGGTACCCTAAAGAAATATAATACTTACCAGAAGAAGCACCTCCTCAAGCCAAAACATCAAGGTCCTATAGAGAGTTGCACTCCCTAGAGGACAATATCTAAGATAGTTCCAATCAATCTACGAAAGAGCCACCCAGTGGCCAATCAGAAGAACTCTTCCATCTATAACCCACAACAAAGCCCAAATTGTAAGCCTCCTTATAATGAGCCACCTTATTCCATCCAATAGAAAGGAAAAATTCAAAAAGAGACTACAAGTGTGGATGAGAGGATAAGAGATGAGGCTGCCCATTCCAAGAATCACTCCAAAATAGAGCCTTAGTGCATCTGTTACAAATCCAAAATAAACTTCTCTTCACTAGGTGAGCACCAATCTTGAGGGTATTCCACATGATAGACCCTCTTCCCTCAAGAGAAAACCTAGAAATATCTGAAGGTTCAACATCAAGT
The DNA here is from genome assembly GCA_028749045.1 of Cupressus sempervirens. Classification (NCBI taxonomy): domain Eukaryota; kingdom Viridiplantae; phylum Streptophyta; class Pinopsida; order Cupressales; family Cupressaceae; genus Cupressus; species Cupressus sempervirens. Next base: position 688,968,858 of record CM053784.1, read on the forward strand.
AAATACTTGTGTGACAGGATATAGGCCCAAAGCTGAGACTGACTAGAACACCATCACCAATAAAGCTTGGTAGCAAGAACTTGAGTGCACAAGATAGTAGAATGAAGCCCAAGGCCTCCTTCCTTTTTTGGCCTACAAATAGTATCCCAATTGATGAGGATCCATTTCTTATTTTGCAAATTGCCACTTCAAAGAAATTGGCAAGAGAGAGCATCAAATTCCTTAAGAAAATAAACCTGGGTAGCCTGAACCATTCTTCTATATATGGGAAGGGCCTAAATGACTAATAGGAGTGTCACCCTACCAATAGTAGAGAGCAACCTATGAGTCCAAAGATTGAATTTTTGTTGAAGTTTGTCAAGCAAGATTTTCCAAAAAAGCCTAGGCTATCTACCCACCATAATAGGGACCTACAACTAAGTCAAAGGGAGAGACTGAATCCAAAATCTCAAGATATTAGCAATCCTCCACTCGATAGGCTCAAGAGTGTTGAAGAAAAAAATAGAGGACTTGTGGTCATTAATTTTCTACCTAGAGGCATCCAAATAAGTATCCAAGGTGAGCCGAAAGGCTTTAGCTTCCTGAATCTGAGCTCTCCTAGCAAGGGTTGTATCATCAAAAAATTGGAGGTGGGAAAGAGAGGGAAAACCATCTCCCCATTGCCATCCTTGAATAAAATTTATGGAAACATGAAACTTGATAAGTCTACAAAGTCCCTCAGCCATAATCATAAAAAAATAAGGAAAGAGGGGGTCTCCCTGGCAAAGACCTCTAGATGCCCCAAAAAGCTCCATCAGTTCACCGTTGAGAAGGACCGAAAAGGAAGGAATAGTAACATAGCTAAGAACCCATATAACCCATTCTTGACTAAAGCCAAAAGACAAAAGAACTTTTTGCAAGAAATTCCAATTGACTTAGTCATAAGCCTTAGCCATATCAAGCTTAATGAACATTTCTCATTCCCTAGAAGTAGACATAGAGTGAATACCTTCAGAAGCAATAACCATCCCATCCAAAATTTGTTTTCTTGCCACAAAACCCCCTTGTTCTTGAGAGATAACCATGGGAATCCAAACTTTAAGCCTCTCTACTAAGAGCTTAGTAATGATTTTATAGACCACACTACAAAGAGCAATTGGCCTAAAGAAATCCAACTGATTAGCCTCTACCTTCTTCGAAATAAGAACTAAGAAAGTAGCATTCAAAGTTCATAGCATTTCTTTGTTAGAATAGGACTCCTAAACCACATTCAAAAGGTCATGTTTGATAATATCCCAAAATTCCTAAAAGAATTCAATAGGGAAGCCATCGGGCCCCAGAGGTTTGCCCTTCCACAAGCTAAAGACCACCCCCTCCAAGTTAGACATACTAATAGGCCTCATGAGTGAGTCATTCATCTCCCTGGTCACAAAAGAGGGAATACAAGAAAGGATTGTAGTCTCCTCAATATCTTCTAGAGGTAAATCATCTAAAAAGAGAGCAGAGTAAAACTAAATAGTTTCCCTAGAAATAGCTTGAGAGGAGGTCAAATGTGACCCATCAGAAGTAACAAGAGAATAAATGTAACTCCTGTTACATCAAATCCTACATGGATTTATGGAAAAAATTAGTGTTCTTGTTCCCTTCCTAAAGCTAATCAACTCAAGCCTTCTACTTCCAATAAATTTCTTCTCTAAGATCCCACTCAGCTAAATTAGTAGAAGCTTGGGATTCTACTATGCCAAGAGCTTCAGAAAAAACTCAAATCCCAAATCTACCATGTAATAAAATCAAGATTATCCTAAGCCCTCTTCTTCATAATGTGGAGATTACCAAAATAATTCCTATTCCAATGTTTCAACTTCCTTTTAACATATTAAAGTTTTTTAGATAAGGAGAACATAGAAATGCCATAGGTAGGGCCTCCCTATCTCCACCAGTGAGTCATTAAGTCGTGAAGAGAAGAGTCTCAAAGCCACATTAGCTAGAACTTAAAGGGAGGTTTCTTGGGGACAAAAACATAACTAGTTGTGAGCTTAATAGGCTAGTGGTTAGAACCTCTCCAATCAAGAATTTTAGAAGAGAGCAAAAGAGAGCCAGAATTCCAAAAATAAGAAACAAGGAACTTGTCCAAGCATTCTGAGATAGCATCATTACCAGCCCTTTGATTTTTCCAAGTGAAGAGCCCATTGAGAGGTTTTACATCAAAGAGATGTAAAAGATCAATATTTGGTCGAAGAAGCTCAGCAGAAGAACCCAAACAGGCCAACCCACCCCTCTTCTCCTCCAAACTGAGAACAAAGTTGAAGTCTCCAGCCACAATCCAAGGCAATAAAGGATGATAGCTTCTGACATGCCTAATATGATCCCAAAGCTTAATCTTGCTAGGGAGATCAATAGGAGCATACACATTAGTAACAAGAATCATCTCTCCAGTTTCTAGAGAGGAAGCAACCATTGAGAGAGCCAAGAGGCAAAAGGCCCAGTAAAGAGGTGTAACTTTCCTTGGATCCCAACAAATGGCAAGACCATCCAAAGCACCAATGCATTGAGATTGGCCAAGAAACCAAATGTTAGGAGAACATCTAAACATGAAGTCCACTAAAAACTTGGTCTCATGGACACAAAGGATATTTGGACAATGCTCAACCACCAGCTCATGAATAGCTTTTTTTTGGGGATTCTATTCAACCGCCTTACATTCCATGAGAGAATAATCATTGATTAGAGTGGCAAAAATGCTCATCCAAGGTCCTTACAGCCTTAGAATCTACCAGTAAATCTCTTGTAAGTTTTATTTTTTCCTAATCTTGCTTTCGACCAACTCTTGAGGGAGTAGGAAAAGAGACATTCTTAAATGGTCTTTGCATCAAGCCCAAAGCAAGAGAAGATCCCTTTCCTTTACCAAAAGCAAACACATCTTTAACCAAATCTGCTAGAAGAACATCCTTTTCCTATGGAGCAGGAGAAACCACAAGGCCACCAGACTTAGGGCCAATAAAGGACTCTAGCAACTGCTGAACTACAACATCCTAGTTGCCACTAAGAATAGAACTCCTCCCCTCTGAGCCAATAGTTGCACACTAAGCCTTTGTAGGAATACCTTCTTCTATGACCATGTAGTCAAGAACCTCAAAATGATTGAACCTTGAGTCCACTTTCCAATCTAGATGAGATTGCTTCTAATCGCGTCCCTTAGCATGCTTTCAAATCAAGATAAAACCATCCTTATCAAGACTAGTAGTACTAGATGGCCCTTGCCCTTAACTTGAAGTGTTCATTTGAGCTTTCCCTTTTTTGTTACTATTAGTCTGAACATTTCCTTTTCTAGTACTAACATTATGACCATTCCCCTTACCATCATTGGCTATCCTTGGACTAGAGAACCCAAAAAGGGTACCATCTCCTTTGGAGGCTTAAGAGAATTGATGCTGTAAATACCCATATGGATGACAAATATGGCAAGGAAAGGGAATAGATTCATAGTCTAGCTGTTGAATCCAAGAAGCAGAGCCTAGGAAAATTTCTAAAGAATCTGGCAAAGGATTATTTAAATCAATTTCAACCCAAATATGGGCATAAGAAATAACCTTTTTGTCTAGTGATTGATGTGCTATAGTAGTTGGCTTTCCAAGCATAGCAACAATCTATCACAGTATATCCTCACACCAAAACTCCAAAGGAAGCTATGGCAGGTGGACCCAAACATGAACCCTCGAAGGAAGATCCTTAGTATAATTGAACCTCGTATGGTAGGGCTTGAAAAAAAGACCAATACTATCATAAAAATATGGGCCTCCCTCAAAGACCCTGTTCTAATCTAACATGCAAGAGAAATTCACCACAAAGTAGCTATTACTAGCTAGCATAATATCCATATCGCCTTCCACCTGCCATGAATGGTGAATCCAGGCTTCCATAGCTAATAGAGAAATTAGGATACCAAGAAACTTGCATATCAATGCATGTGTGGCCAAATAGTCCACATCTTCCATTACTACTTTCAGAGGAATAACCATCACAAGTCGATCCTAACTCCACAAAAAGCATTCATTAACCTTATTTAACTTTTGACACTCACTAACAAAAAATGGCTCCTTCTCTTGTGAACTTGCCCTAGGAGAAGATCCATCACAACTAGCTCCAGCAAGAATGAGACTCCTGGAGACCCTGCTCATGGCCATAAGAACCTAGAAAACAAACTAAGAAATATAGATGTTTGAAAAAAACTTAGAAGAATTGATTCCCGTAATTCCCACAATGCAATCAAACCCTACTCAACAAAAATTCATCCAAAATATCAAAGCTTCAAAAGACCACAGAAGATTGCAGAGAAATGGGAAGATTGCCCCATGTTTGCATAGCCCACAAGAAGCTATACTAGCTCCCAAAACCCTCATGCATGACCTCTTCTAGTCGCTATCCTCCAATCCTTATGGACATGCATCTTCCTAATGGCTATACTATGGTGCACTTAATCAATCTTCTTCTAAAATTTAGCATTGATATATGCTATTTTGTTAATGCATAATCCTATTTTCATCATTTTCCATGCTTAGCAACTAATTTGGATTTAATCATATTTTTAGTGTCTATTTATTAGCCAATATTTTACATTGGAATTGGATATCTTAATTTTCAATGCTTCCTAAAAGAATAATCTTCATACCTTTACCCCAAAGTCTCTGTTGTATTCTCATTCATTGTTATTTATTGATAAAATTTGTGTTCATAAAATTTGCATAGTTTCATAATCTTCACTTCTTAGTTTCAATTTTTTCCAATCAACATGATGGTCTTGACTTCATCTTTCAATATAAATCTCACTAAATATTGTGAGTAGATAATTCTCTATTGAAGAAAGAATCATCTCTATAACATAATATATGCTTCTTGCTGAAATTCGAGGTATAGTATTTCCTATGAATTTTCAATGGGAGCATGTGCATTATAGCTCTTTATTCCTATGTAATGTTACTTATGTAAGGAATGTCATCATGGAGATAGTTTAATACTTCAATAATAATTCTGATGGCTACTTTCAGCCTTTCAATAGACATACTATATTCTTGTTTCCAAGGGTTGCTAATATTATTTTCAAAGATAACACTCAAATTTATATGAATAGATGAAATACCATATCATTGTAAATGTGAAATATATGTTAATCATGTAGATATCCATAACATTTTTAACTTGCAATCCCTACTTTGAGAATCTATAACTATTGTTACTAGGTCACAATCTCCTTGGTCTTATTATCTCTTATGCTCCATTTGATCACAAACATTATATTTTCTACTCATACCTTTTCCTAGAGCATTAATCAGTTATGTTTCAAATAAAATTATTCAATATATGATCTCACTCATCATTCTAACTTCAATCATTTTCAAATCATTAAGTGTTTCCATTAAGAAATCATTGGCATCTGTTTGTTCAATCATCTTTTGAAGATTCTTCCTACGTAGTAACTTAAATTGTACCACATTGGAAATATCCCAAAAAGTGTTTAAAAGTATTCTACTCCATTTGGCCAAAAAATGAAACACATGATGAGTTGTTATTGAGATTTATTTAATTTTGAATCTCATTTATGTTCTTTGGTTGTTAAATCATATATGTGGATATTTTACTATAGTATTCGATATATGTTGAATTTTTTTTATAGATATCACTCTATTTACTTATTTAATAATTTTTTCAGCAACTTTAATGTAGTTTTACTCCCATGAATGATGCTCATCATGCTAAACATAAACCTCCATACTCTATTTGACTCTATTACTATGTGTGTATGAACTCTAGTAAAGGTACCACCCAAAAGGCTAAATAGATTATCCATATTTTCTAAAGCTACTTCATAGCTTTTTAATACTATCACTATTGAGGAAATATTGAAATCAGTCTTAGCTGTATTAGGAGCCACTTTACATTAGAAAGCATTGTTTCATTTATCTATCAAACTATTTTCCAACATGCTTGTGACATCACCATCATACCAACATGTCCTTTAATACAACTTTAATTTGCTAGATTACTAGCTCTCCTTTGTGATTATTCATTCTTAATTGTGATTTTATTGTGTCATGTCCAAAAACACCAGGAAAGAAAACCTAAGGCTACTATGTGCATGACCTAAGGTTTTTTCATTTTGTTATGTATTCTTTTTTCAACATGTATATATTGGGTGCCAAAAATCCTAGCATTGGACTTGTGTCCAAATAGAGTGCCAATGTTACAGAGCATAGCAGATTTATTGTGACTACCATTTGAATCTATCCAAATAAAATAAAAAGTCCTCAAAATATATATTATTTACAACATGTATGCACATTATTCATACTAGGAACATCTTATAAAATAATAGGTCTACAATATTTATACATCCATATTTGGAATACATATCTATGACTACAGTACCCACATAAATGTCTTAATCAAATCCATTTCTAATTAAACAAGTGTGGATCATCTTCCCCTGTTGTTGTGCTCCAAGATGTATATATGCTAGTACAATACATCATGGTTATTGAATTAGGGAACACATTTAATAGTTGTATTCGATGAACAACTCTACGGCCTTGTTTCCATGCCCATTTTGGGCATAAGCTCTAGACATGACATTCCACAAAATCATATCCCTATCAATTATATTGTCAAAAAATTGTTGTGCTATCTTTGGTTTCCCACACTTGGCATATAGTGCTACAAGGAAAGTTGTTACAATAATATTAGCTTCAAATCTACTATATACTATGTAATCATGGCTTCCTTTGCTCTGATGTAGGATTTCTAAATCAGCACATGTTGGTAGCATTCTTTCTAAGTTACTATTGTGATTGAATTTGAATTCACATCTTTTAGAAGAAACATTTTAATGAACACCCATGCTTCCATGGTATGTTCATTTTGTGCATACCCATCAATCATTACACTCCATGAGATCACAGCCCTTCAAGGCATTCAGTCAAACCATAGCCACCCAACTCCTATATTCTGACACTTAGGATACATAACTACTAGGGAATTACCTATTGATCCATTCAACATAACTCCATTTTGAATTATGAAAGCATGAATTGACTTGCTTTATAAAAAAGCTCCTAATCTAGCACACACTTCTAGTCTACTCCAAATGGCAATAGCATCTAGCTTGATGTCTATAACTTGCATTTGGAAAAACATTACCAAGGCCTTACTATAAAGTCCATTCTTAACATCCCATCAGTCATTGTATTCCATAAAACTTCATTCTTGTGAACCATTCTTTCAAACAATTGACATGTACTATGTCCTCACATTTAGCATACATATTTAGGAGTGCAATTCCTATAGAAATTTGTTGCTAAATCTTGCTCCAATTATAATTGCATGGATGTATACAATAATAATAATAATAATAAAATGAAAAAAGAGAAAAACCTAAATTTTTATGAAATAAAATAATTGTGATAACCCTTCCCATTCTTCCAATAACAAGTCACAGAGATTTGAACAATAAAATGAGAATGGGAGAACAAATGATAGTCGCTTGTCATAAGTCATTGTATTCCATAAATGATAGTCGCTTGTCTCCACTCCATTCATATATCTAGGGTTTTATCATTGTTCTAAAAAAGCCTAATTTTAGTTATAGATTTGAGGTTCTTGAAAGGCCTATTTACAAATTTGTTTAAATGGATATTCTACTCATTTTCCATACCTAGTGAACCCTCAAAATTTGACCCTTCAACATGATTTTGGTTTGCATTCAGGGGAGCTGCTTTAAATTAACCAACTACCTAGCCAAATCAAGCAATGAAAAACTTCTATGAATAGGGCACTTTAAATTGAGTTTCTCTTGGAAATATGTTTTTTGTCATGGTATGACTGAAATCAATGTTGAATTGTTGAGAGCATTCTTAAAAAGCTCATTTTCTCTTCTTACAAACTCTAAACAAGGTTATCCATTACCAAAAACATCAAAAATAAGTTTTTTCTTATGTTGTAAATGGTGTTCAAGCTATAAAATGGCTTGAATGGACTTCAATTGGTGTTCAGGCTATATACACGTCCATTGATTTAAAAGGGTGAGAAAGAAATTAGATGAAAGATCCCATTGAATGTGTTTATAGCTAGAGAGAAGTTGCATATGAGTGTCCATGAGATGATGTAGTTCCTATAATCACCATGATTGCTAGGGAAAATTTTATTTGAAGGCATTCAAGGGTTATAGAGATGTTGGTCAACAATAACCTCTTGAATAGATTCTTTGGCATTTAGGTAGTTGATATGAATCCCTTTTCAAGATATTTTTGAGTATAATATTCCAATTTGTTTTTAGTCAAGTCATTAAAAGGAATAATATCAAAGTGGGCACAATTACATAAATCTATTCTTAAAATAAATTTCCCTTTGATTTGAAAACTAACAATAGAAAGGTATTTGATCAATTGAATAATGATAAACTCAATATCCATCCTCTAAAGCTTAGATTTTGCCTACTGCCCAACAATGACAATACTCAAGATTTTGAAATTAATATTCTTGACCATTGGGCAATAGAAAATGAGAAATAATGTTTCTTTAATTTTAAATATGAAATTAATCTCAAGTAGAAACATCACTTGCCTTAGGCATATCATGTCTAGTCATACCTAGTTGCATAAGTGGATGTACAACTTCTAGTTCATATGGGATCAATTTTTCCCAATTTAAGAAAATAGAGGCTTTCCATAAAAGAGGAGTAGACCCTTCCTCTCTCTATAAATATTTTGTATATAGTCCATAATTAGCAACCAAAAGGCCTTGCAAAGCACAAGCACACATCTGTGAGGATGCTAACCCTTCACAATCTTGAACAAAGTGAAAAATATAATATGATAGAATATAGATTTCTATTATAAGATTTCAAAAACCTTTAGAAATGACTTTAAAGTATACAAAAAATACTTTCTATAGGCATTGAGTGAATTTCGAGAAAAAGTCTAGCTTCATCAAGACAATCTTGGGCTTTGAAGAAAATAAATTGTAATGGTTCAATTGGTTTCTTTTGTAATGCTTTAGTAAAACACAAGTAAATTAAATTGGAAATATTTAACACTAGAATGATTCTAGTACGCAAGCCCCTTCTACATCCTTCATCAAATTTAGTTGATATAGATTTTAATACCCATAACACGTATTACAACTTCTAGTTTAGGAAAAGAAATCTCTATTCCACAAATAAAATCTTTAAAATGTGAAGAAGCTAAAAAATAGTCAAGATGATGCTTCAACAAATTTCTCATTTAAAATTTCATTGACTTCCACTTAAAGAGGAATTGTAATGCCAATTACCCAACTTAGACACAAATAGAAAACATCAGAAATAAATGTAAAAGTATAGCAATGTTAGTGTCTTCTATCTTATTCAAATATTGCAATTATGCAAATTCTAGCTACTTAGTCATTGATAGTGAAATAGTGAAATTGATCCCTGAATATTAGGATTTTATGTCTCAGGTATTATGAGATCTTTCTCTATAATTAGAATCTCTAAGGAACATGTGTTGGTGAAATATTTTGCAAAACTACTTTGCACCAACAATTTTCCTAATTTCAAGGAGAGCTAGAAAAAACCTCTCAAGCTCTTCTACTTTTATTTTTTCTTCCCATTATATAACATTTGCTTCTAAATTATTATTTTTATCCATATGTGAGAAGACTTCCCCCTATTTATTGCTTTTGGAAACTATGAGGGAAATAATCCCTTGCATTTAATCCCACAAAAATAAAAAGTTAAATGTGTTGGATGCATGATTCTATCACATATAAATCCTACCAATAAGGAATCTTTGAAATATGTCAAATATGTGATTTAAATGCAATTTCACTCAAAAACAACAGGGGAAAAGGGTCAACTATGACACTCAACATTATTTTTTGCTAAATTGCACATTTTTCAATGAAAAAATTAGGAACAATGTTAATTCATGATTTTAATTTATTTTTTCTTTTATTAAAGTTGGATTTATTGTTTAATATTCAAATCATATTTGTGATGATGTTGAGAAGGTCATCAATTTCTAAAATATACTTATGGTTTTATTGATAATATTTAAGTAAGAACATTTTAGCTATACCTATCATCTTTTCTTATGTTAATAATATGTTTAAAATGTATTCCTTCCAATTACATATTAGACTCTAAAAGGTTTTGATATCAATCTAATGATTATTAATAAGAATGGACATTGAATTAAGAGTGCATTTTGAACTTCTTTTTATTTCCAAACTGCTTGATGTATTGAGGGGTTCATGTTCCTCTCTCTCTATGTGTGTGTGTGTGTGTGTGTGTGTGTGTGTGTTTGGAGACTCTAATGATCTTCTAATTTCACCACATTTAAAACCTAGTTCTTACTTAATTACCAATTGCACTTATGTCAAAGGAAGGTAAGGTTTTCTAGTACCTAGGCAACGAACATTTCAACATAAATGTGATTATAGTAGTGGTTGGAGACTCATATATTTTTGTTTATATATACATCTCTATACACATTATTTAGTTTTATATATATATGTTTGGAGACTCTGTTGATCTTCTAATTTCACTACATTTAACACCTAGTTCTTACTTAATTACCAATTGCAATTATGTCAAAGGAAGGTAAGGTTTTCTCAAAACAAATTTGATTATAGTAGTGGTTGGAGACTCATATATTTTTGTTGATATATACATCTCTATACACATTATTTAGTTTTCAAGCCTAGATAAGAATATTGAAATTCATAGGCACAATCATTTGTAAAGCCTCACTACTATTGGCATTTTGTATGAATTTGATGGCCTTGGTTAGATAATCCATTAATTTCCCTATAATTTCTTAGGGAAATGTCCAAGGTGTCTATGACCTGATAGCATGGACTATGAGGATAAATTAGGATCTAGGTGTATACCTTATAAAAAATATCACCATTTTTTATGGTTTCTAAAAACCTTTTTCTATAGAAATATGTTGAAGGAGCAGCTATGCTAGGCACTTAGAAGACCTCCAGTTTGCTACAGGGAGGGCACATTTTGGGCCCAATTTTTTTTCCAGTATAGTCTAATCTCACATTAGTAAAGGCTAGGAAGCCTTTATGGGTCTGGTGGTTGCTAGAAATAGTTTTTAACTATTTGGTCATTGTTTATATAATCTCTCCAAATCGATGCCTACAGGCATGATATTTTTTCTTTTTAGTGGGAAGGAGTCTAAGAATATTAGGTGATATTGTGAAGTGATTTTTTATATATATACTCTTCTTTGAATAGAAGAAATAAATAACATTGTGGTGGTTTCCTAATAGTTTACTTTGTTTTCTATTCAATTCTAGCATGCCTAACTATTTTAACACTACAAATTGATTAGAGATGCATATCACATTTTTTTCTTCTTTTGAATAAAATAGTGGTGTAATTTATTTTGTGTGTAGAAGTCATGGTTGTAGGAAACTACACTAATGTAGAAAAATAATTTCGGAGTCAATTTGTGTAGAAATGCCTCTTGCTTGCATGAACACTGTGTTCGAAATATTAATTTCTACTCCTCAAAATTATTTAATCATATCCGTCATTAGATGTTTCTATCATTTTAGGTTTAGGTTTAGGTTTAGGTTTTGTCGGCTATAGTAGTTTCTAGAACTCTATAGATAATTTTCTTGTCGACAAATGTTAGATCTTTGTAGAGTATTGTAAACTTGCCTATAAAAGGGAGTTCTATGTATCCATTTAGATAATCAAAAAAATAAAATGCAATTAATTTTTATTGTGCCATAGCACATTGCATTAATATTTTATTTTTGCATGCCTCTACCCACCCATCAAAGTGGTATCCGAGCTTGGCCAAGAAGCAAAGTTTTAAGGATCATGCATAAGGACAATTGCAGTAGAAAAGGGAATAGAAAATCATGTAAATACCTTTACTATGATGCTCTTTTTGAGATCTGTAAGTATCTTGTTACCTTATTTAAGGTTTGGTAGATCTGTGTATCTCTTTTTAAATTTATATAAGAATGGTTTCCGAAAGTTTTCAACCTTCAATTCCAATGTTTTCTGGAAAGAATTATGATGATTGGGCTTTCAAAATGAAGCTTATATTTGATTCTTATGACTTATTAGATGTAATTTTAAATGGTTATATTGAGCCTATAGATGAGTCTACTTTAAACGCTAATCAAAAGAAAAAGCTAGATGAAAATAGGCAAAAGAATAAAAAAGCTTTGCAACTTATTAGACAAGCATTAGATGACTTAGTTCTTGTTAAAATTAAGCCAACTATTATAGCCAAGCAAGCTTGGGATATTCTTGACACTGCATATCAAGGTACAAGTAAGGTAAAGATTCTGAAGTTGCAAGCACTTAGAAGAGAATTTGAAAATTTACAAATGAAGGATTCTAATTTTGTAGAGAAGATTTTAAGAAGTTTGCATATTAAATTTGATAATATTGTGTTTACAATTGAAGAATCTAAGGATTTAACAACGTTATCTATAGATGAGCTATTTGGATCTTTATATAATCATGAAGATAGGTTGAACAAGCATAATAACACTTCACTAGAGAATGCATTTAAAACACAAATGACATGTGGCGGAGGTAGAGGAAGAGGAAATTATGGATTTAGAGGAAGAGGAAGAGGTAGAAATAATTTTCAAAAAGAAGGAAGGAGTCCAGATTCAGGAGGAAGAAGAAATCAATACTCCTATTCAAGGGGAAGCTATAACAACTAGACATCAAAAAGGTATGATAAATCAAATATTCAATGTTATTACTACAAGAAGTTTGTAGATTTTGCAAATGAGCGTCAGAAAAAATCATTCAACATGAGTAAGAAAAATGTAAATTTTTTTGAGAGTAATTCTGAGACATTGTTTATTACTTGCAATGTAGCTCAAGAGAGCACACATGATTTTTAGTTTTTAGATAGTGGTTGTAGCAATCATATGTTAGGTAATAAAGATTTTTTTGAAAGTTTGGATAGATCAATTAAATCTGAAGTGAAGTTGGGAAATAATGAGACAGTGGAAGTTAGTGTAAAAGACACAATGAATATTATAACAAAGCATGGTTAGAAATCTATTATTGATGTATACTTTGTGCCTGGTTTGAAACATAATCTTATAAGTGGGGGGAATCTTAGTCAAAAAGGTTATAGAGTTTTTTTTTTGAGAAAAATTTGTGCACTATATTTGATATCCCTCCTAGTAACAGGGCAATTGCAAGGGTAGAAATGACAAATAACAAAATGTTTCCACTTTGGATGAAGAGCAATATGACTGATGAAGTTGTAGCAAGTTTCAAAGTAGCAAGTCAAGATCAAACATGGATATGGCACTTCAAGTATGGTCATCTAAATCTCAAAGGATTATCTTTACTACAAAGAAAGGAAATGATAAGAGGTTTACCCCCAATTGAAGCATCATCAAGTCCATGGGAAAGTTTTATTTTTGCCAAACATCATAGAGAGAGTTTTCCAAAAGGGATGACATATAGAGAAATGGTACCTTTACAAATTGTGCATTCAAATATGTGGTCCAATGAAAATGCCATCATTAGGAGGAAGCATTTATTTCTTAACATTTATTGATGACTTTAGTAGAAAGACATGGGTTTACATTCTTAAATACAAATCTAAAACTTTTGGCAAATTTAAAGAATTTAGGGCTTGTGTTGAGAAACAGAGTGGTTTACCTATCAAGGTATTAAGATCTAATAGAGGAGAAGAGTATAAGTAAAATAAATTTTTAGATTATTGTAGGGGTCATGGAATCAAAAATCAATTTACTACTAGTTATACATCACAGAAAAATGGTGTTGTAGAGAGAAAGAATAGGACAATAATGGAGATGGCAAGGAGAATGTTGAAAGGTAATGATCTTCCTAATGAGTATTGGGATGAAGCAATTTCTTGTGCTATTTATATCTTGAAAAGGTGTCCAACAAAGATTGTGAGGGAAATGGTTCCACAACAAGCATGGAGTGGTAAGATTCATAGTGTTTCTCATCTCAAAGTATTTGGTTGTACTACATATGTACATGTTTCAAAAGAAACTAGAAGTTAGATGATAAGAGTGAGAAATGATTTTTTTTTGCTTTGATGAGCAATCTAAGGCATATAGGTTATTTAATCCTATCACCAAAAAATTCATTGTGAATAGGGATGTTGTATTTAAAGAGGATGAATCTTGGGATGGAAATATGCATACAAATGTTACAAGTGCTGCAACAGTACCATAAGATGAGAAGGATAAAAAGGATCATGAAGATCAATAGGATCAACCAAGTGATCAAGAAGGAACTCCACCATGAAGTCCTCAAGGAGATCACTTAGAAAATGAAGTTGAGCATGTAGAATCTTCAAATTCACAAGTAAGTAATAATTCAAACCCTATACTTGCATAGTTGAGATCAAGGATCACAAGCAAGAAAACTAGAAGCTTGAATGAGATTTATGATCAAGGAAGTAAAATAGATTTGCAATCAAATTTTTCTTTATTTGCTCAAGATCCTATATCTTTTGAAGATGCAATTAACGAAGAACATTGGATTAATGCAATGAATGATGAAATAGAATCAATTGAGAGAAATGATACTTGGGAATTAGTTAATTTTCCTAAGGACAAAGATTGCATTGGTGTAAAATGGGCTTATAAGACTAAGTTTAAAGCTAAAACAAAGATTGCATTGGTGTAAAATGGGTTTATAAGACTAATTTTAAAGCTAATGGAGATGTAGACAAATATAAGGAAAGGTTAGTTGCTAAGGGATTTTCACAAGAATATGGGGTTGACTATAATGAGACATTTGCACCTGTAGCAAGACTTGATACTGTTAGAATAGTATTAGCTATTATAGCTAAAAGAAAATGGATGGTTCACCAAATGGATGTCAAATCAATATTTTTGAATAGATATTTGGAAGAATAAGTCTATGTGTAGCAACCACTAGATACAAAATAAGAGGACATGAAGACAATTTTTATAAGTTGAAGAAGGTGCTCTATGGATTAAAGCAAGCTCCAAAAGCCTGGTATAGTATAATAGATTCATACATGATGGAGAATGGATTCAAGAGAAGCACCAGTGAACCTACATTATATACCAAGATCAATGAACAAGGTAAGATTTTGATTTTCCTTTATATGTTGATGATTTGATCTTCACAGGTAATTTATCTATTGACATGTTTGAATCAGCAATGAAAAAGGAATTTGAAATGACAAATCTAGGATTGATCAAATATTTTCTTGGCATTGAAGTTACTCAAAATGATAAAGGAATTTTCATTTTCCAAAGTAAATATGAAAAAGATATTTTGAAAAGATTTAGATTGATAAATTGCAGTCTAGTTTCTACACATGTGGTAGTAGGCACCAAACTAAACAGAGAAGATACTGAGAAAAGCTTTGACTCAACTATATTTAGAAGATTGGTTGGTAGTTTGATGTATCTCACTACTACTAGACTAGATATTATGTATAGAGTGAGCTTAATCTCTAGATTCAAGGAATCACCTAAGAACTCACATTGGCAGGCATAAAAAATGATTTTGAGATATATTGTAGGAACTATGAATCATGATATTTTGTATTCTACTTTGGGCATCAAAGAAGCAACCTATAGTAACACTCTCATTAACTAAAGAAAAGTATGTAGTAGGAACAATAGCAACATGTCAAGCAGTATGGATGCGAAGGATTTTGAAAGACTTAATGCAAGCTCAAGATAGACCTACTACAATCTATTGTGATAACAAGTCTACTATTGCACTTTCAAAGAACCATGTGTTTCACAAGAGGACAAAGCACATTGAAAAAAGCTATCACTTCATTAGAGAGCTGGTTAATAATAGAGAAATTAATCTATAGCATTGTAGATCAGAAGATAAACTTGCAGATATCTTCACCAAGGGTTTAGCATAGGAACAATTTGAGATTTTGAGGGAAGCATTATTCATGATGTAGATAGTAGAAATTAGGGGTGAGTGTTAGAAATATTAATTTCTACTCCTAAAACTTATTTAATCATATCTGTCATTAGAAGTTTCTAGCATTTTAGGTTTAGGTTTAGGTTGTGTCAGCTGTAGTAGTTTCCAAAACTCTGTAGATAATTGTCTTGTCAAAAAATGTTAGATCTTTCTAGAGTATTATAAACTTTCCCATAAAATGGAGTGTTATGTATCCATTTAAACATTCAAAAAAATTAGATGCAATTAATTTTTATTGTGCCATAGCACACTATGTTCTTATTTTATTTTTGTGTGCCTCTACCCACCTATCACACCATGTGAAGTGGCCTGAGCATGGTGGAGAGTGGGTAGGGGGAATGTATAGTATTTTCTCCATGGTCATGTGTAGGAACAAGCTGAGAGTTGAAGAAGCACATGTGTGGTAGGGCAGCATCTCTATGTGATTTCCTTGAATGAATAGATTTAGGTTACAAGGGTGTTGTGTGAATGTTGTAGGGGCTATCATTAATTGCATGAAATTGTATTAATTTTCCTTTTCATTTCTCAAACCATCTCTTTGTGTAACCACTGCAAGATTACTTCTAGGCTTATCCTCATCATAATACTATCTGATTGTGTTTTCTTTAATATATTTAAATTATATTTCAGAGTTGACACTATTTTGGCACAATCAAAGATCAAGGGGAAGTTTTATTGATTGATTACTGCTTATGAAGATAAAATTATGATGGATAGAGTGACTCTAGTAAGCACTTGTATTTGCAAATAAAAATCAAACAAAATTTTACATATTGAAAAAAAAAATTATAGATTGTAAAATTACATTTGATTTTTGATGAAAAGGAAAACAAAAAATAATAATACCTATGGTGTGCAATAAGTTTTAGCATAAATTCAACTTCTTAGAGACTAAATATGGATTCACTTTATAAAATCATAAACAATCTTAATGGGTCTCTATTGATCTTTATGAAGAAATCTATTACAACACTCACACACTAACTTCTAAACTTAGTTTAGATGCCTTTCACCACTAAAAATTCTAGTCATAATTTTATTATTTATACTCAAGAAGATGAAGAAACCTATGCTCTTCCATCCAAATACCACACTTGGTCAAACATTATTGAATTGATCTTGAACTTCCCAATAAAGAACTTGAGACTCTAGAATGGCTTTCTAGACTCACCTTGAAGTGTCCCTTATCATATTCATTTTGTCAAATAGTGGGATCATCATCCATGAATAATTATCAAAATTAAACTTTGTCTAATTAGAGACTCCACCCAAATTTCATGCCCTATCATTCATATGAATCAAGTTCATCTAGGCCAAATTATAAGCAAAACCAATTTATTTGACAAGCTGAAATTTGATGATAAACAAAATATTCAACCAAAATATTCAATTATTATTCAAATATTGTTCATGCCAAAAAACTTGACTCTGTAGAATATTGTAAAATTTTCTAGGCCTAGGGGTAGACCATTGAAAGAATCAAAAGCTAAAATAGAATTTGATCCAGGGATCTAGTCAATTTTGGATGATAATTTTCCTACCTCTAAACGATCAACAAGGAGTACCAAGAGTGTTCCTTATCAATTATGAAAATCCTCTCATGGAATGTTAGGGGCATTAATGCTCTTGACAAATGTAATGGGATCAAGCAGTGTCTTGATTCTATCCAATGTGATCTAGTCTTGCTTTAAGAGACTAAGCTATCAATAAATAACTTTCAAAAATCTATTGGATGTTGGTCGACATGGAATTCCTTACATGTTCCTAGTTTAGGTGCTTTTGGAGTCCTTGTTGTATTATGGAATCCCAAGAATATCAAGGCTCAACATCTTCATCAAGGAACTAATTGTAAAATGTTATCCATTCAACACTATGAACTTTCATTCCCTTAGATTAATCTTTATGGCCCTACCCCTCGATCTTACAAACAAAGTTTATGGCTTACTCTTATAGGTCTTATCCAACAATCAGTAGGTGCCAAATTTATTATTTCTGGTGACTTTAATGTCATTCTTCATCCTAGGAATAAGTATGAAGTTATTATCACCCCACCTAGAGCTACTAAAAAATTTAATGACTTTGTTAACATTAATGCTCTAATTGATGTTCCCCCACAAGATGGATCTTTCACTTGAACTAATTTAAAAGAGTTGGGTTCTATTGGATTGCACTTAGATTGGATATATTTTTTGGTTCATAATGTTGGAAATTGGAAAATTATACTATGCAATCAGATATAATACCATATTTAGAATCTAACTGTTTGCCTATTCAATTGTCTATTCTTCCATCAAATTCTCCTCTTACTAGTTTTCCTAGACCATCTTTTAAGTTTGAAAGTGTATGGTATCGTCATCCCCACTTTGATGACCTCTTTAAAAAATGGTGGAAGGATGCTCCACTAGAGCCAAGAACAATGTTTCAATTTCACAAGAAAATGTACTATGTCAAAGGGATTATCAAGATTTGGAATGAACATGTTTTAAAAAAAAAAATTGAGGAGAAAAAGGTGGTAGAAGAAAAACTAGCTGAGATTAATGAACGTATTTTACTCCATGTTTTAAATGATGATATGCATTCAAGATGGAATAATTTGCAAGAGGAGTGGTCTGAATTATGTAAGAAAGAAGAAGATTATTTTAGACAAAAGTCTAGAGAATTGTGGCTTCAACAAGGGGACCATAATACTAATTTTTTTCATGCATCTACCAAAAAAGAAGAAGGCTAATAACACAATCTTTACAATTCATGAACATCTAGGAAATTTGATTTTTGACGCTAAGGACATTCAAACTGAGAGTGTAAGGTTATTGTCTAATCTCCTTTTCCCTTCACCGTAGGATCCCCCCTCTTCCCACCTTGTTGATGAAATATGGGATTTCATTCATTCTTTGATTATGGAACAAGGAAATATTATTCTTATGGCCGCTTTTACTCTTTTTGAGATTCATCATGTAGTATTTTCTATGCCTATTGATAAGACACCAAGCCCTGATGGGTTCACTACATTATTTTTTCAAAAATGTTGGGATGTAATTTATTTTGAATTGCTTTAGGCTCTTGAAGAATCTAGGAAAAAAGTTTCCATTTTGAAGAACTTTAATACCACCAATATTTCTCTCATCCCAAAGGTTAATGATCCCTATTCTTTTGTTGATTTCTACCCTATTTCTTTATGTAACACTATGTATAAAAATATGATAAAGGCTATTTATTTGTGATTTCATCCCATTATTCAAAAAATTATATCAATAGAAAAAGGGAGCTTTTTTGTTGGTCGAGAAATAACTGAGGGAGCTATAATAGCCCATGAGACCCTTCATTGCATCAAAGAACATAATATTTCAGCCTTTCTTTCCAAATTATATACGATGAAGGCTTACAATAAACTAAATTGGTCTTTACTTCTTCTAGTCCTTAATCAGTTTAATTTTTCTTGTAGGTGGTGTAAATGGATTAAAGCTTGCATTTTAGGTGCACATTTTTCTATTCCCATTAATGGTGCACCAGCAGGTTTGTTTGGCTCTTCCCAAGGAGTTCCTCAAGGTGACCCTCTTTCTTCATTCTTGTTTATCATTATAGTAGAGGCCCTTAGTAGAAATATTAACTCTTTTAACCAAAAAGATTTTTGGAAAGGTATCAATATTATAGGTACATCTTTGTCCATAACCCATTCTCTTTTTTCTGATAATACTTTACTTTTTGGATCATCTACATATCAAGAAGCACAAAGTATGAAAAAAACCATTGACCTATATAGAAAAGTTTTAGGTTAATTTATCAATGCAGCTAAATCTAAAATTTATGTTTTTAATACATCCCAATTAGTTTCTTAAAGAATAATATGTCTTCTTAGTTTTCCCCATGATCATTTACCTTTTACTTATTTTGGTGTTCCCTTTTTTATGGGATTAAACAAACTCTTTGATTGGAAATCTATGATTAATTGTATCAATAGGATAATTATTTATTGGAACATTCATTGGTTATCCCTCTCATGTAGAATTTTTCTTATCAAAATTGTGATTTCTTCCATTCCTTACTATTACTTCTCCATTCTACAAGCCCCCAAAGATATCATCCCTCAAATTGAAACTTTAATCCACATTTTTCATTGGTCAGATAATATGAATGGTTAGAAGAAAATACCACTAATTTCTATTCATTCCATGTCAACTTCTTATAGAATAGGAGGAGTTGGACTTCCCAACATTACCAATAGGAATAGGGCTTTTGGTGCTAAACTTGTTTGGCAAATGTATGAAAAATATTCTGCCAAATGGTGTTGGCTTTTGTAAGAGAAATATTTAGATAACTTGGAACCTTCCAGACTTCTTGCTATGCTAGACCAGATAGACCTTCCAAAGGGGTTTGTCATTTGGGATTTCATGATGGCTTCTCGAGAATTTATTACTTCATTCATATTGTGGCAAGTGAACAATGGGGATAGTGTCAATTTTTTGTTTGATTCATGGAATGGGTCCCCACCCCCCTTGCCACTATTGATTCTCTAAATGTTTTTTCAAACATTGTGATTCAGGCTTGGGGAACATATTTTTCTATTTATGTATCAAATATTCATTACTTCACAAGGCTAGTCATTTGGCAAGACCCCTCATCTCTTCCTATATCTCACAATTAGGCTGCTTCTTTCAAAACAAGTACTAGCTAAAAGGAATTTCTTTATGTCTAATCATCCAGATTGCCTCTTTTGGGTTCTAGCTAAAGATGATAAATACACTATTAAACTAGGATACTTGGCTCTCCAACACAACTAGTATAATCAAACCTCATATCATGCTTTTAATTTCAACTAAAATAGATCAGTTCTACCAAAATTGGGATGCTTTGCATGTCTTACACTAAAAAACCAAATTTTAACTAGTGATCATCTTCACATATTGAACATTTTTTATCCCTTTAACTATGTGATCTCTCTACAAGTTATAGAAACAACATGGGTAAGTGCACCAAGTTGTGGTGCCAAAAGAGGGGTATAAGTGGACACCTTTTTCTTGAAATCAGCAATTTTTGGACTTCAACAAGAATTTGAAGATAGTTACGCTCAAAATTTTAAGATATGACAAAAGCAAAAGTCATTGTCCTTTGAATCTACTTTCTAAACTACTATTTTTTTTGTCAAAATGGTTTAGTTCTAGATCCTCAAAAAAGGGAGCCACAGAAAGTGGTACTGTTTACTCCAAAAAAAATAACATAGTACAAAGTGTGGCCCCCCTAAAATTTTAACCTTTTTTTTGAAAATCTTTAATCACTCCAGTCAAAAGTTACGTAACACTATGTCACTTATCTCAAATTTTTTGGGTAATTTTATAATGCATTTTTTTTAATGAATTTTTTAATCAAACACATCACAAAAATGTGAAATATCTATGTGCTCCTTCTAGAAATGATTGAAAACTAATCTAAAATCAAAACTTCTTTTTTTCAAAGTGTGTAGAATGGAGTCTAGTTTCTAAAAAACTAAGTTGTTGCAAAATTCGATGAACGAGCTAAAATCTATAGCCCAATTAGTACATGTTGGTTTTTGAAAAAAAATGGACATACATTCAAAAGAAATTATAGATGAAAGGCTTGAAATAGTTCAAATAAAAAATAAATTATATGGTTGTGTAGCTAACATAGAGACCTACAATGTCATGTAACCTAATTTTATCGATGCTCAACCACGAGAAAACTGGAAGGAGAGCACACAAGAAAAGTCAATCATTTTATGTATGTTTGCAGCAAAACACATCTCATACTAGTTTATAGAATTCAAAGCTTTGGGTTGGATCTCCAAGGCAAAGTCAAACATTAGGCTTGGTAGAATGGAAAGCTTTAAATAGTGTGTGTGCCCTATAATGCATGTGCACTATAGCACGCACATGCTATTGAAAACCTTTTAAATTTACTTTTAAATAGTGAGTACACACTTTGTAAAAATTAAATTTTTTTGAAAAGTGTGCATGCGCTTTAATGCATACACACTATAGCATGTACGTGCTATGGCTTGGCACACCCAAGCCATAGTGCATGTGCACTATAGTGTATACACACTATAGCATGTGTGTGCTTTGCAAAACTAGAATTAAAGAAAAAAGGTGTCATCAACTTGGTGCACTTGCCCACATATCACCTCCTCTTACACTGCCCTTTTTCCCAAGTTTGTTGGCATTTTGTCCTTGATAAGCATAATTTCTATATGCGATTACCTAATTCTCTTTGAGATTTATTCCAAGATTGTCCAATCTTATTCGCTAATTCAAATTTTTCAATTCTTTGGAAGTGCATCCATGCATCTATAGTATAGGCAATTTGGTGAGAAAGAAACAAAAGAATTTTTAGATAGATGTCATCTCCAACACCTCAATTTTTGGAAGGATTAGAGAGATCAATTGTTGAGCTTTTTAATGCTCTAGTAAGAAAATATAAGGTCAAACATTTTTTTTTCTCCTTGGGATGGCTATGTTATTCAGCAATGTAAGGGATTACTTTTTTCACATCTTCCTACTCCATTGTGTCCATCCAAGATTCCTCTTATCCAAGCACAAACCAAGTGGATTCCTCTAAGTGAGAGTTATCTCAAACTCAATTTTGATGGGGCCTCTTGAGGAAATCCAAGAAACTCTAGCTACAGTATAGTCATTAGAGATTTTAAAGGTCACATGATTGCAGCAAAATCATCTTCTCTCCCTCAGTGTACTAATAACAAAGCTAAAGCATTGGCCTTTCTTTTTGGGTCGGAACTTGAAAAATCACTTTCTATATCTAACTTACATGTAGAAGGGGATTCATCCATTATTATTAATGTGTGTATTAAATTTCATGTATATGATTGGTCCATACACTATATATTACATCAAGTATGGTCTCTCCTTGATTCAATCTCTGAATGTTACATTATGCACACTTATAGAGAAGGAAATCTTTTAGCTAATTATCTGGCTAATTTGGGTACTGACGGGGTTCATATTAACTCTTTACTTTCCCCATTTAACCTCTTTGATCTCCCAAAATTGGTTAATATTATGTCAAATGAATATTTTTAGAATAAGGTTTAGTCCTCCTCATATTCTATTTGATAGTAAATCATGACTTCTCTATGATTTTGCATGTTTTTTCTTCTATGGATCTCACTTGTTAATTTGAGATATTATATGCAGGTTAGGGTCTTGGATTACACTTGTATCAAATGGCTTTCTAATATCAAGGTCTTAATTGAAGTTTTGGATGTAGATTAGTGATGGTAATCTCTGTGATAGTTTTTCACTAGCACCAATCAATGAATTGTATTCATATGAGTTTGTGGCTCTTTGTAATTACTATATTCTTGTTCTATGAATCTCTAGGAAAAGATTCATTAGTGTCGATAGATACTCTCTCTTGATGTAGTATTTCTTCTTCTGAATCCCTTTTTTGTATCAGGCAATGACCAGAGTTTTTCTTTTCTGGTTCTTTTCTCAGAGAGCTTTATTGAACATACATATATATATATCATTTTGTCAAAAAAAAAAAATCATAATGAATTGGTTTAATGACTCATCTAAGCTCACTTCCATTGCCTACAAAATCAATCTTTGATGCTTAAGATAGATTCAATTATGCAAATCAATAATAAGGAATAATTTCAGATTTATTTAAATTAAATTTCGGCCTTTTGGGCTGACAAAGAAAGGATTTATCTTGAGCAAGAGCAGCTAAAGGAAACATGGTAATGTGCAGCCCAATTAGTGCAGCTATACACATTAAGAAACTCTGATTTTGAAACCAAGACAACCTATTGCCGAGGAGAGTTTCAGTTTTATTAAAAACATTTTTTTTTCAGCCAACACAATAATGTTCTAGAACTAATAAATTCCATAATATGCAGCCCAAAAATTTTATAAAGGCAAATACAATTCAGATTTTTTCAGAATAACATGGTATTAAAATTGAATTTCAAATAGAAAACTAGCCATACACAAAACAGAAATATAGAGCAAAAATTGGAGAGAAATATTCCATCCTTTCGAACTTTCTCTTTACATATTCAGAGATCGATTTCTCACCCCAAAATAAAACTACTATATCTATGAGATAAAAAAATTCAAATCTCTATCATTACACTCCCAAGATTAATGTCCACCATATTCTTTTTTAAAGAAAAATTCACACAATAATCTAGCTACTACAACCGAGTGTAAATATATTAATAATGTGGAATAACTTTCCCAACCTTTCAAGAAATGTATGTATAGTAGACTCAATTTATGAAGAATAAATATTATTTACATGGTAGCTTTGCATAGCATTTGTGTGATAAAATATGTTAGCGTGTAATCAAATATTTGAAGTAAGCCAAATTTATACAATATATGCCCCAAATTTATGATTATAAGAAATTTATAATGTATATCTTCATTTGGAAAGAAAAATCATTTAGGCCTCTTGTAATTTTCTGAGCTACCAATGATAGATCACAAATTATGGTATAAAATATTGAATGCTTGAAGTATTTATAATAAAGTCAAATTTTTAAATCCTTATAGGCTTTAGAAAGATATTTAGTTCAACTATTTTTGGACACATTGTGCAAAATTAATATGTTAGTGATAGAGAACAAGATAACCAAAGTGTAGATTTTGTAGATAAGTATTGGATCAATTGTAAAAATCTTAAGGTGATGAAAAAAAATGTTAAATGGATAAATAAGGAATATGTGTAAGATATATATTTGAAATGACCCCTTTTTTACATTTCTATGCATAGTTAATCATATGACTTGTTATAACTAATGAGAAGACAAAACGATGATATAAGTAATCTAATTGTAATGAAGATAACTCAAAAGTTTAGAAACTTGAGCACATTTAATTTTGTATTTGTCCCAAAATGGTTTAACACATTTAATTACTTTCTCGAATACCTGCTTGACCAATGACACTATCAGTTCTCATTCCTGACATTATGATTTTGTCCTTTTGGAGAGACTACTTCTTCAAGGCATCATCATTGTCTTTCATGGATACTAATTTACTACAACTATCTATTGGATGCTCATTGAGAAAAACATTATTTTCATGTTCCTTATTTTTATCAAATTCCTATTTTTATGTTATTTGTAGACTAAGGTTCAATAAATGTCAACATCAGGTTTAATGAACACTATTAGCACCCACTTGAGCATAAGGAAGAGGAAATATTTAATCATTTGACACCTCTATATGTTAAGAAGTGAGCGTTTCAATTGATTTTATTTCATAGTTTCTAATAGATTGTATTTTATAATGGGGTTTGATGTTTTCATTTAATGCAAAGGTATTTTTTTTGATAGAAATTGCATAATCACTTGTATCTTTTTCTGAGAAGTTAGTAGAAGAAACAATACTTGTGTGTGGCCAAAGTGCTCCAAAGTATATTTTATAAGAGTCTATTACTACAAGAATTTAGAGAACTGTAATTGACATGAAATATGATTTTGAAATGCTTGAACAAAAGAAATTAAAATTGTTGAATTGTTACTGATAAAGATTTAGATTATTGTTTTTCATAATAACTAAAACTTGTTCTTTAAGAAGAGTATATCATTTTATAGTGACCATGAACATGGTAGATCTAATGTTGGGAAGGCAACTTTGTCAATTCCATTGTGCCCCAATAGGACTACCATATATACTACCCAAAAAACTACCAAATATACCACCAAATAAACTACCAAAATTATCAAATAAACTATCATATAAACTACCAAGTAACAACACTAAATGACTAAATTAGTGACCTATTCAATGATTAAAACAGTTTGGTCATAAATTTGGTTGAGAGATAAATGTCCAAGAATAAAATACCATTGGCCATGTGATCAAAATTAGTCACATATCTACAATTTTTAGTAGTTTATTTATTAATATATTGTCATTTTTGTACTAGTGGAAAAATGTGATAGAAAGGGAAGAAGTTTTCTAGAAACATAGATCTAGAATCTAGTGGCTCACCGAAGGAGATAGGAACATGACTTTTTTTCATAGGCTAGCCTCTAAACACAAGAGAAGGAATACTATCATGAAGCTTGTTGATAATAAAAATGTTCTATTAGCTAATAAGGAAGATATTGCAAGATGGACTACAATTTACTTTCCCAAAATATAGAATCCACCAGAGTTGTAGGTGGACCCTAGGGTGGAGAATGACCTCTTAGATACCATAAGGCTGGTAGTGGAGACTATCCTTAACATTTTACGTCACCTCCTTAACTGTTGAAGAGACAATCTTGGAAAAATCCTCTGCAAAGAGGTACTCCTCCACCCCTAAACCCTCTAACTCCTTCAGTTTCACTAGTACAAAAATAACAATATGTGACTAAGAAAACCACTAGAACTTTTATATATCTAACTAAAATTTGTCATGTTGCTAATAGTACTTAATATCCAATCATTTATAATACTATTTAATTTACTAATAAGAAATTTTAGACTTGTATTTGATCACTAATCTTGATCATTGATTTAGTGGTACATTTAGTAGTATATATAGTGGTTCAGTAGTATATTTAATCATGTGGCTAGTCACATATTTAGTAGTATATTTAATCATATATTTAGTTGTATAAATTTTATAGTTGATTTAGAGACATATTTAGCAGCATATTTAGTAACTTATTTAATCATATTTTTGATCACATATTTAGTAAATTTAGTCACATGTTTAATGGTATAATTAGTAGCATATTTAATAGTGTATTTGGTCATTATAGGTAACAATGGAATCAAACCACCATCCATCTACTTGTAAAGTAGGTGCTCTTTCATTGTCCTAGCACCCTTTAAAGAATGATCATACAATGTGTAAACATTCTACATTGTCTTGGTTGTTATCTTTTGAGTTAATTGTGCAATCATTTATTTGGTGATTTATACCTAGATTCTATATATAATTAGTGTACCTTTATTTTGATTTTTTCTTAGATGGAAGTATAATTTATTATTGTACTTAGAAATAGCTAAATTTCATCTATCTACACAACGTGTATTTCTCCTTAAGTTCTACATCATACCTTTAGAAATATCAATCAGCATATTAATTAAACATCAACATTGTCAAAAAAAATTTAGACATCTAGATCATGACACATAATTAGTACAAAGCAACATTGATGTCATAGAAATCAGATGCACAAAATCTTTTAAATTTAGTTATTTGGAAACACATAAAGTGTAAAATTGATTTTCATTAATTTATTGATTCATAAACAATGCAATATAATTACTTTCTACAATGACCTTAGGGTAGAGTGGTTTCCAAAATTTTCATATTTTGGCTATTACATCAAATTATGATTAAATCAAAATCATGAAGGTACAATCATTGCTAGCACTATTAGACACCAGATTTGAATAGGATGCAGGTTTGGAGTGTTATTTGGTTCCAACAAGCATTGGATTTCGTCAACCCTTCTACAATTTCCACAATCAAACAAGAGCTACAGGGCAACCAAGTTCCTACCAAAGATGGTATTGTACGATGGTAGATGTTTCATGCTAGAATACAAAGTTTCTAGGTCTAAATATAGTTGAGGGAATTTTCAAAATTATGGTCAAGCATATATGTGGTGTTAGGGATCTTTTCAAATGATCAAGCTTCTATTTCATATTTCAAGTGCTACTTCTCTTCCTGTGACCTATATTGTTTGATATGATACCTCAAAGAGGTGCCATTTATTTCAAAATGATTACAAGTTGAGCCCAAAATGGTTTATAAAAGCTCACATAATCATTACATTGATAAAGAACTTCCAACCAAACATAAAATATGTGAATGCATAGACAAAGCATCTAATCTCTTGTAACAAAGAAAATTTATTTCATAAAATATAATGATTACAATTTCTATTTGCGATGTGAGCATAAATAGAGAATATTTCACAAAAGTGAGCATCAAAATGAGCTCATAAAGAGTGGTGACTCAACAACATGTGATCTCCTGACAAATATTTGAATGAATTCTTCAAATAATTATGTCAAGAAATGAAATATTTTTATTTTATAATCTAGAGAAAATAAATTGGTTTGATTTTTTTTTTTTTTGAATCAAGAAAGTTCAACCGATAGGTGTAAAGCCATGTCCCAAAGTCTCAACCAACATTAGATTTGTCTCTAACTAACATAAAACCTATGCTCAATTGAGTTTATGGGGCAAGGAAAGTTAAGGGATGGGGATGTGTTTCTAGTATAGGTACAGATCAGAGTCAAAATTTAGGGGACTGGACCTCATGGGAATAAAAGAGTCAAGTTGCCTTTGCAAAGTCAGGTCAGATTCAACTTGAGTGAAGTAAAAGTTCCAACCAATATTTTTATTTTTTACAAGGCACTACGATATCTTATAAGATCTTTATGTTGAACTCAACTGTAAAGTTGAGTGACCAAATATTCTATAATAGAATGTAAATGAATTAATGACATTGAGCCCAATTTAAAGTTTTTGATGATGAAAACTTGGTCAAGAGGTGAACCAAGAAAAGTGACAGCCTTCTAGATTGTTGCAATAACAAATAAGACAAAGGATACAAGTGCTAGACAATTCTCAAAATATATCTTAGAAAAATTGTGAGTGTCAAGCTAAAGAAAAAGTCAAAGGTTGAAGCATCACAATCATTTGCCTCTAGTCAATATTTTAGAAAACCCTCAGTAATCATAGGGATAGAAAATTCCCATAGATTATGATATCATACTATGATAATGACATACAATTACAAACTTTAGTAACCATTCTATTTGTTTCATCTTTTACAACACTATTTTACCAATGAAATAACAAGATTTGATTTAGCATTTAAGGAAATAGAAATGGAAATAGATTCCCTTTTAGTCCACAATATCAAGTGCTCTATTATCTCAATTTTTGGAAAGAAAAAGCCAAGGGATGGGAAACACATCTTGCAAAATGGAAGGGCGCCACTTTTGCGGGACATCAAGGGGACAACAGTGGGACAACTTTTGAAAAATAGAGAAACTAGACAACTATTAAATAGAAGGAATCTTTTGAAGAGAGAGAAAATTTCAAAGATCCATATGATAGCATTAGTGAGGCAATCATTATATATATATCATAGAACTTTGAAACATTTAAATTATTACAAGAATCATTATGCTAATCATGTTACATTAGTTACATTCTAGTTCTATCAGAATCATTATGTTAATCATATTTTCTCTTTCTTATTGGATCTATATAACTTAAATTTAATTATATGAGTATAAGATTAATTTTTTTAAAAATCTTAGTGTACATTTAAAAAAATAAATTCTAAACCAAACTACTTCATTAGCTGATAAGTGCTACTACTAGTGACTACAATAAAAACTTCTTTCAACTATGTTTTCAAGTTTGAATATACTCAAAAGTTTAACTTCTCTTGGAACATAGAAAATGGAAAGTAATTAGTTGGAAACACTTTATTGTAATGTCACCAATGTTTTTAATCTCTTGGGCCCATTGGTTATTTTTGTACTTGTCAACTTATTGCTATTTTGTAATCCTTTGAGAAATTTCCTGAAGCACTTTATAAGGACTTCTTGTAGGTTGTTTAAGGCATGCTTTTGGATTATTTTCTATGTATTATGAATTCTTGTTGGAGTTATATATTGTTTTCCATTTTAGAAGTGAAAGAACTTCCCTATTTGGCCTTGTAGTTTTGGTGAGATTTATTCCTCACCCTATTCCATTGTTGCATATAATTCTTTTCTCGGTTCTAGCAAATCAGAGCACCATCTTTTAGAAATTATTATTTGCATTCAAGTCTCTATTATTGTGTGGATTTTATCAAGATCTATTGTGTTTTGTGTATGAACCAGATTGTATTTTGATACCTAACCATTTTTCCTCTCATCATTTCCATACTACTTCTTCCTTGGTCATACGACCATTACCCTCCATACACATTGCCATACATTGCTCTTGTTGCTCATCCACACCAAGTATGACCTATTGCATAGATGTCTAGCACTCACTATATATCCTCCTCTCTTCCCCCACTGTACTCCTACAACCACTGTATGAAATTTTCCTTACCCTCGTACAGTCTCCTATTCATGCAACGTATGGCCATCAACCCTCCCCTACTATACTTCCACTCACTCCACCGTATTGTGCTCCTCTAATTGCTTTCATATGGACCTCCAACTGCACCATAAGGACTCATCTGTACATTACCTACACCACTCCTCCATCGTACAACATACTTTTGTTAGCCTCCTATCCCATATGGAATTCATTCCAGGGTTCACACACATACATTATCACCACATAATTTACTCTTTTTTTTTTTCTGCATTGATAGTATGCAACATTACAGTGCTATCTATTAGATTGTGGTGACTTATTAGGAAAGTATTGTACATACTTCATATATTCTTTGGGGTAAAAACAATTTTTGGGCCATGGCCAACATGTGGCTAATGTGTGGCTGACATATGGCCGACAAGTTGTAACCCTAAAATGGCATAAAATACATGTATAAAAGGGGTTTGGGTTAGGGATTATTTGATAGTTGTGATGCAAAATTGGTTCTTGTAGTGGTATTGAGCTATAAGGGGTTATGGATTATAATTAGGTTATAATCACTAGATTGTAATAATATCAGACTTTTTGTTTGGTGGACGTAGCCCAAGGATTGGATGAACCGCGTTAAATCTTAGTGTCTTGTGTTATTTTCTATGTGATCTATTATTTTCTATTATTGGTTATATTTGCATATAATTTTTATTTTTGTCTATGGTTTAAACATAACAAGTCGTATTAGAGCAAGGTTGTTTTTTCAGTTATCCTCTGCAGGAAAGTCTCACTGTTGAGTTGGAATCTCATGGTTGAGTGGGAGCAATGGTAGACAAGGGTAAGCTGAGGCTTGATAGGTTTAATGGGAAAAACTTCTAGTTATGGAAGATGCAAATGGAAGACTATCTTTATTAGAAGGATTTATGGAAGTTGTTGGAAGGTAAAGCCAACAATCAGGGATCTATGCCAAATGATGAATGGGATCTTCTAGATAGAAAGGCACTTGGAAGCATTCAATTATGCCTAGCACCATTAGTGAAATTTAATATTATAAAAAAAAGACAATAGAAGAGTTGGTGAAAATCCTAGTGACATTGTATGAAAAGCCCTCCAGTTCAAACAAGGTATTTCTCATGAAGCATTTATTTAATATGAAAATGCCAGAAGGTGGATTTTTTGTAGATCATTTAAATGAGTTTAATACTATTACTAATCAGTTATCTTCTATGGGTATCAATTTTGATAAAGAAATTATGTCTCTCTTGATTTTGTGTTCTTTTCTTAAAAGCTAGAATAGCTTGGTAATGGCTGTGAGTAATTCTATTCCTAGATTTAGTACTCTAAAATGTGAAGATGTGATCAGTGTTGTTTTGAGTGAGGAAACTTGTAGGAAATCCTTAGGTGGATCTATATCAAGAAGTTCTTTGAATGCACAAAGCAAGGGAAAAATGACTAAGATAGGAAGTAATTCTAAAAATCATAGAAAATCAAGAGGAAAGTCAAAGAGGAGGAGGTCTCAATTGAGAGGACTGAATGACTACTGGTTCTATGGGAAACTAGGTCATAAAAAGAAAGATTGCTAGAATCAAAAGAAAAATGAAGGAGATAAACTAGATGGAGACAAGGAGGCAAATGTGGTAAGTAACAAATCCAAAGAGGATCCTTTGTTTCTATCTTTAGAAAGTGTTGATGATTCATAAGTTTTAGATTCTGGTGCTTCATTTCATGCTACACCTCATAGAGGTTATTTCATTGATTATGTCCAAGGGGATTTTGGGCTTGTTTATTTGGGGGATAATGAACCCTGTTAGATTTTTGGAAAGGGAAAATTTAAGATTAAGTTGTAGAATGAAAATCATTGGCTACTACATGAGGTAAGACATGTTCCAAGGCTAAGTAGGAATTTAATTTCAGCAGGGCAACTTGGTGATAAGGGTTGTGTAGTTACTTTTAATGATAAAAAATGAAAGGTTTCAAAAATTTTCCTTGTAGTAGCAAAAGGTCTCAAAGTAGGCAACTTATATCTTTGTATACATCATCTTATTCCTTCTATTTTAATTGTTTCAAAGAAAAATGAATGTTTAGGAACAATTGTTGTAGTTGAGCAGGGAGAACAAATAGTTACTGTAGATTTTGATACAACATTGTTGTACAATAGACTTGGGCACATGAGTGAGAAAGGTCTGAAAGTACTACATTCAAAGAAAGTTTTACCAGATCTGAAATGTGTTAATATGGATTTTTGTGAAAGTTGTGTGTATGGAAAATAAAAGAGAGTGAATTTTGTAAAGACTGAGAAGGAAAACAAAAAAGAGAAATTAGAGCTTGTGCATATAGATGTATGGGGATTGGCTCAGGTATCTTCCCTTGGTGGCTCTCATTATTATGTTACATTTATTGATGAAATAACTAGAAAAGTATGGGTTTTTTTTCTTAGATAGAAATTTAATGTATTTCAAACTTTTAAGAAATGGAAATGCTTGGTTGAAAATGAGAATGGTAAGAAATTAAAATGTCTCTGATCTGATAATGGTTGTGAGTATTGCAGTCATGAATTTCAAGATTATTTCTCCCCTAATGATATTTGTAGACAAAAAACTATTCCAAGGACTGCATAGAAAAATGGAGTGGTTAAACACATGAACATGACTATAATGGAGCACGCAAGGAGCATGAGATTGGATGCTAGGTTTCCCTTACACATGTGGGTGGAGGCTATCAATACTATTGTATATTTGATTAATAGAGGTCCCTCTACTCCTTTGGGCTATGGTATTCCAGAGGAAGCATGGATTGGTAAGAAGGTGAGTTATTCTTCTCTCAAAACTTTTGGCTATGAAGCATTTGTTCACATAGATTCTAAAAATAGAACCAAGCTAGAAGCTAAGTCAAAGAAATGTATATTTGTTTAATATAGCATTAATGAATTTGGTTATAGGCTTTGGAATTTTGAAAATCATAAAATTTTAAGAAGCAAGGATTTCATATTCAATAAGAAAGTGTTGTACAAAGATCTATTGCAACAACATGAGAAGAAAGAGGATGACTATGTAGTTCTAGATGATACTCCAAAAGTTAATGTTTCAACCATTCCTCATGATGTGCAACAACTGCAAACAAAAAATACCACACACACTAGTGAATGTTAGATGGTCAAAAAGGAAAATTAGACCTCCAGAAAGATTCTCTCCCTCTTTGTATTCAATTTTACTTACTGATGCCGGTGAACCTAAATGTTATGATGAAGCAATGTAGGTGGATACTAAGATTCAATGGGAGTTTGCAATGAAAGATGAAATGGACTCTTTGCTAAAGAATAAGACATGGGATTTATGCAATTTGCCTGCAGGTAAAAGAGCTTTATAGTATAAGTGCATTTATAGGTCGAAAGAAGAGGAAGGAGGTAAGAAAAGATTTAAAGCCAGGTTATTTGTAAAAGGTTTTGCATAGAAAAAAGGAATTGATTTTGATGAGATATTTTCTCCTGTTGTTTAGATGACTTCTATTCATACTATTTTAAGTCTTGTGGCTACTAAACATTTTCATTTAGAGTAGCTTGATGCTAAAACAACCTTTCTTCATGGTGATTTGGATGAAGAGATATATATGGCTTAGCCATAGAGATTTGCGGTCAAAGATAAGGAGAACTTAGTGTGTAAATTGAAGAAAAGTTTATATGGCTTGAAGCAAGCACCTTGGCAATGGTATCTAAAATTTGACAGTTTTATGCATGAGCATGGTTATAGTAGGTGTCATTCTAATCATTATGTCTACTTTAAGAGGTTGGATGATGATAGCTACATTATTTTATGTTTATATATCGATGATATACTTGTAGCTGGGTCTAACATGGATCACATTAAGGGGCTGAAACAATAATTAGCGTATGCATTAGCTATGAAGGATTTGGGTTTAGCAAAAAAAGTTCTTGGTATGAAGATTTGTAGAGATAGGAAGAATAGAACATTGAGACTATCTCAGGCTGATTATGTGGAGAAGGTGTTGCAATATTTCTCTAGGGAGAATGTTAAAGCTGTCAGCACACCTTTACTTGGTCATTTGAAGTTGACTAAGGAGATCTATCCCAAGGCACAAGACGAGGAGGCTAAGATGTCCAAGGTACCCTATGCTTCAACTATAGGAAGCTTGATGCATGATATGGTATGTACTAGGCCAAATATTGTACATGTAGTGGGAGTTGTTAGCAGGTATAAGAGTCATCCAAGAATTGAGCATTGGAATGTCATCAAATGGATTCTCAGATATTTGAGAGGAACATCTAATAAGTGTTTACACTTTGGGGGCTCTAATATTGATTTATAGGGCTATGTTGACTCAAATTTAGTAGGGGATATTGATACCAGGCGGAGTATTACAAGTTATGTCTTTACTATTGGTGGGGCAGCCGTGAGCTGGGTTTCTAGGTTAAAAAAGGTTAATGCTTTATCCACTATAGAGGTAGAGTATATAGCTACTACAGAGGTAGCCAAGGAAATGATATAGCTTCAGTTCTTCCTGGAAGAATTGGGACACCCTTAGAAGGATAATTATTTTTTTATAGATCTAGTCAAAGTGCCATTCATCTTGCAAAGAATTTTTTTTCTGCATTCAAAGAGAAAGCACATACAGTTGAGGTACTATTTCATTTAGTCAGTTTTCGAGGATGGACAATTAAAGTTGGACAAGATACATACAGATGATAATCCTGCAGATATGTTGACAAAGGTAGTCACAAGGGAGAAGCTGAATTCCTCTTCAGCTTCGTTTGGTCTTCTAGACTAAATAGGAATACAAGTATAGCAGAGTCTAGGGTGGTTTGATCCAATGGGAGCCCCATGTGGTAGTAGTGTAGCTATAGGATTAGTCTTCAAGTGGGAGATTATTGTTTAGTGTGGACCCTAATCAGTCCCCAAGTGGGAGATTATTATATTGTGGTGACTAATCAGGAAAGTATTTTACATACTTCATAAATTCTTTCATAGTTGTGATGCAAAATTGGTTCTTGTGGTAGTATTGAGCTATAAGGAATTACAAATTATAATTAGGTTATAATCATTGGACTATAATAATATCAAACTTGCTGTTTGGTGGACATAGCCCAGGGATTGGGTGAACCACATTAAATCTTGGTGCCTTGTGTTCTTTTCTATTTGATATATTATTTTCTGTTATTGGTTATATTTGCATGTAATTTTTTTTTTTTTTTTGTGGTTTAATCCTAACAATATTAGAGCTAGTGATCTTGCTAGCTTGTCTATGATATTGGATGCTGCCAAGATCCCAATCAGTAGGGAGAATGAGTGAATCAAGTACTAAAATGATGCAACTTCTAAGGGAGCTAACAAGTGGACAACAACAACTTAGTGAAACCTTGTTAAATGGACAATGGTAGCTCTATGATACCTTGGTGAAGGGGCAAGATCAAATTGGTGAGACCCTCCAACTTTTGGCATAAGGAAGGTCATATGGAGGACACAATGGACATGGTGACAATTCTGTCAATGAAAGGCTTCACACAAAGTGATCCCACACATGACCAATGATGCCAACATTTCCCCGATGGTTGGAACAACCTAGGGAAAAAGAGCCTACTTTCCTTGAAATGCAAGATCAATTCCATCAAGACTAGTTTGATACTAGATTTGGTGCAAAATTTTCTTTTAAGGATTATGTGGATTTGCGAATGAGGTTTTCTAGGAGATAAGGCGATTAAAATGATGACATTAGACAAAGAAATTGGAAAGATAAAGTTATAATGCTTTAATGGATTTGGGCATACATCAACATAGGCATGGGTTCAAAAGGCTAATACATACTTCTATCTCAACTCCATGCCTAAAGAAGAGGCTATCAAGTTTTTAGCACTTCACTTGGAGGGAATCTCCCATGAATAGTGGCACTATGGGATGGTCACCCTCAGTCATAATCAAATCACTTCATATGCCGAGTTCATAGAGAAACTTATTGACTGCTTTGACAGAAGGGATCAAGAACTTAACTGTAAGGAGTTGGCACAACTAAAGAAAACTAGATCAATAGAGAGATACATTAAAAAATTTCAAAGGCTATCCATACTAGTGACAGATATTTTAGTGAGAAGATTGTTTTTTTATTCATGGATGGGTTAACTGAACCCTTAAAGGGTTGGCTGAAGGGTTTTAACTATGACACACTTGTGGCAGCAATCAAGAAGGCATGAGACATAACAACATCCACTTCTTCATCTAAAAGTTATTCACATGCCAAGCCACCCATAAATTTGAATGAGAAAGACAACAAGCCCCCTCCAAAGAAGCAGTCAATAAATGAAGCTATGAGACAAGATCTAAGAAGAAGGAAGCTATGTTTTAATTGTAAGGAATTATGGGAACTAGGACACCAATGCTTAGGGAAGGGGAAGATCCATTACATAGAAGTGATGTTAGACAGTGAAGAGGATGAGGACCCATGAGTCAAAGAAGATGATCAACAAATTGCGAAAGAAGGAAACATAAATCTTAAAAAGAGGATTGTTGCACTAGTACATCAAGGAGGAACCATTGCTCTTGCATGCACTCTGAGCTGCATTGTTTTCTGGGTACGAGGAACAATCCAAGAACAACGGGTCATAGTTATGCTAGATAGGGGGGTCATACTTAATTTTATTAATTCATCACTTGTGGAAGAAAGAGGTTTAACCACAAAGACACATGCAGGATTCCAAGTTAAGGTAGCTGGAGGAAACGTCCTATCATGTACCCATTTGGTCCCACAACTTAGCATTACTATGGGAAACCATACGGTGATCGAAGATTTATTTGTAGTAGATCTAGATGACATAGAAGTAATTCTTGGCATCTAGTGGATGGAAACATTGGATAAGTACACCTAAAGCTTCAAACAAATGGATTTTTCATTCAAAGTGGATGGAAAGAATGCGGTCCTCAGAGGAATGTCAAATGGAGGGCCAAAGGAAATCTCAACACAACAGATGGAAGCTATTATTTGACATCATGACATTATTTGGGCAATAGAATTTTTAATATCAAAAAAATTGATGAAAGGATAATAGATCAACCACCAGGATGATGAGCTTCACATAGTGTTGGATAAGCATAGTATAGTCTTCATCAACATCCCTTCAGGCATCCCTCCACATAGAGGATTTGAGCACATCATTGAGTTGGAGGAAGGAGCCAAACTCGTGATCACTACACCCTAGTGCCATCCAATAAGGTTTAAGGAGGAGATAGAAAAAATTATCCAAGAAATCCTAGAGAAATGATGGATTAGGCCTAGTTCCAGTCCCTTTGCATCATAAGTAGTTTTGGTTAAGAAGAAATATGGAACCCTCC
Organism: Cupressus sempervirens; assembly: GCA_028749045.1. Lineage (NCBI taxonomy): Eukaryota > Viridiplantae > Streptophyta > Pinopsida > Cupressales > Cupressaceae > Cupressus > Cupressus sempervirens. Next base: position 689,006,187 of record CM053784.1, read on the forward strand.
AAATGTGTGTGAACTATCATGTAGTGAACAAGAAAAAAATTAAAAATAGGTACCTCAACCCCAGGATCAAAAAAATATTAGATGAGTTACATGGTGCACTCTATTTTTCCAAAATAGATCTTTGTTCAAGATACCATTAGATATGCATGAGGGACAAAGATATGGAGAAGAACATCTTCTGTTGTCATTACAGATATTATGAGTTCCTAGTTATGCCATTTGGTCCAACCAATGCTCTAGCTACTTTCTAGTCATGCATGAACCACATCTTCAGCAAGCAACTACAAAAGTACATATTGTTGTTTTTTGATGACATGCGTATTTACAGTAAGACATGGGAGGAACATTTGAGGCATTTTGATGAAGTATTTAGAATTATGGAATCACAATCACTATTTCCCAAGAGGTGTAAATGTAAGTTTGGAATGACATAGATATTATACCTAGGGCATATAATCAATGCTCAAGGGGTTTAGGTACACTAGGAAAAGATTCAAGCCATCTTGGATTGGCCACCTCCCAAGACTCTCTCTAATCTACATGGATTTCTTGGATTGTGCAGTTACTATAGAAGGTTCATGAAGGGGATCTCAAAACTTAGGGCACCACTAACAGACCTAACAAAAAAAGGATCTTTTCATTGGGATATGAATGCACAACACACTTTTGACAAGTTGAAGGAAGTTAGGAGTTAATGCCTGGTGCTAGCACTTCCTAATTTCAATCTGCCCTTCATCTTGGAGTGTGATGCTTTAGGAGAAGGTATTAGGGTGGTGTTGATGAAAAATTATCACCCCATTGCATTCGAGAGTCAAAAACTCTTAGAAGCAGAATGATTGTGCTCCATCGATGATAAAGAGATGCTTGTAATCATGCATGTACTAATAAAGTTTTGGCAATATCTTGTTGGGACAAAATTTGTGGTGTGGATAGATCACAACATCCTAAGATATTTTTTAGAGTAGAAAGATTTAAATGAATGACAACAAAAGTGGGAGAGAAAAATCCAAAATTTTGACTTTGATATTGAGTATATGAAAGGAAAATATAATGTAGTGGCTAATGCTCTATCAAGGAGGCCTACAATATGTTCATTGTATGAAATTTTTGTAGATTGGAAGGAATACCTATTGCTTGAATACTCCAAGAACACATTTTCTTGCCAGTTGATGGATGATCAAGTACAAGATGATAGGTATAAGGTGGTTGATGATATTATCTAATCTAAGAGCAGGATTTATCTAGTACCTGAGCCCAAAATGAAGGAAATAATTCTAAAGGAGATGCATGATTCATGGTTGGCTAGACACCCAAGATACCTGTAAACCTATAGGCAAATTTGAGAAAGTTTTACATGGAATGGCCTCAAGAATGACATCTTACAGTATGTATGGGAATGCTCTACCTATCAACAAAATAAATCTAAGCATACCCTACTTGTGGGACTTGTCCAACCATTGTTAATCCCTGATCAAAAGTGTGAAAGCATTTTAATAGATTTCATCACTAGGCTACCCAAAGTTTAGGGGAAGGACTATATTTTTGTCATGGTTGATCATTTGACCAAGTATTCCCATTTCTTTTCCATTTCCACTAGGTACCAAGCATCACAAGTGGTCAAACTATTCTTTCGTGAGGTTTTCCTTTTACATGGTCTTCAACAAAATATAGTAAGTGATAGAGATAGTCTTTTCCTTAGCAATTTTTGGATGGATTTATTTGGGCTAGTGAGAATGGAGTTGTCACCAAGGACAAGCTACCATCCACAGTTAGATGGACAGAGTGAGATTGTAAACAAATGGTTGGAAGGCTATCTAATGAATTATGTTTCAGTGTAGTAGAAGGCATGGGTACATCGGTTGCATATGGGTGAACATTGTTACAAAACTACCTATCACATGTTAATAGGCATGCCACCCTTCAAAGCGTTGTATAGTTATGAACCTTCATCATTCATGGATTTGGCATTGGGAGATAGTCGTGGGCTGAGGGCTAAAGATTTTCTATAGAAGAATTTAGATATCATGAGATCTCTCAAGGAAAATCTACAAAGGGCTCAAAATCAATAGAAGATATTTGTAGATTGAAATCAAATTGAGAGAAGTTTTGAGGTGGGTGATCTGGTATACTTTCGACTTCAACCTTGTAAACAATCCTCCTTGAAGTCATATCATAAGAAGAAACTAAAATTATGCTTCTACGGACCCTACAAAGTGGTTCGAAAGGTAGGAGAAGTTACCTACAAATTAAAGCTTCTTGAAGAGATTTGAATCCACAATGTTTTTCATGTGTCATCACTAAAGAAGGCTATGGGACAATGTGTCACAATGTTGAAGGAATTGCCTCCCATTGATGAAGAAAGGAAATTAATGTTAGAACCAATAGAGATCATAGATGTCTGAGAGAAGAAGCTCAGGTCCCATACCATTAAGGTGTTTCTTGTGCAATGGAAGGATCTTCCTATCAAGGATGCCACCTGGGAAGGCAAGAAAATTCTAGAGCATTCAAACTTGCAATTACTTGAGGGAAAGCAATTTTTGGGCACGAAGGAGTGTAATGTCCGCAATATTATTCAATAATAGTATTTTGTTATGTGGCCAAGAATCAATACTTTTAATCTCTCAGGCCCATTGGTTATTTTTGTACTTGTTGTCTTATTGCTATTTTGTAATCCTTTCAGGAAGTTTCTTCGAAGCCCTTTATAAGGCCTTCTTGTAGGTTGTTTTAGACATGCTTTTAGATTATTTTCTATGTACTATGAGTTCTTATTGGAGTTCTAGATAGTTCACTATTTCGGAAGTGAAAGATCTTCCCTATTTGGCCTTGCAGTTTTAGTGGGATTCATTCCTCACCCTATTCTATTGTTGCATGTAATTCTTTGCTTGGTTCTGACAAACTAGAGCACCATCTTTTGGCAATTATTATTCAAGTCTCTATTATTGTGTGGATTTATTCAAGATCTATTGTGTTTTTTGTATGAACCAAATTGTATTCTAATACCTAACCATGTGGTGCCTCGTCATTTTTGTACTACTTCTTCCTTGGCCATATGGCCTTCACCCTCCATACACATTGTCATACATTGCTCCTATCGCTCATCCACACCAAGTACAGCCTGCCATATGGATGTCCAAAACTCACCGTACATCCTCCTCTCTTCCCCCACCACACTCCTTCTACAATCACCATACAACCTTTTCCTTACCCCAATACGATCTCCTATTTGTGCAACGTATAGCAATCAACCCTCCCCTACTATACTTCCACTTACTCCACTTTATTGTGCCCCTCCAATTGCTGTCATACATGTGAGAAATTATATTAAAATCAAACTTAAACTCACAACCCTAAACCTAAAATCTTTGCTCGACACTTAAAAGGTGCTTGGCACATAAGGTGCCAAGTGCCAATTTTACTCGGCACTTGATGGTGCCGAGTGATAGGCAACAGGTGCCGAGTGAACTCGGCACAAAGAGGAGCTCGGCACTTGAAAGGTCAGCAACAATAGATGTCAAGTATGCTTGGCTCCAAAGGAAATGCTTGGAAACAATAGATGCCGAGTGAGCTCGGCTCCAACTAAAGTTTATAACTTAGAAAATTCCAACGTGAATGCATTCACCATTAAAACTAGAGAGCCAAAGCTTTAAGCTTTCAACCAAATTTCTCAAATGCAAGGAATAGAAGAGGAAGAACAATAGATTCAAGTATGCCTACTTTCTTTTCTATTCAACTGAGATTTAAACTATTACAAAATCTGGGAGCATTCGGCTTCAACCAGAAAAAAAACTAAAATAACCCTAAATTGATAATACTTCAAACTTCAATAAAATTTTAAACCTGCAACTCTAATGGCTGCATACAATGGTGCTTGGAGAAATCACTGCTTCAATAGGAAAAAACCAAATAACAACAAACTTACTGAGTGAGGAAAGGAAACATGTGCAACTGCAGGCACAAACTTCTTTCCTTCTTCCTTCTTTGCTCAGCTCTACAACTTCTCTCTGATCTGCTTGATCTGCAAACTCTGCTTAATGAATGAATGTAGAAACATTCCTTTTGTCTTCTGACCTAAAACATTTTTCCCTCTCATTTCCAAATTCAAAAATCTCACCTACCCTATTCATATTTTTCTATCTGTTCTGTTGGTCATCAGGTGGTAGGTGGGCATTTGGCTCCAGGGGCAAGAAAACCACCATATTAAATTTTTCAACACTCCCCCTTTGTTCCAAGCCAAACAAACAAGGATCATAGCTGATCCAAATCAACTACACCAAGACACTCTCTTAGATGTAGAAAAGATCCAATGCCTAATGGCTTGGTGAAAATATCTGCTAGCTGTTGCTTTAACTTGCAGAATTCCATCTTGATATCCCTATTCTCCACCAACTCTCTGATGAAGTGATATCTGATCTCTATATGCTTGCTTCTCCCATGGAAGACTAGATTTTTGGACAATGCAATTGATGAGATGTTGTCACAATAAATTGTGGTTCCATCCTCTTGCCTTTTATTCAAATCTGTCAAGATCCTCCTTAGCCAAATTGCTTGACATGCTGCTGCATTTTCTGCTATGTATTTAGCCTCTGATTTAGATTGAGCAACAATAGGTTGCTTCTTGGATGCCCATGAGATTGCACCCAGTCCCATATGAAACATGTATCTGGAAGTGCTCTTCCTATCATCTAAGCTTCCAACCCGATCACTATTCGTGTAACCAACCAACTTGAAATCGTCATTTGTAGTATATAAAATTCCAAATCCCTTGGTACCTTTCACATACCTCAGGATCCTCTTTCCCGCTTGCCAATGGAAATCCTTTGGTGTTTCTATAAATCTAGAAATTAGACTTACTGCATCCATTAGGTCTGGCCGAGTTGCAGTCAAATACATTAAACTTCCAACCATACTCTTGTATAATGTTGGATCCACTCTCTTGCTAGAGTCTTCCTTGCTCAACTTCAAACCTACTGCTGTTGGTGTGGGGGCTGCCTTACTATTTTGTATTTTAAATCTCTCCAAGATTTGCCCTGCATATTTTTCTTGAGAGATGAATATGCCATCATGCATTTGTTTTACTTCTATGCCTAAAAATTACTTCAAGAGACCTAGATCTGTCATTTCAAATTCACTTTTCATGGCTTCTTTGAATTCACCAATTAGAGCCTCGTCATTTTCAGTAAAAATTAAGTCATCTACATACAAGACAACAATCAATACATTACCATCTTCTGCCTTGATGTAAACAGTGGGCTCACCATTGCTTTTGATAAAACCATTTCTCATCAAATATGAGTCAATCCTACTATACCATGCCCTTGGAGCTTGCTTGAGCCCATAGAGAGCTCTCTTCAATCTATATACTTTATGTTCTTCACCTGCAACTTCATAACTAGGTGGCTACTCCACATATACTTCTTATTTCAATACACCATTAAGGAAGGCGGACTTCACATTCATTTGAAATACCTTCCACTTGTGCTGAGCTACAATTGCTATGACAGCATGCATGGTTTCCATTCTTGCAATCGAGGCATAAGTCTCATCATATTCTCTTCCATACTATTGTTTGTAGCCCTTGACTACCAACCTTGCCTTATGCCTATCAATCTTGCCTTCATCATTGCATTTGGTCTTATAGACCCATTTCACTCCAATCACTTGCTTCTTGGGAGGCAATTCAGTTAGCTCCCATATCTCATTTCTTTCTATAGTATCTATTTTCTCATCCATGACATTACACCATTTCTTCTCCTTAATAGCTTCCTCAAAATATATTGGATCACTATGAGAAAATAAAGCAAAATTAACACTCTCATCATAATCTTCATACCTTTCATCTTGGTATATCTGCCTAAGACTCTTGGTCTTTCTTGGTAATAGGGAGGAGAGTGTGGGATCAAACTTTTCAGTGTTGTTGCTTTGTCAACTAACTCAGTCTTCACTGGTACTCAGCACTGACACTCGGTCATGCATAGAGGAGCTCGGCAATGTCTGAATTTGCTTGTCTTTTCTTCTATTTGCTCCTTCCTTTTGCTATTCATTAGCATCCACTTCACTCATAATTGGCACTTTAATGGAAGTGCTTGGTGACTCATCAATTGAACCATACCAAGAATGATTTTCAAGAAATTCCAGATCTCTTGAAAGCATCATCTTGTTGTTTAATGGGTCATACAATCTGTATGTCTTTGATTCTGGATTGTACCTTGTGAAAATGCATTTCACACCTTTTTCATCAAATTTTTGCCTCTGCTCTTTAGGCACATGTGCATATGCAACACATCCAAACACCCTTAGGTGTTCAACTGTCCATCTTCTTTGTGACCATGATTCCATTGGAATTCTATCATGGACTGCATTTGTAGGACACTTATTAATTAGGTAAACTTTTGTTGCCACAGCCTCTCCCCAAAATTTAGTGGGGAGACATTTCTCTTTCATCATGCTCGTTACCATTTCAACAATAGTCCTGTTCTTTCTTTCAACCAGTCCATTCTGTTGTGGTGTATAGCTGGATGTAAGCTCTTTCTTAATGCCATGTTTCCTACAAAAATTTACAAAAGAATTGGAGGTATACTCCCCTCATCTATTTGATCTTAGGACCTTGATATAGTGTCCACATTCTCTTTGAGCTTGGGCTTTAAATTTTACAAATTTATCAAATGCTTCAGATTTATTCTTTAAGAAATACACCCATGTCCTACGACTAAAATCATCAATGGATGTCATGAAATAAGTACTCCCCCCAATGGAAGTAACTTGCATAGGATCGACTAGGTTGGTATGCAGTAACTCTAATGGATATCTAGCCCTCTTAGAATTTTTTAGAATTAAAGGGAAGCCTATGTTGCTTACCCAAAATACAAGCCTCACACTTGTCACATGAATTTTCTATGCATGGAAAACCTTCTACCATTCTTTTATTTGACAACAAATTTAAACCAGCATAGCCAAGATGACCATACCTAAGGTGCCATAGCCGTGAGGGGTCTTCAATCACACTCTTTAGAGATGATTGTGTGGGAGGTACAACAATAACTTGAGATGAGAAACATGTCTCAATCTTCAAGAGAAACATTCTATTCTTTGTCATTTGAACTGCTGCAAGTAAGTTCTTGCTCCCACCTTTTTCATGAATGACACAAGTGTCATTCTCCATCAACACTTTGTATCCATTTTGAATGAGTTGACCAATGCTCATCAAATTGTGCTTCATACTAGGGGTAAAATACACATTTTGTATTTCCCTTTTCTCACCTTTCTTGGTGTACACCATAATAGATCCTTTGCCCACAACTGGTAGGGTTCCATTGTTACCCATCTTAATTTTTGATTTGAAACTCTTGTCAATGAATGAAAATAAGGTTTCATTGCTACTCATGTGGTTGCTACATCCACTATCGAGGTACTAAACCTCAGGGCTTCCTTCTCCACCAACATTACACATGATGAAGGCAACAACATTGGGTCCACTTTTCATGTTCACATCAGCCACATTTGCTTGTCCTGACTGATCTTTCTGCTTCTTCTAGCATTCATTTGGATAATGCCCATATTTATGATAGTAGTAACATTCTACATTACTCTTATTTGAGTTGTAGTTTTTCTTACCTCCTCTTGAAGTATTTTGTGAGCTACTTGCTCCATCTGCTCTTCCTGAGCTTTCTGCTGCAACATATCTTTGTCCTCCATTTCCTCGGCCTCTGCCTCTGGAGTTCTTGTCTGAGCCATTTCTTCCTCTACCCCTTCCTCTTGGATTTGATTGAGCCTTGAATGCTTGCTCCTGGGAAGTATAAGAAGTAGATCTATTGATCCTATGCTCATGGGTTTGAAGACAACCCATCAACTCATCCATTGTCAAAATAGTGAGGTCTTTTGACTCTTCTATGGTCATGACCAGATTGTTATATTTATGAGGTAAACTTCTCAATATCTTCTCCACTATCCTCTGCTCTTGATAGTCTTCTCCATTTGACTTTAGTTGATTAATCACATTGGAGGTTCTTGAACTGAAGTCTGCAACTGATTCATTTTCCTTCATCTGAAGGTTCTCAAACTCCCTCTTTATATTTTTTAGCTTTACTGTATGGACTTTATCAGTTCCCTTGAAGTTTGTCTCAAGGATATCCCATGCTTCCTTTGCATAATTTTCTGCTGCAATCTTAGGGAATATACACTCTGTCATTGCTGCTTCAATCAAACTTAGTGCTTTAGCATCCTTCCTCCTTGACTCTTTTAAATGAGTCTTTTGTGCATTTGTGAGGGCAGCATACTGAGTTGCATCAATCACATCATTGAATCCATTAACTACAAACTCCCACAAATCATTTGCAACCATTATGGTCTTCATCTTCTTTGCGAATGTATCATAATTTTGTCCATTAAATGATGGTGGTTGCTGCCATATCTTTCTTGCATCTCCTGCCATCTCAAATATCCCAAGAAAAACAAATGCCCTAATTCACTATGGATGTGGGGCCTCAAAGCTCAGATACCATGTGAGAAATTCTATTAAAATCAAACTTAAACTCACAACCCTAAACCTAAAATCTTTGCTCGGCACTTAAAAGGTGCTTGACACATAAGGTGTCGAGTGCCAGTTTTACTCGGCACTTGATGGTGCCGAGTGGCAGGTTGCTCACCACTTGATGGTGTTGAGTGATAGGCAACAGGTGCCGAGTGAACTCGGCACAAAGAGGAGCTGGGCACTTGAAAGGTTGGCAGCAATAGATGCCAAGTATGCTCAGCTCCAAAGGAAATGCTCGGCAACAATAGATGCCGAGTGAGCTCCGCTCCAACTAAAGTTTATAACTTAGAAAATTCCAACGTGAATGCATTCACCATTAAAATCAGAGAGCCAAAGCTTTAAGCTTTCAACCAAGTTTCTCAAATGCAATGAATAGAAGACGAAGAACAATAGATTCAAGTATTCATACTTTCTTTTCTATTCAATTGAGATTTAAACTATTACAAAATCTGGGAGCATTCAGCTTCAACCAGAAAAAAAACTAAAATAACCCTAAACTGATAGTACTTCAAACTTCAATAAACTTTTAAACCTGCAACTCTAATGGCTATATACAATGGTGCCTGGAGCAATCACTGCTTCAACAGGACAAAACCAAATAACAACAAACTTACTGAGTGAGGAAAGGAAACACGTGCAACTGTAGGCACAAACTTCTTTCCTTCTTCTTTCTCTGCTCAGCTCTGCAACTTCTCTCTGATCTGCTTGATCTGCAAACTTTGCTTAATGAATGAATGTAGAAACATTCCTTTTGTCTTCTGACCTAAAAATTTTTTTCCTCTCATTTCCAAATTCGAAAATCTCACTACCGTATTCATGTTTTTCTATCTATTCTGTTGGTCGTTAGGTGGTAGGTGGGCATTTGGCTCCAGGGGCAAGACAACCACTGTATTAAATTTTCCAACAATGCAGACCTCCAACTGTATCGTACAGATTCATCTATACATTACTTGCACCACTCCGCCACCATACAACATACTTCCAATTGCACCGTACAGATTCATCTATACATTACTTGCACCACTCCTCCACCATACAACATACTTCTGGTAGCCTCCCATCCCGTACGGACTTCATTCTAGTGCTCACATATAGACATTATCACCACATCACCACATAATTTACTTTTTTTTTCCCCTTATCGGTAGCACGGAACATTACATTTATGTTCATTATATGTGTATTTTTTTTATATGAACTGTTTTTTGTGCTAGCCATTATGGAATGGGGAGCAGTGCCCGTGACAATTGAAGGATGTCTAGGCATCCCCTGGCCATCCTAGGAACAGCTAATTATCCCTAGACATTTATATACCTTATCCCCTATACGAATTGAACTTATGAGCTCTTTTGCAAGATTACAAGTTACAACTCCATTGTACACCAAACCTCCTGCACAGTATAGGGTAAAGAATATGGCATAAATAACATACCAGGTTAATAATAGTTACAATTCAATTTAAAAGTTCAATAAAAATTCCACTAGGTAATACTATCTATGATTTAATGTTTAACTAGAACTTGTTTTCCTTCAACATCAAAAGTTCACTAGCAATGTTATCCATGATGACGGGAATGTTATACATGTTCAACAGAGGAGTGATTAATACAAAAGAATTTAAATGTCTGCAGCTACTAATGATAAAGGCTGAAAAAGAGAGTTGAGAATACATCACTACAATATATTTTTTAGCCTACTGCAGACTGGGAGAACAAATCATATCGGATTATCAGATATGAAAAAATGAAGCAAGGAGGCATAGGGTACCAAAATATAGTCTATGGAAAAAATGAAGGCATAGAGTTCCAAAATATATTCCATAGAAAACATTAGCAAGAAACGCAAGGACTTGTTGGTAGCGTCTACTTTTGTTTGTAATTTGACAGCTCCATAAAAATGTCGTGATTTTTCTAATGGCTAATGGAAATAGTATTTAATCAATGCAAGAATGCATTTGTTTAAATTTAATATAACACTTTCTAATCTACTTCCCAGCACCTGCCAGCTATAGTGGTTACTCCTACTTTATTGAATACACAGTATGCTTTTATCACAAAATATTGGGAGAAAATAATAATAACATTACACTCCATACAGATCTAGCTACTAACACAAGAAAGACAATTAAATTAAACTAATGCATGCAAAACATTATATCTCTCTAGGTTTGGAAATGTTTAAAAAAATAAGGAAAAAAATCAAATGTCAAATCATTGATTGTAATCCTCTCAGTAAATATTGCGGGCACGGAAAATACCTTAGAATATTGTGCACTACTTCACATGATCATCTGACTGCTCCCCTCAAGTTGAGCCGAGGCACTGAGATCTCCAGTGAGACTATGAAAATTGTGTGTGTTGGTTGTCCGGGAAAATAAAACTCAATTCCTCTAGCTTTCTTCCCGTTTAATGAGACTAAGCAAATTTTCTATAACACTCCAGTCATCATGGATAACATTGCTAAGGAACTTCTGACGCTGAAGGCAAACAAGTTCTGGTTAAATATTAAATCATAGATAGTATTATCTAGTGGTAATTTTATTAAACTTTTAAATTGAATTGTAACTATGAGACAATTATCTGGTATTACCTAGTGTTGGCAAAGGTTTAGGGAATCATCTCAGAGACTATATTGGAGTCTATTGATGAGAGTTCATACACATTTCAACTGTATTTTTACCCAAAGTGAGTTTTAGTCGCATTTCAACAGGAGTTTTCACCCAGAATGGGTTTCTCCAATGTATATTTTGTCTTCTAATGTGAAATTTTATTTCATTAATGCTCAGTCATTTTACACACCCTTAAACCAAGATTAATCTAAGTTGGTGATTTTGATGTGGTATAACTATTTGAGTTTATGGATCAATAATACAAAATTCCAATCACTTTACTTACCATAGAAATTTGAAATAAGTTGCACAGTATGATGCTCCTTCCTGCAATTATCTCCACTTTTGACAATGACCTACAAATTAATTTGAATACAGCATGACTATGCCAAACTCAAAGTAGCTAGAACTACATAAGCTTGAAGGTATAAAAGCACAATGTCATTACAATCAATGTGAAAGGCAACAATCAGAAATCACAAATATAAAGTAATAACAAAATGAGAATGATGTGAAACACTCTTTAGCTTTTAGATTGACCATCACCAACAATAATAAAGACATTAAACCTTGTCTGTTCAATTTAAAACTCTTAGGAATGACATGACAATTGTAATGGATTTCTATCCATATCACAGAATGGGCAAAATCTTGCTAGGAAATCTTTCTAGTATATGCCCAGACTGTCTAAATTAAAGAACAGCAAAAGTTTTTCAAGTTTTATGGATTTTAAAAACTTGGGCTATAATCTTGAAAAAACAACTTTAAGAACTAAAGAATAAGTTTTATGGATTTTAAAGGCTTGGGCTATAATCTTGAAAAAACAACTTTAAGAACTAAAGAATAAGAATTCTTGATAGATAGATAGATAGATAGATAAAAGTTTCAATTTGAATTCAAATCTAGCAAGTAGCAAGTTTCATCTTACCGTTGCATCAATATTTAAGAAAGCATCATCCATGTGGATATAGCTAGTAAAATTTGATCAAGAATTGTTCAACACAGAGGTCTTTCTAGTGTTCCTTATTTTTCTCTTGTTCTCCTCATTGACTCAAGGGATGATAGTCAAGTATGGAGAGGTACCAAATGGTGTAGCTAATCAGTCAAAGTCTAAAAACAATAAAGTTCACCATTCAGTTTTCAGCCTAGTCACAAATAACTAAACACAAAGGAGTCTATTGTAATATTTTCTGAGGGAGAAATCAACTATTAATCTATTTCCTTTCACTCATATACTGTAGCAAAAAGAATATTCCTAGAGGGATTTTCAAGGCAACTTGTCTATCTGTTATAGGTGCATGTTTTGTTGTAGATTATTCGAAGTCTTCTAAAGATGGTTCTCTTCAACGCATAAGAACCTTTTCTCTTCACTGTAATTTGTAATCCTTGCTAATATAGAAAGTTAAGAATTATGCAGTGGTAAACATACTTTGATTCCTTATTTTTGAAAAGGATGTGCTTCATTGAATAACTTATTATGGATTGCACACATCTAACTAAATAAAACGATTATTAACTAAAGTAGTTTATTAACTCATTCCAACTTATTACAGTGACATATTTAGCTATCTAAAAGTTACTCTTCTATGTCTGAGTATTTCCAATTCATGATTATCATCATGATTTTTCTATAAATCTATCACAAATAATCTATGCCCAACATTGTGAGAGAGCTCCATGAGTTGAGAGCTAGATGACAAGGACAAGGTCAGCTACTGAAGGAAGTACACAAAAATGTATATTCTTTTTGTTCTCAATCTAGAAAGATCTCATAAACATGTGACACTAATCTCAAAGTAACTAATCTCAAACCAAGTCAGGTTATCCTATAGTTTTTGAATTTTGACTATAAGATGTTTTCCCCAATAGATTAGACTTAATTAGACAGACAATTTAGTTTGTTTTCCCAGAATTACTCCAAGATTTAGAACCAGTAAAGGGTAAGGATTGATGTATTACCCTAGAGAAAGCTATACATTAGTTTTGTTCATAAAAATTAGAATCATTTTTAAAAAATCATCTGCTCCTAGGTTATAATGGTTTTTTTAGTCATTTGAATCAAATATAAAATGAACTTACCTTTATAGCCAAGCAAACCAGTTTATCAATTTCAGCTCTTCTTGGTTGGCTAGTTGAGAAAGCAAGTAAAATCATTTCATTTCTAATGTGGGCTTTTCACACCATCGCCCCATTGCAAATGGGGAGCCCCCTTTTGTCTCTTGGTCTTGTCCTTTTGGCTTTAGTTCTTGGTAGTATTTGGCTCAATCTTCTAAAGTTCCCTCTTTCAAATGAGAATTGGTAAAATTGGCCAGATGTGGAAAGTGTTGTCCATGTGGCTCTGGGAATGGAAATTATTTGCTTGTTTGAGAATTGAATGTCTTGACTTACTATTTTTAGAAAGTCTATTTTTAGTAAGTCTATTTTTAGCAAATTTCACTGCCTCTCAAATTAGCCTTATTTTGACTTTGGGACAACTTACTATTTTTAAAAAGTCTATTTTAAGTAAATTTCACTACCTCTCAAATTGGTCTTATTTTGACTTTGGGACAACTTACTATTTTTGGAAAGTCTATTTTCAGTAATTCTATTTTTATTAAATTTCACTGCCTCTCAGATTGGCCTTATTTTGACTTTGGGACAACTTACTATTTTTAGAATTTCTAATTTTGGTAGGTCTATTTCTATAACAAGTGAGCTATGGTTGATAAATAGCCAAAAAGGTACATGTGTCTATATCCAAAAGAATGAGCAAGCACGATAGTCAATCAAGAAAAAAATGGTTAAGTCTAGAATCACCCATGAAATATCCAAAAGTAGAAAGGCATGAAAATAATAGGAAAAATGGTTGTCGTGAAATTCTTCCATTGTGGACAAAATCCAAGATCACTGAAAAATCCTACCTTAGAGAAAAATAGTTATTGTGGAATTCCTCCATTGTGGACAAAATCCATGATCACTCAAAAAGTCTCACCTCAAGGAGAAAAATGGTTGTTGCGGAATTCTTCCATCATGGACAAAATCAACGATCTCTCAAAAAATCCAGCCTTGGAGAAAAATGGTTGTTGTAGAATTCTTCCATCATGGACAAAATCCACGATCTCTCAAAAAATTCAGCCTTGGAGAAAAATGGTTGTTTCAAAATTCTTCCATCATGGACAAAACCCACGATCTCTCATAAAATTCCACCTTGGAGAAAAATGGTTGTTGTGGAATTCTTCCATCATGGACAAAATCCATGACCACTCAAAATTTCCACGAGCAAGAGAATTAGAAATCATCGAAGCAAAAATGGCTAACTGTTGGAAATTTCTCCTTCATGGAAGAAAAAATGGCTGAGTGTTGGATATTTGTCCTTCATAGAAGAAAAAATGGCGAAGTGTTAGAAATTCCTCCTTCATGGAAGAAAAAATGCTAGTGTTGGAAGTTTCTCCTTCATGGAAGAAAAACTAGCTAAGTGTTGGCAATTCCTCCTTTATGGAAGAATAAATGGCTAAGTGTTGGAAAATTTGTCCTTCATGGAAAAATGAAAAAGGATTAAGTGTTGGAAATTTCTACTCCAGATCTTGAATTTCACCCTCTTCAATTGTGTACCCAAGACTGGAAAAATGATTGATGATGATTAAAAAAGGGGAAATTCTTCAAAATGTAAGGAAAGGCATAACAGTGAATTGAAAGCATTTGAAGAAAAAGGAGGAGAAAGCTCTAGTTCTAGAAATTCAAGAAAGACACTCAAATCCAAAATTCTATTACCAAAATCAAAGTACTAAGTGATCTAATCCCAGACATTCAAGGTTCAAAGACAAAAGTTCAAATCCAAAAATCCAAGAACATGGCGAAGGAAGTTCAATATGAAGAAATTCTAGAGTAACATAATCATTAGCAAGGGATTCCAATCCATTTTAGGGAGATAAATTTCCAAGCAAGTACATGGAAGATGAGAATGTTCAAAGAGAGATTTTCAGAAAAGTCAGTCAAAGTTGGATCTTAGTTAAAATGATGTAGTTGGAAAAAACTCGAGCTTACATGGCCTCCATCATCATTTCATGGCATCCAATTATCTTTGATGAAGAACTAAGGTCTCCAAGTCAAACTTCTATGCATTCAGAGAATGGAATCGAGAATAATTTGTTCAAGGAAGACTGAGCATTTATTGAGTAATGGACATGCATGGTGGATATTTATTGTACCCCACTCCTTCCTAAACGAGCATGCATAGTGGGCATTTATTACCAACTATAGTAATGGATTCCTTGTTGCATTAATGTAGATTCCTTTCCTTTGCCCTAACCCTAATTAGGGCTGATGTGGCACAATCTTGGCCATCGGTTATTATGATCATCTGGGCCACCTATTGTAATTGAGGACCTATATAAAGGCCTCATTTCTCATTTCTAAAGGGAAGATTTTTATGAGATTGTTGCTATGAGTTACTGAGATGATAAAGTTTTCATTGGAGTTTGGTGAATACTTGATGTGTCTTAGTGCTTGCTTGTTCTCTTAAATTTCTTCAATTAGATTAAGTTTAGCCTAGTTAATGTGTGGTGATTACAATGGAGAATATGATGGTGTATTTATGAATTCCTTTGGTTCATATTTTTGACATTTTAGTGATTCTAACTCATCGTGCAAAGTTATCCTGAACCCCTTTCATCATATGCTTAACTTCTATCATTCATATACATTGTTCTTTATGAGGGTGTATGCAGTGATATGAAAATCTTTGGCATAACCCTTGAAGATTGCACTAGTTCACGCTTAGTTGTAGTATAACTTGGCAAAGTGAAATTCGGTAAATTGAAGAATTTGTCCACTAGAATACTATTTGTTGTTATCACTACCCTTAGGATTAGAATAAAATTCTTGAAACCCATCTTATTTAATTTATGCATATTTTGTGAAAATTCCAAAAAGTACTTCATTGCAAAACCTTAAGATAGCTCCCACATCTAGTATGGCTTGAAATGAATCTAAATAAACACATAAGGACCCTTGTGATCATCAACAAATCACATCAACCACGGATCTTATCCATAATCAAGACCTGGCATTAGAGGAACCTTGAAGTCATTGTATGATCTTCTAGCAATCTTAGCATACACGAGGCTTTATCCAAGAGAGGATAATACATTTCACTATTTTGTTCTACTGTTTGGCGAGTCATAAAACATACATCAACAGAAACTGGTGCTAGAAGGAGGGTCGTACAAAGTGCATCCATGGAATTTTCAACAGTAGTGAGCTTTCAAGTATATCCAAGATAGGAGATCTCTTTAAAGGAAAAAATCCAAAAAAATGTGAAAATTTGAAAAAACTAGAGGAGTGAAAAATTGGAAAACTTAAGAAAAGAAGAAAAGATTTCTCAATGGATAGGTAGATTGATCTTCTCCCAATTTGGTTTGAGTTGAACAAACAACTACATCCTTGTAATTTATCTCAACTTGCAGCATCAGGTCAATGTAGGATACATGGTACCACAGAGCATGAGGAGATGCATTGTTTGGTGTTCCTTTTGAGGGTAGACTTGGTATTACGAGGAAAAATTCATTTTGCACAAGTGTATGATCCTGTGGTGCTTGTCAATTTAGAAGAAGACTTTGTTGAGTTCAAAAAAGATATCAATAAGAAACCAAGAAGTGAATATGGAGGAGATACTTGGTGCCATGTGCATAGTCTTTCACATTCAAAATTTAGATGCCCATATTGCCAAGATATCATTGAATTGATCAAGTTCCAAATGGGTTGGTATGAGGAGATATCTTAGGGGGGTGACAACTATTTCTTCCAAATTCCAAGTTGGATGTCGAAGGAAGGTGGTAGTCATCACTCATGTTGGGAACTAAATGGTGAAGAAAGAAATCAGTTGCATCAAGGAATCATGGTTGAGTATAATGATGATGACAATCGAGAGGAAGAACTTTCACATGTCACTTCACAAGAAGGTGTTGAAAATAAAATCAAAGACACAATTAATTTCATCAAAGGAACAGGAGACATAGAAGAAATAGATCTACATAATGAAGAACTAGAAAATAATCACCCCAAGTTTGAGGATGTGGTCCTTGGTGAACTTTCCCACATGCTACGAAGTCAAATTCTTAAGGATGATTTGGAAGAAATTTCACATACCCATGAAATGGAAGGCAATTGGGTGGACAGGATGAATGAGGAATTAAAAGTTATCATAGATGAATCAAGGTATAGGGAACAAGTTGACAAAACCATCAGAGATACTACAACCTTTGGGGGGGTGCTAAATGATATCATGAGGGAAGTTGATTCATTTCCAAATATATTTCAAGATGATAAACTTACTACAAGTGGCATGGTTCACCATCAACTTTGACATCCTGAAACATTACCACCTACTATTGAAGTTGATGATGAATTTATGAAGTCATTTGATGATCTTCCTTTCAATCATGAGAATTCTATGTTTGATAAGATTCTAGATAGAGAATTGCAAGACATTCCTAAAGAGAAATCTACAAGGAACACCATGGGTGAGGATGATGAAGAGAAATTAGGGCTGATGTGGCACAATCTTGGTCATCAGTTATTGTGATCATCTGGACCAACTATTGTAATTGATGACCTATATAAAGGCCTCATTTCTCATTTGTAAAGGGCAGATTTTTATGAGATTGTTGCTATGAGTTATTGAGATGATAAAGTTCTCATTAGAGTTTGGTGAATACTTGATGTGTCTTAGTGCTTGCTTGTTCTCTTAAATTTCTTCAATTAGATTAAGTTTAGCCTAGTTAATGTGTGGTGATTGCAATGAAGAATATGATGCTGTATTGATGAATTCTTTTGGTTCATACTTTTGACGTTTTAGTGATTCTAACTCATTGTGCAAAGTTAGCCTGAACCCTTTCATGCATATGCTTAACATCTATCATTCGTATACATTGTTCTTTATGATGGCATATGCGGTGATATGAAAATCTTTGGCATAATCCTTGAAGATTGCACTAGTTCATGCTTAGTTGTACTATAACTTGGCGAAGAAAAATTTGATAAATTGAGGAATTTATCCACTTGAGTACTATTTTTTGCTATCACTACCCTTAGGATTAGAATAGAATTCCTGAACCCTATCTTATTGAATTTTTGCATATTTTGTGAAAACTCCAAAAAAGCACTTCATTGCAAAACCTTAGGATAGCTTCCACATCGAGCATGGCTCGAAATGAATCTAAATAAACACGTAAGGCCCCTTGTGATCATCAACAAATCACATCAACCACTGATCTTATCTACAATCAAGACCTGGCATTAAAGGAACCTTGAAGTCATTGTATGATCTTCTAGCAATCTTAGCATACACATGACTTTATTCAAGAGAGGATAAGATATTTTGGTATTTTGTTCTACTGTTTGATGATTCATAAAACACACATCAACAATTTCATTAGTTGCAAGTGACATTGATATGTTCAGCACTACAAAGTACAATTACCATCTACATTTTGTCTACCTGCCATAATCACATTAGAGAGGTTACCCATAAGACAGAGTTGGAAACCCCCATATATATATATGATAAAAATCATGACAACTCAATTATTTTATGTGATAGAGTAACCATGAAGGCCTTGCTAAAATTTCTCACAACTTAAAAAATGGTATAGAGTAAAACAAAAGGCCTCTAAAAATGCAATTCTTTGGGTAAAAACAATGCAGCTTTGGTTGATTCTCTTGTAGATACAAAACTTAGATTCCTGTCGAAACACAAAGAAATCAATAGATCCAGAACAACTTGTCCTAAGGAAAAAGTGTTTTGACAAATTCATCATGTTATTTTAAACATCTAAATGTATCTACTTCTAGATAGCAGAGGGAGCTATGAACACAAATTCCGACGCCGTCTGTGGGATTCAAACCCTCTACCAGCTGAGCAAAGTTTGACTGCAGTTTCTATGAATTACATCC
This sequence comes from Cupressus sempervirens, assembly GCA_028749045.1. Lineage (NCBI taxonomy): Eukaryota > Viridiplantae > Streptophyta > Pinopsida > Cupressales > Cupressaceae > Cupressus > Cupressus sempervirens. Next base: position 689,025,254 of record CM053784.1, read on the forward strand.
AAACTATACAATATGCAACGCGTGAAAGCTATCTTTTCTTCTAATTCATATATTGTCTTTAAAAACAGATTATCTTATAAATTTAGTTCAGAATTATCACAATTCAGTTCGTTTTTAATACTGAGAGTTTGCAAAAAAAAATGCATGTATTTTAGTACTAATGTTGGTGATTATATTTCATGATCTATTATTAGATAGTGTATTGAAAAGAGGATGTTTGTATTTTTGTCAACATTTTGGATCATATCCTATAAGTTTACAATGACAGTGGATTAGAGAAGAGAATATGTGTATATATTGTTTCAATATTTTAAATCATATTTATTATTTATTATCAAAATAATGAGCTAGTGAAGAGATTTTTTTATCTAATTGCTTTAAATCATATTCCATGATTCATCCTCAGGCAATGAAGAAGAGAAGTTCATTATGTAGAAATTTTATGTTATGTTTTATGATTCATCATCAGTATAATTAACTTGAAGAATAATTTCAATTTTTTTATCTTAATGTTTTAAATCATATTCCATGATTCATTATCATGATAATGAACTGGAGAAGAGAAGTTTATTATATTGATATTTTAGATCATGTTTTATCAATATCACAATTTTTGTTTTTACATAAGAGAGGGAAACCAAAATTATTTATTATTATGTGTTGTGATTAATTGTTATTTTTATTATTTTTTAAACAAATTTGAACATATTATAGAAAATCAAATTTTATTAAATATAAACTGAAAACCTAATAATTTTTCAATTTTATCTAGATTTGATAGGATAATTATGTGAACTGACTCTAATGTTTAAACTCAACCCATCATTATGTTAAAATATAAAGAAAGAAATGATAACACAGAAAAATTTAACAGTAAAATGATTGACTAAAGACTTCAATTATGACTTGTCTTCTGCCAAGTGGGCTTTATAACTTTTGTAATCTTTCAATCAATAAATCTATCATAGTAAATGATGTCATAATTTTTTAGTCTGAATGTGATTTGAGAGTTGATGTTAAAAAAATATACACAATCAAATCCAAAAACAAAATTTTTTTTATTTCAACTAAATTATAAAAATGATAATGTTAACATCTTCTAAATAGTCATAAATTTTAATTTGATCCATTGCATCATTCAGAAGCTCCCAAAAACAATAATTAGAAAAATAATTAATATTTCTATATCCTAACAAAGAAAGAGGATCCCACAGCTGAAGAATTAATCAATAAGCAAACAATACATTCTTTATAGTAACAATCTGCAAATTTGACACCCCTCTCAATTAGACTGCTATATTGTTACTCCACACATCTCACAGAATTCCCTAAGACATATCAGAGCAGAAACTTGCGTTGAACAGCAAGGAACAGAAGCTATTTCAATGGCAGATTTCACAACATGCTTCATCACAGCCATTTTTTCACAGAATGATGGCTTCACCAATGCAAGGATAGAAAACCAAATTCCCATCTTTCCTCGGAGGCTGCCATAACAGCGTGTTATGGAATGATCCATTGATCTAAAAACGGCAGCTTTAATTTTTCCTCTTCTTGGCGGAGCCATAGTCACACAAAAGATTAATTGCTTCATGCTTCTAAACAATTTTTGGAGGAATTGTTGTTGAATACAATGAAGATATATTCAATTTATAGGGCGTGGAGGGGACTCAAAGGTCCCACAAATCTTTAAACTGTCACTTTTATCATTTTATACGGCATGGAGGGGACTTTAAAATGTCACTTAAAAGTCCCACAAGTCTTAAAAATGTCACTTTTATGGTATACAAATTTCTCCTTGTTCCCATTGAGATTCCAGAAATTGTGTCGGCCATATGTCTTGTATCAGATATTTTTGAGCCTTTGGGATCTTTGTACACAAAATATCTAATACTGTTTACAACTATTTATGAAACATTAGAGATTTTGGGTGTTATAAATGGTTGGGTTGATAGTGAGAAAATATTTTATTTGAGTAGGGAATGCCCAAACCATGAGAAAGAATAATGAACAATCAGCGATTTCTTCACAATATGCCAATTTGGTAAAATGAAAGACTATTGAATTTATTGTACATGCTTTTTTTCCTCATCTTGTCTTAATTTTTATATGGATGTGTTATATGAGATTTATATGGTTGTGATTTATTTTCTTGCTCAGTTCATATATATTAACAATTGGTATGTTCTTACAGTTGGAAGATCCCACATTATCAGAATCACCATGGACCAATGAAAAACACAGCTTGTGTCTTAAGTGTGACAAATATAAATTAACAAATTAAGACTCACAAACCTAAAAATCAATTTTCACAACCCTAAAAACTACTCGGCACAAACTATTGCCGAGTGCCAGTTTTACTTGGCACGTGAAGGTGCCGAGTGATAGGTTGTTCGACAACAACTATTGTTGAGTGATAGGTAGTAGGTGAGTTGGCTCAGCACAAGAAGAGCTCGGCACACAAAGGAAATGCTCTGCACCAATGGATGCCGAGTGAGCTCGGCTCCAACTAAAATTTATAACTTAGAAAATATTAACAGAAGAGGATGCCGAGTGTTTTGTTTCAAGCTGAAAATATTATAACTTAGGAAATCCCAACGTGAATGCTTTCAACATTAAAACCAGAGAGCCAAAGCTTTAACCTTTCAAACAAATTACTCAAATGCAACATACAAGGGAAGAGCAATGGATTCAAGCATGCATGTTTGCTTTACTATTCAACAGAGATTTAAACTATTACAAAATCTAGGAGCATTTCGCTTCAACTAGAAAAACCTTAAAATATTCCTAAACTGTTGAAACTTTAAACTTCAATAAACTTTAAACTTGCAAAACTAAAGGCTGCATACAATGGTGCCTGAAGCAATCACTGCTTCAATAGGTCGAATCCAACAATGACAAACTTACAAAGTGAACAGGGGAAACATGTGCAACTCAAGCACAATCTGACTGAATGAAATGAATGTAGAAATATTCCATTTTTGTCACATTCCATTTTGTCCCTCATTTCTAATTTCAAAATCTCACCCACCATATTTATGTTTCTATCTGTTCTGAACGTCAGAGGTGGTAGGCGAGCGTTTGACTCCAAGGAGAAACGGCCATTGCATTTGGTGAGGATTTAAATGAGGTTTCTATCTTGGACATCATGAAATTCTTATCTCATTTTAGAAAGATATAGTACACATGATAATCTAATGCATAATGAATACTCAACAAAAAAACATAAAAGTTGTCATCCATTTCTTCTTTGATTGAATTTGAATGATTCTGATTTTGTATCTAAAGATAAGAGATCAATGGTTGTGGGTGCATAGGAAGTTGAATCTGGGTTTTCTAATGGTGAAAAAATATTTGGATTTCTTGAAGAGAGCCAAAGAGAAAGTGAATCAGAAAAGCCTATCATCTATCATGATGTTCAAAAATGAGTGGGGCTTATTTAGCCAACCGACCATTTTTAATTGTGGCCCGTTATCCTCAACCCTTCTAATACTATCTTTTACATTATCAGATACTAACACAGCCCGTGTGGAATTATTTTATTTAGGGTTTCGTTGATGGTACAACGCAATTTGTACATGGGCAGATCACTTTTTGGTCTATTTTGTTTCACAGAAGTACTATTTAATTTGTTTGTTGTCTAATAAATAAATAGCATAGCTTATGGATTTAATATCTAGTGTTAGAGCTTCAAATGTTTCATAATCTAGAGATTTTTTAATGGAGTGGAGGCATGAAGCAAGAGCGGAGGATTCGAATGGACACCCAACCGAATCTAGATCAAGCAATATAAAGAGGCATCAGTCCAAAACAATGAGGAGGAGGGCTGCGTATGAGGAGTTTGCAACCCAAAGAGAGGCATTAACAACATTGTTCGATAAGTTTCTTCACATTTTTGTGTCATAATATTGGGGTCGTGTATAAAAGATCAAATGTCATTAGAAAGGAATCGAGAGCACCCAATCAATTTATGTTTGCAGTAATGTGTGAGCACTGACGCATCTCATGTTGTCACCATCTTTTTCTGAGCAAATCGAAGTCTGACACGAAAAACAAACAATGGGCTTTTCAGTTGTAGAAGCAAACCCCACATGCATATTCTTTAAGTGGCTAAAATCTACCATAAAGCATGTCTAATTTTAGGGGATGTATACTTCGATGGAAGCTTTGTTGGAATATTTAATGTTGTTGACGTTTGCCCTTGGAGCCAAATGGCCACCTACCACCCTTGACGAATTCCAGAACATACATAAAACATAAATGTGGTGCGTGAGTTTTGAAATCAGAAAAAGAAGAGGAAAAATATGACAAAAAGAATGTTTTTCATTTCATTCATTCAGAGTGTGTTCAGCAGAACAAAAGAAGAGAATAAGTTCAGAGTTTAGCAGAGAGTTGCAGAGTAGAGAAAGAAGAAAGAAGCGATGAGCAGATCCATTTGTGTAGAAGACAGAAGGAAGTTTGTGTCTTCTAGTTGCATGTGGTTTCCTCTATTCACTCTATAAGTTCGTTATTGTTGGATTTGTCTTGTTGAAGCAGTGATTGCTCCAAGCACCATTGTATGTAGCCATTAGAGCTGCAAGTTTAAAGTTTATTGAAGTTTGTAGTTTTATCAGTTGAGGGTTATTTTGGAATTTTCTGGTTGAAGCTAAATGCTCTCAGATTTTGTAATAATTTTAATCTTAGTTGAATGCAAAGCAAGCAGGAACACTTGAATCCATTGATTCTTCTTCTATTCATTACATTTGACAAGTTTGTTTGAAAACTTCATACTTTGCCTCTCTAGTTAAAATGGAAAAAATATTAAGTATATGAAACAGAACACTCAGCATCCTCTTTTGTCATTTATCACTTTCTAGTGATTGCTGAGTATTGCATTTGAGTGCCTAGCTTTCTCGGCTTCCTCTTGTGCTGAGCTAACTCGGCACCTACTGCTTATCACTTAGCACCTTCAAGTGCCGAGCAAAACTAGCACTCGACACCTTCATGAGCCGAGCAGATTTTTAAGTTTAGGTTTGTGAGTTTTTAATTGAATTTTATATTTATCACATGGTATCAAAGCTTTGAGGCCCCACATCCACAGTGAGTTAGGGCATTTATTTTCTTGGGATATTTGACATGGCAGTAGGTACAGGAAAGATTTGGCAGCAACCATCACCCTTCAATGGACAAAATTATGTACATGGGCGAAGAAGATGAAAACCATAATGGTTGTAAATGATTTGTGGGAGTTTGTGGTTAATGGGCTCAATGATGTGACAGACCCAACTCAGTATGATGTCTTCACAAATGCACAAAAGACTCATTTGAAAGAGTCAAGGAGGAAAGATGCAAAGGCATTAAGTTTGATTGAAGCAGCAATGATAGAAAAAATACTTCTAAATATTGCAGTAGAAAATTACGCAAAAGAAGCCTGGGATATCTTTGAGACGAACTTCAAGGGGACTGATAAAGTCCATACAATAAAGCTACAAAATGTAAGGAGGGAGTTTGAGAACTTTTAGATAAAGGAAAATGAATCACTTGTAGATTTCAGTTCAAGGACCTCCAATGTGATTAATCAACTGAAGTCAAATGGAGAAAACTATCAAGAACAAAGAATAGTGGAAAAGATATTGAGGAGTTTACCTCATAAATATGACAATTTGGTCATGACTATAGAAGAAGCAAAAGACCTCACTATTTTGACAATGGATGAGTTGATGGGTACTCTTCAAACCCATGAATACAGGATCAACAGATCTGCATCTTCTTCTTCCCAAGAGCAAGCATTCAAGGCTTAGTCAAATCCAACAAGAAGGGGGAGAAGAAGAAATGGCTTAGGTAAAAACTTTAGAGGTAGAGGCCAAGGTAATGGGAGGACAAAAAAATTCTGCAGCAGAGAGCTTAGGAAGAGCAGATGCAGCTAGTACCTCACAAAATACCTCAAGAGGAGGTAAGAAAAATTACAACTCAAATAAGAGTAATGTAGAATGCTAAAACTGTCATAAATATGGGCATTATGCAAGTGAATGTTGGAAGAAGCAAAATGATCAATCAGGGCAAGCAAATGTGGTTGATGTGAATATGGGAAGTGGAAACAATGCCACTGCCTTCATCATGTGTAATGTTCGTGAAGAAGGAAGCCCTAAGGTTTGGTACCTCGATAGTGGATGTAGAAACCAAATGAGTGGTAATGAAACCTTGTTTTCATTCATTGACAAGAGTTTCAAATCTGAGATTAAAATGGGTAACAATGGAACCCTACCAATTGTGGGCAAAGGATCTATTATGGTCCGCACTAGACAAGGTGAGAAGAAGGAAATACAAAATGTGTATTTTGCCCCTAGTATGAAGCACAATTTGATGAGCATTGGTCAGCTCATTCAAAATGGATACAAAATGCTGATGGAGAATGATAGGTGTGTCATTCATGAAAAGGATGAGAGCAAAAAGTTACTTCCAGTAGTTCAAATGACAAAGAACAGAATGTTTCCTTTGAAGATAAAGACATGTTTCTCATCTCAAATTGGTGTTGCACCTCACACACAATCAACTCTAAAGAGTGTGATTGAAGACCCCTCACGGCTATGGCACCTCAGGTATGGTCATCTTGGCTATGCTAGTTTAAATTTGTTGTCAAATAAAAGAATGGTAGAAGGTTTTCAATGTATAATAAATTCATGTGATGAGTGTGCTCAGGCTTGTATTTTAGGTTAGCAACATAGGCTTCCCTTTAATTCTGGAAATTCTAGAAGGCCTAGATATCCATTAGAGTTAGTGCATACTGACCTAGTTGGTCCTATGCAAGTTACTTACATTGGGGGGAGTACTTACTTTATAACATTTATTGATGATTTCAATAATAGGACATGGGTGTATTTCTTAAAGAATAAATTTGAAGCATTTGATAAGTTTCTTGAGTTCAAAGCCCAAGTTGAAAGAAAATGTGGACAATAGATCAATGTTCAAAGATTAGATACAGGAGGGGAGTATACCTCCAATTCTTTTGTAATTTCTTATAGAAAACATGGTATAAAGAAAGAGCTCATAGCCAGCTATACACCACAATAGAATGGAGTGGCTGAAAGAAAGAATAGGACTATTGTTGAAATGGCAAGGAGGATGATGAAAGAGAAATGTCTCCAACTGAATTTTGGAGAGAGGTTGTGACAACAATAGTTTACCTAATTAATAGGTGTCCTACAAAGGTAGTCCGTGATAGAATTCCAATGGAAGCATGGTCACAAGGAAGATGGATAGTTGAACACCTAAGAGTGTTTGGATGTGTTGCATATACACATGTGCCTAAAGAGCAAAGGCAAAAATTTGATGAAAAAGGTGTGAAGTGAATCTTCACAGGGTATAGCTCAAAATCAAAGGCATACAGATTGTATGACCCATTGAAAAACAAGATGATTCTTTCAAGCGATGTAGAATTTTTTGAAAATTAGTCTTGGTATGGTCCAACTGATGAGTCACTGAGCACTTCAAGTAAAGTGCCAATTATGAGTGAAGAAGATGTTGATGAACAAAAACAAGAAGGAGCAGATAAAAGAAAAGGCAAGAAACCTCAATCATTTTTGAGCTCCTCTAGGCATGACTGGGTGTCAGTGCTGAGTACCAGTGAAGACTGAGCTGGTTGGCAAAGTAGTAGTAGTGAAGATTCTAATCCCACACTCTCCTCCCTGTTACCAAGAAAGACCAAGAGTCTTAGGGAGATATACCAAGATGAAAGGTATGAAGATTATGATGAGTGTTAATTTTGCATTATTTTCTCATAGTGATCCAATATTTTTTGAAGAAGCTGTTAAGGAGAAGAAATGGTGTAAGGCCATGGATATGGAAATAGATGCTATAAAAATAAATGAGACATGGGAGCTAACTGAATTTCTTCCCAACAAGAAGTGATTGGAGTGAAATGGGTCTACAAGACCAAATGCAATGCTGAAGGAAAGATTGATAGAGATTATGATGAGACATATGCCCTAGTTGCAAGAATGGAAACCATATGTGCTATCATAGCAATTGCAGCTCAACACAAATGGAAGGTATTTCAAATGGATGTGAAGTCCGCCTTCCTAAATGGTGTATTGAAAGAAGAAGTATATGTGGAGTAGCCACTTGGCTATGATGTTGCAGGTGAAGAACATAAAGTATATAGATTAAAGAGAGCTCTTTATGGGCTCAACCAAGCTCCATGGGCATGGTCCAACAAGATTGACTCATATTTGATGAGCAATGGCTTTAGCAAAAGAAATGGTGAGCCTACTCTCTACATCAAGGCAGAAAATCAAAATGTGTTGATTGTTGTCTTGTATGTAGATGATTTGATTTTTACTTGAAATGACAAGGCTCTAATTGGTGAGTTCAAAAAGGGCATAAATAAATGAATTTGAGATGACAAACCTTGGTCTCTAAAGTACTTTCTAAGCATATAAGTAAAAAAAATGCATGATGGCATCTTCATCTCTCAAGAAAAAAATGCAAGGCAGATCTTGGAGAGATTTAAAATGCAGAATAGTAAGGCAGCCCCAACACCAACAGCAGTAGGTCTGAAGTAGAGCTAGGAAGATTCTAGCAAGAGAGTGGATCCAACACTATACAAGAGTATGGTTGGAAGTTTAATGTATTTGACTGCAACTCAACCAAACCTAATGCATGTAGTAAGTTTGATTTCCAGATTTATAAAAACACCAAAGCATTCCCATTGGCAAGTGGGAAAAAGGATCCTAAGGTATGTGAAAGGTACCAAGGAATTTGGAATTTTGTATACTGTAGCAAATGAATTCAAGTTGGTAGGTTACACAGATAGTGATTGGGCTTGAAATATAGATGATAGGAAGAGCACTTCTGGATACATGTTTCATATGGGATCAGGTGCAATTTCATGGGCATCCAAGAAGCAACCTATTGTTGCTCAATCTATAGTAGAGGTTGAATATATAGCAGAAAATGTAACATCATGTCAAGCTATTTGGCTAAGGAGGATCTTGGTAGATTTGAATAGAAGGCAAGAGGATGGAACCACAATTTATTATGAAAACATCTCATCAATTGCATTGTCCAAGAATCCAGTCTTCCATGGGAGAAGTAAACATATTGAGATCAGATATCACTTCATCAGAGAGTTGGTAGAGAATGGAGATATCGAGATGGAATTTTGCAGGTCTGAGTAGTAGCTAGCAGACATTTTTACTAGGCCATTAGGCATTGGAACTTTTGTACACCTAAGAGAGATTCTTGGTGTAGTTAACTTGGATCAGCAATGATCCTTGTTTTTTTGGCTTGGGACAAAGGGGGAGTGTTGGAATATTTAATGCTATTGGTGTTTGCCCCTAGAGCCAAATGCCCACCTACCACCCTTGACGAACTCTAGAATAGACATAAAACATAAATGTGATGGGTGAGTTTTCAAATTAGGAAAAGATAGGGAAAATAATGACAAAATGAATGTTTTTCATTTCATTCATTCAGACTGTGTTCAGCAAAACAAAAGAAGACAATCAGTTTAGAGTTTAGCAAAGAGTTGCAAAGCATAGAAAGAAGGAAGAAGCGATCAGCAGATCCATTTATGTAGAAGATAGAAGGAAGTTTGTGTCTTCCAATTGCACGTGATTTCCTCTATTCATTCTATAAGTTCATTATTGTTGGATTTGTCCTGTTCAAGTAGTGATTTCTCCAAGCACCATTGTATGTAGCCATTAGAGCTGCAAGTTTAAAGTTGATTGAAATTTGAAGTTTTATCAGTTTAGGGTTATTTTAGGATTTTCTGGTTGAAGCCGAATACTCCTAGATTTTGTAATGTTTTTAATCTCAGTTGAATGCAAAGCAAGCAGGAACACTTAAATCCATTTATTCTTCTTCTATTCATTGCATTTGACAAGTTTGTTTGAAAACTTCATACTTTGCCTCTCTGGTTAAAATGGAAAAAATATTAAGTATATGATACAAAACACTCAGCATCCTCTTTTGTTATGTATCACTTTCTAGTGATTGTCGAGTATTGTATTTGAGTGTCTAGCTTTCTCGGCTTCCTCTTGTGCTGAGCTAACTCGGCACCTACTGCTTGTCACTCACCACCTTCAGGTGCCGAGAAAAACTAGGACTCAACACCTTCATGAGCCGAGTAGATTTTTAGGTTTAGGTTTGTGAGTTTTTAATTGGATTTTATATTTATCACAAGCTTGTAGGAAGGGAATATCTATTAGTCACTACAATAGTAGTAAGGTCATTTCTAGTAGAACTTTCACCTCTCATCAACGTAATATCTATGAGATATTGGATTATATGTGACATATTGGACAATATTTTATTTTCCTTATATATAGATATTTCTAAATATAAAATCTCCTAATTGTAGTGTTAGCAAGATAAACAACATAGCATAGGTTAGAGTGTGATGCTAACGAAAGTGTGAGTGATGATGATGGCTAGCAAAGCACAAGCACTAGCTAAGAGGACTAATGCAAATGCCTTGGCTTCAAGAGGAATCTCAAATGATGATGACAATGGTGATGACTCCAATGAAGATGAAGATGAACTCTTCTAGATATTCTTTTGGGTGTTTGACTTATTTCTTCGATGGAAAATGGCTCAAATTTTGACAAGGGATATAAGGATGAGATGAATGTTGGGAAATTTTCTAAAGAAATAGGAATAAGAGACTTAATAGGATTGGGATTGTGGGGATTCCTCTCCTTTGTTTGCATAATATTATAAATGGATTCTACCAAATACTAATAATCAATTTATTGTATGTTAAAAACTAAAACTCTACCAAGTTGTATAGCTCTGAAGTCAAACCAGGGAACCTAGAAACGGGTGATCAACTATGAGTTCATGTTGATTTGTACTACAAAAAGTGTAGGAAATATGGCCATGTAGTCAATGACTGTAAAACAGACAAAAGAGGTTAAGAGACAAGAAAATTAAAAGAGGTAATTGTTGAAGGAAGGATCCCAAATAATGAATCAGGGTGCTTCTCTGAAGTGGACCAAGACCCTCCTTTGTCCTCTACAATGGGGGATGAGAAGTTGAATGACTAGTTGGAAGAAAATCCACTCATTACAAACAAGGAGGATGACCCTATGGCTTGTCTAGAGGAAGGAGAGAAACTAACTAAAATAAATTGAAGAAAAACTAGGGATCTTTTAGGAAGGAATGGCCAAGGGTAACCTTTTAGCAGCCATGCATGAGGAGAAGAATGGGAGAAACAAATGGAACACTAGTAGAATTTTGGCAAATAAGTGACTATGTGACTAAAACTTTTAGTCACAAGACTAAAAATTTTAGTCACATGACTAAAAGTGATCAAATTCCAGAAATAGTTTTTAGTTTATAAGTATAAATGACTAAATAAATGATTAATTTGGTCATTGGGTAAAATGACAAGGTTAGACAAAGATACATGACTAAATAAATGACTAAAAAATTGGTTACTAATAATTAGTCACCTAAACAAATGAATAAATGAATGATCAATGATTTTTTATCATAGTATACATTCTTTATTTTGTTTTAATTTCTTTTACTACTCACAATGGACTTATTGTTCTATCAATACATCATTATTAGTTAACTTCCTAGAATGACCTCTCAAATAATATATATATAGCTCTTATGTTTGAGAAAAACTATTATCATTTATTATATGAATAAGGAATATGAAATTTTAGAATTATTCATGAATTTAACAAAAGAAAATACACCAATTCTAACCAAACTTTGAGTTGGCTTGTACAACATCAATTAGGATTTTTAGTATGTTCCCAAAAGAATGGGTTAGAAAGAATGTAGAATTTGGGAAGAAGTCTAGAACAATTTAAGTGTTGATTTACTTGTATTAAAAATTCAATCATCTACAGTTGAGTCATTGTATTTGCGATTAATAACTATTATATATATTTTAAATTTAACTTTTCTTTAAATAAGATGATAAGGCTATTACCTAGGAAGATGCTCATTGAGAAACCATTACATATTAGCTCGATGTGTCTAATTGGTCAGGAAAGATTTATCAAGAGGTCTTTCAAACAATGTCAATATACCTGCCACTAAGCTACTTGCTAGGCCACAAATGTATTTACTAGATTGCAATGAAATGAGAAGGGTTTTACTATTGGCACCTAGCTACATAGATTTTTGTTTACGATCATGTTTATGCGAAATGAAAAAAGATGATTTTTAGCTATAGATTATTTGTAATAACTTAATAATCGTTTGAGTATTCTACACCCTCTTTCATATTGAGAATTAAGTAATGAATAAATTTTATTATTATGAATTAAGTAATGAATGAAATTAATATTTTGATAATCTACATGTTATATTTTATTATTTCATCATAACTGATTTTTTTATTGTTAATATAATATAAATATCTCTCATTATAAAAAATCCCCATTATAAAGAAACACCTTAAGAGTAGGAGGAAAGTAGGGAAGGGTAGATGACACTCCATAGAAATAGAAGATCATAAGTAAGTTGTATGTCTTTTATATTAAAAATTGACAATTAATCTCTTAAATGTAATTATAATACAAATTACATAGTTTGATAAATACATTCAGAGAGAGAGAGAGAGAGAGAGAGAGAGAGAGAGAGAGAGAGAGAGAGAGAGAGAGATGACAGTCATGGGCATAAATTATCTACTCAATATCTTCATGCTTTTTTTTATTTATCTATTATGACAAGGCATAGCCTGACTTCATTCATTACTTGATTATCTTTTACTTCTCATAGTAACTTTAGAACTTAATGATAACCGACTTCCTTACCAAGTTATTAACTTTTCAAGATGTGCAAAATTGTGTGGAGGAAAAGCAAAAATGTTGAAGTATTATAGATAACATATAAGCAGTTTTGATATTAAAAAAATTTTAAATATAAAGACAATTTATTATTTTTTTTGAAATTAATAATTGCTATCTTCTAAGTATTTATGTATAATATATATTAAATACATGATTTTATTTTAGGTTTTTGATTTGATCTAATTATATGAGTTTATATTGTTAGAGATTTTTCATCTATGTTGCTTAAATTAGTAATTTTGGTCTACTAGTTTATTCATTAATTAGAAAATTCCAGCTTAAGAACCAAAATGAACAATATATCTATAATTAATCTCATTCTCTAATAAATCCTTCATACCTAAATAGGGCTCAATCAGTTTAATTGATAAAAATATTGCAACTTTCTAGATGTCTTATTTATTCAAAGATTTCATATGGGAAGTCACTATAGAGGGCTTATGGGTGCTATTTTAATGCAAAAAGACCAGAGAACCTGCTAGGTCAAAAGTATAATGCCAAGGTTAGGTTTTTCTTTTTTTATTTAATTTGAAGACCAAGAACCGGTTATCTATATTGTTTGATTACTATTTTAAGAATGTCTGCTATAATAGTACATGGTTGTATGATTGACTTTAAAGAATTGATAATTATAGACTATTTAAACTACCTGGAGCTCCTCCAAAACTTCATTGTTTCTTTAAAATTATATTTTATTGGCATTGATAGGTTGGGGAAATAGTGGAAAATCCTTAAAAGTCTATTAAAAATTCTTGTGACTAAAAAACTAAGTAATGGAAGGTTGTGCTCCAACTTTTACAATAATTAGCTAGTAGAGGTTTGACTAGCAAATGGATCTCACTCAATGCTTCCCATTAGATCAAATGATGGGTGAGATTTGTATGGTTTTATTCCCTCCTTTCACCTTATGACTTGTACCACTTTTAGATTTCCTCCAAATAACAATGAGTGGATAGAAGGGTTTGAAAAAATAAATCACAACCTCAAAATTTTGCTCAACACATGAAAGGTGCCTGAGTGTCAGTTTTACTTGGCACCAATGGAAGCTAAGTGACAGACAAAGGGTACCAAGTTAGCTCAGCACAAGAGGAAGCCGAGTGAACTCAGTACATAAGGGAAATTTAGTACAAGTGTATGATGAGTGAACTCAAAAAAAAGGGATGCCAAGTAAGCTTGGTAGCCACTACAAAGTGGTGCTTGGCAGAAGTGGATCTTGAGTGAGCTCAGTTCAAACTATAGATAGAACTTGGTGCGAGAAACAAAGAGAGGACTTAATGTAGACCATACCGAGTGGGCTATAAACTAGACTTACAATATGGATTTTTCCACCATTAAAACTAGAGAGATGAAGGATGGATATTTCAACAATGAACTTCTCAAATGCAATAATATTATGCAATGACAAATAGAAGAAGAAAAATAGACTATAGTATTCCTACTTTCTTTCTTTCTATTTAAATATGATAAAACTATTACAAAATCTAGGAGCATTTGGCTTCAACCAAAAAACTCTAAAATATTCAAACTTATAAAACTTAATAATTAAAACTTGCAGCTCTAGTGGCTACATACAATAACACCTGGAGCAATCACTACTTCATAGGTCAAAATAAAAAACAATGAACTTACAAAATAACCATAAAGGACCAACATGTGCAATTGCAAACATGAAACTAGAACTTCCTTCTATCTTTTGGCTTGATTTGCTAATCAAATTCTTTTTCTCTATGTGCTCTACTTTGCAACTCTTCAACTCCTTCAACTAATCGAATGAAAGTAATTCATTCCTTTTGTCTCTTGCCAAAAAAAATTTCTCTCATTTTTCAATTTTTAACTCACCTACCATGCATTAATGTTTCTAATTGTTCTATTGGTTGTTAGGGTGGTAGGTGGGCATTTGGTTCAAGGGCAACCAACCTACAACATTAAATATTTCAACACTCCCCCTTTGTCCTGAGCCAAACAAGCAAGGATCACTTCTGATCTAAATCAACTACACGAAGACACTCTCTTAGGTGTACAAAACATCTACTACCTAAAGGCTTTGTAAAAATGTCTACTAGCTACTGCTCAGACTTGCAAAACTCCATTTTGACATCTCAATTATCCACCAACTCTTTGATGAAGTTATATCTGATCTCTATATGCTTGCTTCTCCCATGGAAGACTAGATTCTTGGACAATACAAGATGTTGTCACAATAAATTTTGGTTCCATCCTCTTGCCTTTCATTCAAATCTGTCAAGGTCCTTATTAACCAAATAGCTTGACATGTTGTTTCATTTTCTACTATGTATTTAGCCTCTATTATAGATTGAGCAACAATAGGTTGCTTCTTAGATTCCCATAAAATTGCACCTAATACCATATGGAACATGTATCTGGAAGTGCTCTTCCTATAATCTAAACTTCTAGCTCAATCACTATCCATGTAACCAACAAACTTGAAGTCATTTTTATTAGTATAAAAATTTTTAAATCCCTTGGTACCATTCACATACCTTAAGATTCTCTTTCTCTCTTATCAATGAGAATCCTTTGGTGTTTCCATAAATCTAGAAATTAAACTTACTGCATGCATTATGTGTGGCCAAGTTGTAGTCAAATACATCAAACTTCCAACCATGCTCTTATATAGTGTTGGATTCACACTTTTTCTACAATCTTCCTTGCTCAACTTTAAACCTACTATTGTTAGTGTTGGGGCTATCTTACTATTCTACATTTTGAATCTCTCCAAAATCTGCCTCACATATTTTTCTTGAGAGATAAAGATGGCATCATGTATTTGTTTTACTTCTATGCCTAGAAAGTACTTCAAGAGACCTAGGTCTATCATTTAAAATTCATTTTTCATGGCCTCTTTGAACTCACCAATTAGGGAATTTTCATTTCTAGTGAAGATTAGATCATCAACATACACGACAACAATTAACACATTACCATTTACTACCTTGATGTAAAGTGCGGGCTCACCATCACTTATTATAAAGCCATTGCTCATCAAATATGAGTCAATCATGTTGTACCATGCCCTTGGAGCTTGCTTGAACCCATATAGAGCTCTCTTCAATCTATACAAGTTGTGCTCTTCGCCTGCAACTTCATAACTAGGTGGCTACTCTACATGAACTTCTTCCTTCAATACACCATTCAAGAATGCGAACTTCACATCCATTTGATATACCTTCCATTTGTGTTGGGCTACAATTGCTATGATAGTATGCATGGTTTCCATTCTTGAAACTAGGGTATATGTCTCATCATAATCTCTACCATACTATTGCTTGTACCCCTTGACCAGTAAACGTGCCTTATGCCTATCTATTTTTCTTTCAACATCGCACTTGATCTTGTATATCCATTTCACTCCAATTACTTCTTTCTTGGGAGGCAAAGTAGTTAACTCCCATATCTCATTCCTTTCAATAACATCTATTTCCTCATCCATGGCATTACACCATTTCTCTTCATTCATTGCTTCCTCAAAATAAATTATATCACTATGAGAAAATAATGCAAAATTTACACTCTCATCATAATCTTCTTCATACCTTTCATCTTGGTATATCTCCCTTAGACTCTTGATATTTCTTGGCAATAGAGAGGTGAGAGTGGGATCTAAATTTTCAGTATTGCTATTGCAACTATTTTGCATACTAGCCTGGGGCTATATTGAAGTGGTTAGAGCTATTGCTCGGCAAGTTAAGGGTTGATTTTCCTTTTTCCTTTGTCTGCAATCCATTCTTGTTGCTCCATCATCTTGTTGATCACCAATGTCATCTTCTTCCTCTTCAATAGTAGACACTTTACTTGAAGTTCTTGAGGATTCATCTACTGAGCCATCCCATTACTGATTTTAAGGAAACTCTACATCTCTTAAAATGATGATCTTCTTGTCAATTAGATCATACAATCTATAAGCGTTTGATTCTGGGCTATACCCAATGAAGATGCACTTCACACCTTTTTCATCTAACTTTTTCCTTTGTTCCTTAGGCACATGTACATATGCTACACATCAAAACACTCTCGAATGTTCAATTGTCCATCTGTTCCTTGACCAAGCCTCAAGAGGAATCTTGTCACAAATTGATTTTGTGAGAAACCTATTAATCAAATATATTGTTGTTGCTACAGCTTCTCCCCAATATTTAGTTGAGAGTCCTTTTGCTTTCATCATGCTTCTTGTCATTTCAACAATGGTCTAATTCGTCAGTTCATGAGAAACGAGTTTATCTCATTCCATATGAAAAGAAGTACAAACAAGTCGCCGCTAGTGAAAGAGATCGAGAAAATAAATAGTGTGATCCCTAATATTATATTTTTCAATCGTGAAAGATAGGAAGAGCCTTTAAGGAGGGTCAAAGAATGCTGCCAGTTTGTTGATCAGGTATCAAGAAGAGGGTCCTACACATGTAGTGGAATAGGTCAACATGATGAAAATACCACTTGTGTATTTCAAGAAAGAAAGTTAGTTTTGATCTGCATGTCAAGCAAGGTATGAGAGGTAAGTAAAAAGAAGACATCACTCCAATTCTTGTAAGGTAAGTATATATGTTATATTATTATTATGAGATATTAATACTAGCATTTTTATCTATAAATATTGTTCTATTAACATATTTTTTTATTATGAATGGTGAACAAAATATCTATGAATTATAGTTATTTTTAAGTTACTTAGAATTTTTGATTAATTATTTATGTTGATTATGTACTATTACTATTGGTAATATACTATACTTTTTATCTTTGCATATTGTAGCTCTCTTGCACTATCAATATTGTAATGATAGGTATATAAAATATGAAAAAATATAATTATTAAAATATAAATATATACTTAGAAGATTGAATATATATGTATATATGTTCAAATTATATATTAATATTATATCTTTATTTTTATTACATTGAAATGATCTTATATCATTATGCAAAATTATTCTTGAGTATAATAGTAGTCTCCTTCTTATGAGCATTTTCCTTGATCTTTTCCTCTGAGAATGTTTTATGCAGGAAGAGGGAGATTAAGATTCAAAGGAGCCTGATTGTTTATTAGAAGTGACCTTGGAAAGAGAGGGAGAAGACTATGAATTCTATTTAGTTAACCTCTGCTATCTTGGTCTTATTGAGAGGGAGTAAACCATATTGATATGGATTCCCTAGTGATCTATAAATTATGACAGTCATGAGGCCCATGGTTCATAATTTGTGACAATGTGATTTTAATGGGCCTACCCCTGTGTAAATCATGAGGAAGTGATGACTTCTAAATGATCATCACTTGTAATTGGAGAAGTTGTTGTAAGGTGACAATCTTACAATAACTTGTATTATCAGATAAAATAAATTGAGTAAAATGGTGAATGTCTTGTATCTCAACATTCTAGGAGGCCATTACACTTGGAGTACTTGGTGAATATCATTGATATTCTAGGAGGCCAATAATCTTGATATCAAATGTGGTATCTAAAATGTTTTGAGTAAGTGGTGAATATCATTGATATTCTGGGAGGCCAATACTCTTGATATCAAATGTGGTATCTAAACATTTTGAGTAAGTGGTGAATATCATTAATATTATGGGAGGCCAATACTCTTGATATCAAATGTGATATCTAAATTATTTTGAGTACTTGGTGAATATCGGATGTTGATATTCTTGAAGACCAATACTCTTGATATCAAATGTGATATCAAACCTTGTTTTTGAGTACTTGATGAATATCAAATGTCAATATTCTGGGAGATCAAGACTCTTGATATCAAATATCTTATCATAAGTTTGAGTAATTTATGAATATCATATGTTGATATTCTAGAGATCAATACTCTTGATATCGTATGCAATATTAAGGGTGGAAAACTTTTGAGATATTACCATTGGTTTAATATTTGTCTTGTGTTTATCCTCCTTTGCTAAGAGGGAGTGTTAATGTTTGGTAGCTTCTGTCAGATAGCTTTATGGTTATTCATATAATTATATATGAGATATAATATTATGGGAGAAATAAGCTTATAATTTGAGATATATATATATATATATATATATATAACATAATGAAGTTTTTATTATTAATTATATGTTTATTAAATAGACATGTCTATTCATTTACCCATGCTCAATATAAATGAGAGGATGTTGCATTTGAAAAACATATAGCTTATTACAGGCAATGGCATTACATTTGTAGTAGATCCAGAGAAACATCAACATGGTCTTTCTATTAGCCACTCCATTTCTCTACAGAGTATAGCTAGTTGTCAACTCTTTCTTGATGCCATTCTACCTACAAAAATTTATAAACATATTAAAGGTATACTCCCCTCCTCTATTTGATCTAAGGATCTTAACATAGTGTCCACATTCTTTTTTAGCTAGAGCTTTAAATTCAACACATTTTTCAAATGCTTCATATTTGTTCTTCAAAAAGTACACCCATGTCCTACAACTGAAATCATCTATTAATGTCATAAAATAAATACTCCCCCCAATAGAAGTAGTTTGCATAGGGCCTACCAAATCAAAATGCACCAATTCTAATGGTGCTCTAGCCCTTCTAGAATTTCTAAAATTAAAAGGAAGCCTATGTTGCTGACCAAATATGCAAGCCTCACACTTTTCATATGAATCTACAATGCTTGGAAAACCATCTACCATTCTTTTCTTGGACAACAAATTTAAACCAGCAAAGCTAAGATGTCCATACTTGAGATGCCAAAGCTTGGAGGGGTCTTCAATCATGCTCCTAAGAGTTGATTGCTGATATACTACTGCACATGCATGCTTGGGAGGTGAAACACTGACTTGAGAAGGGAAACATGTTTCTATCCTCAACAAGAACATTTGGTTCTTTGTCATTTGGATTGGTGCAAGTAATCTATTACTCCCATCCTTCTCATGAATGACACATTTGTTATTTTCCATCAGCACCTTGTATCCATTTCAAATGGATTATCCAACACTCATCAAGTTGTACTTCATACTGGGGGAAAAATACACATTCTATATCTCATTCTTCTCACCTTGCTTAGTGCAGAACATAATAGATCCTTTGTCCACTATGGGAATGGTTCCATTATTTCCCATCTTAAACTCAGACTTAAAAGTCTTATCAATGAAAGAGAATAAACTTTCATTACCACTCATGTCATTGCTACAACCCTTGTCCACGTACCATACCTCAGGGTTGCCTTCTTTACCAATGTTACACATGATGAAGGTTGTGCGATTGTTTGTATTTCTCATGTTCACATCACCAACATTAGCATTCTGCTTTGACTGATCACCTTATTTCTTCTAGCATTCACTTTCATAATACCCATACTTATGATAGTAGTAGCATTCAACATTTCTCTTATTGGAATTGTAATTCTTCTTACCTCCTCTAGAGTTATTTAGAGAGGTGCTTGCTCCCTCTTGGTTTCATTCTCATCTTGAGTTTTCTACACTAGCATTCCTTTGACCATTCCTTCCACAACCTCTATTTCTTGAGCCTCTACCATGTCCATTTCTACCTCTCCCCCTACCTCTTGAATTCTTTTGATCCTTGAAAGATTGCTCTTGGGAATTTGTTGCTGATTTGTTGATCCGGTGCTCATGGGTTTGAAGAGTTCCCATCAACTCATCCATGGTCAATATGGTGAGGTATTTTTCTTCCTCTATGGTCAAGACATGATTATCATATTTTTGAGATAAAATCCTCAATATCTTTTCCACAATCCTTTGCTCATCATAGTCTTCTCCATTTGATTTGAGTTGGTTTATCAAAGTGGAGATTCGTGAGCTAAACTCTATGATAGGTTCATTATCCCTCATCTAAATGTTCTCAAAGTCTCTTCTAATCATTTGTATCTTCACTACTCTAACCTTATCAATCCCCTTGAAGTATTTCTCAAGAATGTCCTTGTTGGAATTAAAGATAGAGTAACTAAGAGGGGGGTGAATTAGTTACTCACAAAAATTAATTCACAATTCCCTTAGATGTCTTAAAGATCTATTTATTTCTTTTACTTAGTAAAAAAGTGTTGTAACTAAGTAAATTAAACTATTACTTTCTTTTCAAGCATTCATGCATGTAACTAAAAATAAAGTGAACACAAGAGACACTAGATTTAACGTGGAAACTCAATATGGGAAAAACCACCAAGTAACTAGTCACCAATTTTTTTCACTCTTCTAAAGTGAGCCCTATTAGGAGCGAACCCTATTAAAGGTTACAATACACACTATTAGTTGTGACCCTGTTAGAGGATTTAATCACCCTATTAGGAGTGGCCTTGCTAGAGGTCTTTAGAACAATTCAACTGAACTGTCACCTTGTTAGAGGATTTACAAAATGGCAATTAAACCAACTCTATTAAAAGTTTTGAGATCACTGCTACAATGGTTAGAAATCAACAATGAATTGACCTGAACAAGATGCAACTAAATTTGCTGGTTACAAGTCTCTGTTCAGCATCATTAGATCCTTCTTGATCAAATATGGCTATGCTGCTCCTCAATGATCTCTGATCATCCTTCAAATCTACTTTCACAATGATCAGTCTTCATATCACATTAATTCCACATTCTTCCACTTCATACCATTTAAAATTCACAACTTGAATTCTTACTTATACCATTCAGATTGTCAAGTCGGCCTATTTACATGTTGCATTTACCAATAAATCATACATCAGTCAGCTATAGATATTACTCTGAACAAATAAACATTATTTCATAAGAAAATGAAATCCTTTACTGGCTGACCTTGCTCGGTAAATACTACTTCTAGAAATTTTCTTAGTTAACCATCTTGACTTGATTATCATTGTTAAGAATTATTTCTGCCCCATTTCCTTTGATGATCGAGTGAGCTTCATAAGAACTATTTTTGTCATATTTTCTTTGATTACCAAATGAGCTCGGTAAGAACTAAATTTCTTTTGATTACCTTGAAAGCTTGGTAACAACTATTTACTCGAAAGATTTTGGACTTTTTCCTCATTGAATATCTAAGCTTGGTAGACTCTGTCCTTTGCCTTGCTGACCTTCTGAGCTTGGTAGACTTTGTCCTTTGCCTTGCTGACCTTCTAAGCTTGACAGACTCTATCCTTTGCCTTGCTGACCTTCTGAGCTTGGTAGACTCTGTCTAATGATTGATATGACATTTGTGTGACATCAAAGAAAACACATAATTGAACAATTGTATCCTACAGTCCTATGCTTCCTTTGCATAATTTGTTCCTACAATCTTGAGAAAAATGATCTCTATCATTGCTACCTCAATCAGACTTAATGCCATAGCATCCTTTCTGCTTGACTCTTTCAACTAAGTCTTTTATGGATTTGTGAGAGCATAATACTGAGCTGGGTCTATAACATCATTAAACCCATTAATCACAAACTTTCATAAATCATTTGCAACCATTATGGTTTTCATCTTCTTTTCCCATGTATCATAATTTTTTCCATTAAAAGATAGTGGTTGCTACCATATCTTTCATGCATCTCCTACCATGTCAAATATTTCAGAAAAATAAATTCTTTAACTCACTATGGATGTGGAGCCTCAAAGCTATCATACCACGTGAAAAAATAAATCACAACCCTAAAAAATTTCTTGGCACATGAAGGTTTTGAGTGTCAATTTTTCTCGGCACCAAAGGATGCCAACTGATAGGAAGAGGGTTTCAAGTTAGCTTAGCACAAGAGGAAACTGAGTGAACTCAAAACACAAGGGAAACTTGGCACAAGTGTATTCTGAGTGAGCTTGATAGCCACTACAAAGTAGTGCTAGACATAAGTGGATGTTGAGTGAGCTTGGTTCAAACTACAGATAGAACTCAGTGAGAGAAACAAAGAGAGGACTTAATATAGACCAAACCAAGTGGACTATAAACTAGAGTTACAACTTGGATTTTTCCACCATTAAAACCAAAGAGCTGAAGGATGAAGATTTCAACAATGAATGTTTCAAATGCAATAATATTATACAATGATAAATAGAAGAATAGCAATAGATTTTAGTATGCCTACTTTCTTTCCTTCTATTCAAATATGATAAAACTATTACAAAATATGGGAAAATTTGGCTTCAACCAAAAAATCCTAAAATCTTCAAACTAATAAAACTTAAAACTTAAAACTCGCATCTCTAATAGCTACATACAATAAAACCTAGAGCAATTAGTGCTTCACAGGTCAAATAAAAAATAATGAACTTACAAAATAACCAAAAAGGACCTAGCACGTGTAACTGCAAACATGATACTGGAACTTCCTTCTATCTTCTGACTTGATCTACTGATTGATTTCTTTTTCTTTTTGTGCTTTTCTCTTCAACTCTTCAACTCCTTCAACTAATTGAATGCAATTGATTCATTCCCTGTCTCTTGCCAGAAACATTTTACCTCTCATTTTTCAATTTTGAACTCACCTACCATGCATTAATGTTTCTAACCGTTCTGTTGGTCATTAGGGTGGTAGGTGAGAATTTGACTCAAGGGGCAATTGACCTATAGCATTAAATATTTCAACAAGGGGCCTCTTAATATACTAGATATACTTGTCAAGTTATTTTCCATCAGTGACATGCTAATTTATCTAGAGCAATTAGACCTCTATCTTCTCAAGTCAAGAAATTCTCTTCTCCTCTAGAAATTTATCAATCTAAATTATGTAGCACATCATGTACCTTGAAATAGATCACATGGCCATCAAATTTTTCTGAATTGGTCCAATGAGACAGTAGTCAACTAATAGATCTACATATGTATATGCAATTTGAAGCATATTGTGCCTTCCCACTAGCCCTTCTCTAGTCCATAACATGCTTACATATCAAAGATACACAATATAGATATGCATGAAGTTAGCTCGCTAGATAAAGCACTTTTTCAAGGAAATGTCAATGTAAGTAGTTTGGATATGTAGGTGCTCACAAAAAACAACTTAACTAATAGATCTACATATGTATATGCAATTTGAAGCATATTGTGCCCTCCCACCAGCCCTTCTCTAGTCCATAACATGCTTACATATCAAAGATACACAATATAGATATGCATGAAGTTAGCTCGCTAGATAAATCACTTTTTCAAGGAAATGTCAATGTAAGTAGTTTGGATATGTAGGTGCTCACATAAAACAACTTAACTTACAGTTGTGCTTCTAAATTCTTGTGGTATATGTTCCTTTTTTCTTCCCTAGATCAGAGGACCCTTGACATTTTAATCTATAAACCCAATCCCTAATAACTATGTATATTTAATTATTTGAAATTCTCCATTTGATTTTGATATATAATAACTCCATTTATTTATTCGTCTAAAATTCTCCACTTTATTTTGATCATAATGTTGTTGAATTTTCCATTTCCAAAAGTCTAAAATTAGAAAAGGGGCTATTAGACAGGTGTTCTTGAAAATCTAAAACTACTAGTTTTATTCATAGATCTTTCCATTCAAAAAACCATTTCTAGAAACCACATGTATGCCTACAAACATTTCTTTATGAAATTGATATATATATTTAGAGTGTTTCAATTGATCTCAACTATGATACTAGCGAACCCATCGCACTTGACCATTATATCATATATTGTAAGCAACACTTGCTGCTGCTACTAGGCCTATCATTTTCCTCCAATTCAATAGAAATGGCCCGCCATCTATGGTGAATCTTTCGTAAATCCAATGGGGACCCTTCCTTATCTTTGGATTAATTAGAGACTCCAAAATTTATACATTTATTCTTTTTGACTGAATGGAGATGTGGGATGCCAACTGATAATATATGACCCCTCTTGATGCATTAGAACCAACCAAAGACATCCATAGGGGTCATCCCTAAGGAGCATACATTATCATGAAATGCATTGATAGGATTCATAGGCTAACCTATGACCTCTCTCTACACATTAGAGCTAACCAAATACATCTCGAGGGGTCCTAGGGCCCCTAGTGACATACGTTGTCATGAAATGCATCGAGAGGGGTCATAGGTTAACCTATGACTCCTCTTGATCTATTAGAACTAACCAAGTACATCCCTAGGGGTCCTAGGGCCCCTAAAGACATACGTTATCATGAAATGCATCAATAGTGGGTCATAGGTTAACCTATGACCCCTCTCGATGCATTAGAATGAACCAAATGCATCTCTAGGGGCCCAAGGATCCCTAGGGAAATATGTTGTCATGAAATGTGTTCGAGAAGGGTCATAGGTTAACCTATGACCCCTCTCAATGTATTAGAACCAACCAAATATGTCCCTAGGAGTCCTAAGGCCCCTTTGAACATATGTTGTCATGAAATGTGTCAAGAGGGATCATAGGTTAACCTATGACTCCTCTCAATGCATTAGAACCAACCAAATGCATCCCTAGGGGTCCTAGGGCCCCTACAACCATACTTTGTCATGAAATGCATTGAGATGGGTCATAGGTTAATCTATGACCCCTCTTGATGCATTGGAACCAACCAAATCCATCCATAATGGCCCTACTACCCCTAGGGACATACGTTGTCATGAAATGTGTCGATAGAGGTTATAGGCTAACCTAGACCCCTCACGACACATTAGAATAGCCAAATGCATCCCTAGGGGGCCTTGGGCCCCAAGGAACATACATTGTCATGAAATGTGTTGATGGGGGTCATAGGTTAACCTATAACCCCTTTTGACACATTAGAACCAACTAAATGTATCTATAGAAGTCTTAGGGCCCGTAGTGACATACATTGTCATGAAATGTGTCGAGAGGGGTTATAGGTTAACATATTACCCCTCTCGACCCATTGAAACCAACCCAATGCATCCCAAGGGGCCCTATGACCTCAAGTGACATACATTATCATGAAATGTGTCAAGATGGGGTCATAGGTTAACCTATGACCCCTCTTGAGCCATTGGAACCAACCTAATGCATCCCTAGGGGTCTTACAACCCTTAGGAACATCCACTTTCATGAAATGCATCGATCTTGATGCATTAGAACCAACCAAATGAATCTCTATGGGTCATAGGTTCCCTAGGGACATATGTTGTTTCTAATGAGTCGAGAGGAGTCATAGGTTAACCTATGAACCCTCTCAATGCATTAGAACCAACCAAATGCATCCCTAGAGGTCCTATGTCCCCTAGGGACATATGTTGTCATGAAATGCATGAATAAGGGTCATAAGTTAACCTATGACCCCTCTCAACACATTGGAACCAACCAAATGTGTCGCTAGGGGCCCTAGGACCCCTAGGGACATACGTTGTCATGAAATGCATCTAAAGGGATCATAGGTTAACCTATGACCCATGTTGACACATTATAACCAACCAAATGCATCACTAGGGGTCCCAGGGCCCTTAGGAACATATGTTTTCATGAAATGCATCAAGAGGGATCATAGGTTACGGATTAAAACCAACCAAATGCATCCCTAGGGGTCCTAGGGCCCCTAGGGACATACATTGTCATGAAAAGTATCAAGAGGGGTCATAGGTTAACCTATGACCCCTCTCGACACATTGGAACCAACCAAATGGATCATAGGCCATAATAATAATAATAAGAATAATAATATTATATGTTGTCTATAATATATTTAATAATTATAGTAAAAATCATAATAAAATAATATTATAATCAGACACACACACACACACACACATAATATTTTTAGGTCATAATAATAATAATAACATATATTATTATATGTAATAATAATATAATATAATAATAATTGTAAATAAATCATATATAATAATAATCCTATATATATATTAATCATACATAATAATAATCCTATATATATTAATCATCATACATTTAATCATACCAAATAATGATCCTATATATATTAACTATTATACATTGCCCATAATTCCCTCAAAAATTTGGGCGTTAAGATTGGATATCCGATCTTAAATTGGATATCCAATTTATTATCAGGTATTCAATTTGAGATTGCATACCTGATTAAACCGACATGATTTTCTCAACATATTCCCTTTCGTTGCAGACCCGACATCATCATTTTTTTTGGGCCATTTTCATGGGTTTTGGGAAAACTAACTTTTTGGGGCCCAAACAATCAAAAAAGGTTAGATAATTTATCATCAGGTGTTTGATATTGTCATCTAAATGGGGAGCACTAGTCGTCAAAAGGCTAAACACAAAAGGAAGGTATCCAATGAATACATTGTGGCATATAGGGAAAGGGACAGGGTAAATCACCGAAGGAAAGGACAAGGTATGTTAAATGTGAGTCAAGTTGGCAATGTATTGGTCGAAGGTGAAATCATAGAGTCAAATAATGAATATGTGCAGTTGGGGAATGAAAATGGACCAATTGATAATGATAATGTCAGGATTGAAAATTTAGAGAATGAAAATTTGGAAGATGAAATTCTACTAGGTCATAATGTAAATTACATGATTGACCATGCCAAATATGACAATGCATAGGAACCTTGCCTATCTCTTAATTATAATTGACATGAAGGTTCTAGAACACCAAAATGGATAATTGAAATTGATGAAATGATTATTACCAATTTTGAAGGAAAAAAATTAGAAAGAACCATTTGATTATGGGCTTCAAGACTATATAATATGTGTTTTGGCAACATGACAGTGGTTGAGTAATGTCAGCTTTTTATGCACTTATTAAAGACACAAAAGATGAGACCTATGCTTTCCAAATTGAAGATTCATGTCAATAAAAAATTGAAAAGAAATTCTATTATTGTGAAGAATCTTTTTAGTGCTCTCAATAGCATTGAGAAAAATAGTAGGGAGAAGGATAAGAGAGCTACTCAAAGGGTTATTACAACCTCTTTGGTAAATCATCATTTGAGAAAGGGTAGATATATGAGACAAACTTTTATTGATTTCAACCTAAAGCATACTACTTTGACAAGAGCACTTAATAGATGAGAAAGAATTGATGATCCTCTTTAAAATGAAACATGGGCTTTAAGTGGGATACTTCCACATTTTGATAAGTTGCTATCCAATGATGTGAAGGAAGAAATTACACAATTTTGGCACTCTAGCAAAAGAGTATCACCCAAAGCTAAAGGCATGTTAAAATTGAGAATTGGCATCAAAGACCGCATGTTGCATCCTAAACATTATTTGGAGGTAAGTCAAACTATGTTGTTCAAAAAATTTAGAGAGAGTCATCCAAGTCTTCATATATCAAAAAATGGCTTTTTAATCTTTGAAGCCATTTTATTGTGTGCCACTTAAAATTTGAAATACATGTTGTTGCAAATATCATTTCGAGTTTTCTATGCACCATGAACTATTGCACTTCATCTGTTCTACTTTGCATAGTAAATAAATGTTGGAGAATTGTGGTTCTAGTGGGCTTTGAAAATCATCAAGAGACTTGTTAGATCAACTTTTACTTTTATGTTGTAGAGTTGATGGTTATTTATTTTATAGAAATACTTGTTTAAATGAGAAGTGTTTAGAATGTGGTGGCTTATCCAAGTTTGACACATGGTTCCATGAGGAGTGCAAACAAGACCTTGGAAAGACAATAAATAAATAAAAGGTATATGAAATGGTGAAATACACATTGAAGAGTGCGGGTGAAGGCTCTAGATGTGAATTTCTTGCAAAATAAATCAGTGTGGCTAGTTTTATTTTAGATTTCAAGAAAAATCTTTTCTACAAGTATGCAAGACATAGGCACAGGTCTTAGTGGTTGGATCAAAAATTTAGAATGTGTAAGGAGACTTTTCTCATTCAAACTATTATATTATTTGTTGACTTTGCTAAGAACTACACATTGCATCCTCAAAATGAGACACAATCTCAATATTACAACTCCATTCAGATTGTTATTTTTGTCCACATAACATATAGAAATGCCCCTAATAGTGTAGAAGATAATCAAAAGATTATTAGAGAGTATCATTTTTATATGAATGATGATAGATCTCACTCTCACAAGTTTGTGCAATATTGTTTTGAGAATTATTTTGATTTCTTACAAGAGCATGCAATTGTTATGGATAGACATATTATTTGGTCAAATAACTGTATAGGTTAATTCAAGAATGCTCGCATATTTTATTGGTTGTGTAGGATACACATAGAGAGGGGTTGCCTCATATTTGGAGTTTTTTTAAGTCTAGCCATGGGAAAGGGGAACATGATGGAGTAGGGACATGTCTGAAGAGAGCTCTAGTTAAGGAGCAATTAAAGATTTCAAGAACAAAGCTTCTTGATGTTCGTAGCATTGTTAATTGGTGTAGTTTAGCATTATCACAAGGGGGACTCTTGATTTAGTAGTATGTAGGCTCTTTTGGTTGGTTGAGTAAGGGTTCATAGGTGATAGATTAGATTGTGCTATAGTGAGAGACTCATAAAAAATGCATTTATTATGAAGCTCTAATTCTAGTACATGGACCATTTGGACATGATGGCTAGCTTGCTTTTGTCCTAGTTTTTTTCAGTGTGATTGGGATCACTATGATTTGAGTGAGTGGGTGGACACATGGGCTCCACATTATCTTGCTCCATTGTCTATCAGACCCTCTATCAGAAATGATGACATGGAAAGTTTGCTTGAGCATAAGCATCTATCAAATCTTCTTCGGCCAAGAGATATCTTTGCATTGGTTTCATCACAAGGGAATGATGAGAAATAAAATTATTGGTTAGCACATCGTGTAAGAGGTAAACAAAAGCTTGCACAACCTTTCATAGATGATGATGGATTCACATATCCTACTAGTTTAGTGGTTCTTTCTAGAACATGGTTGTAGACATAAATGCTTAGAAGGAATGAAATTCCTACATTTGAAGACTATCAGAAGAAAAGAATAATTCTCATATATTCACATCTAATTATAGAAAAAAATCTAAAGTTTTTGAAGCATCAACACAGATCAAAAGTAAAAGAAGTTTTTACTATTACTAATGTTGATCATGAAGCCCTTTTGGAGACCATAAGACAGAGAGAGGACCCTACTGGAACACTCGACTAGGTATATTTACTTCTTATGTTATTTTCTTCATAATGATTTAGTGAACCAATGATTATCTTATTTAATACAATAATTTACTAATATTTTTTATGATATTAAAATGTAGGTACATCATGAAGATAAAAAGCTAAATAAGGAGCAGAACGAAGAAAAATCTATTCTATTTTTGACACTACAATTTTTGGTAGTTGCGTATTGCTGTAATTATGATGAAACACTTGATATATTGTAAATGTAAACTTGTTGATTTAATTTAAGAAACAAAGATGATTTTATTGAATGTAATTTATGTGGTGGGACCTAAAAAATGATGATTTTAATACATACTAACACCAAACTTGCATTGTGCCAAATGCCAAAAACTTGAGAGAGGTAAAAAATAATATTTTTTCTTTTAATACTAACCCTAGTGACACCCTTGTTCTGGCCGTGAAGAGCCTCCATCGTCCAAGGCTACCCCGTATCGAGGAGTCTCCAAGGCACTCTATGTGCGTATCAAGGTCAATCTTTCAAGGATCATAGCTCAGAGCTTGTGAGGGCTATTGATGAAATTTTGAATGCTATAAGATGGTCATGCTAAGGCCTAAAATAACCTACCTCATTTTTGAGAGATCACATTCCATTTGTATTCGGTACAACGATCTTGCTTGATGCCAAAATTCACAGTGTGCTCAATTCATAGGTCCAGCATAGTGTAACTTTGAAACTGCTAATCTTTCCATTCAATTTTTAGTGCCATTAGCTTCAAATGGGTTGGAGAACCCCAGTGATACCCTTTTTCTAGCCATAGAGAGTCTCCATCATCTGCGGCCACCTCATACTGAGGAGTCTCCAAGGTGCTCTAAGTATGTTTTGAGGTCGATCGTCTAAGGGTTGTTACTTGGAGCTCATGAGAGCTATTGATCAAATGTTAAATTCTACAAGATGGTCATGTTGAGGCCTCAAATAACCTATCTCATTTTTGAGAGATCACATTTCGTTTAGATTTGGCACAACGATCTCACTCAATGTCGAAACTCGCAGTGTGCCTTAATTCATAGGTGCACCACAACGTATCTTTGAAATCACTAATATTGAAATAAAATCATCAATTTCATTAGCTTTAGATTGGTGGGTGAACCTTAGTGACACCCTTTTTCTGGCTATGGAGAGCCTCCATCATCTATGGCCACCCCATACCGAGGAGTCTCCAAGGTGCTCTAAGTGTGTTTCAAGGTCGATCTTCTGAGAGTTGTAACTTGAAGCTCACGAGGGCTATTGATGAAATTTCAAATACTACAAGAGGGTCATATTGAGGCTTAAAATAAACTATCTCATTTTTGAGAGATCATATTCTATTTGGATTTAGCATAGTGATCTCATTCGATGCCAAAACTCGCAGTGTGCCTCAATTTATAGGTGCACCACAACATACCTTTGAAGCCACTAATCTTGGCATTAAATCATAAGTTCCATTAGTTCTATATGGGTAGGTGAACCCTAGTGACACTCTTTTTCTAGCCACAAAGAGCCTCCATCATCCATGACCACCCCGTACCAAGGAGTCTCCAAGGTTCTCTAAGTGCATTTTGAGGTTGAATTTCCAAGGGTCATAACTTAGAGCTTGTGAGGGCTATTAATGAAATGTGAAATGATACAAGAGGGTCATGCCAAGGCCTAAAATAACCAACCTCATTTTTGAGATAACACATTCTATTTGGATTGGGCACAGTGATTTGGCTCGATTCTAAAACTCCTAGTGTGCCTTAGTTCATAGTGCAGAGTAGTGTAACTTTGAAACCATTGATCTTGGCCGAATCGTCAGTGCCACTAGCTCTAGATGGGTGGGCGAACCCTAGTGACACCCTTTCTCTAGCTATGGAGAGCCTCCATTTTCTATGGCCACCCTATACTAAGGAGTCTCTAAGGTACTCTAAGTGCGTCTTGAGGTCGATCTTCTGAGGGTCGTAACTCGGAGCTCGTGAGGGATATCGATGAAACGTTAAATGCTACAAGAGGATCATGTCTAGGCCTAAAATAATCTATCTCATTTTTTAGAGATCGCATTCTATTTGGATTCAACATAGCAATCTCTCTCGATACCAAAACTCGTAGTGTGCCTCGGTTCATACATGCACCACAATGTAACTTTCAAACTGTTGATCTTGGAATTAAATTGTTAGTGCCATTAGCTCTGGATGGGTGGGCGAACCCTAATGACACCCTTTTTCTAGCCATAGAGAGCCTCCATCATCCACAGCCACCCCGTACCAAAGAGTCTCCAAGGTGCTCTAAGAGAGTTTTGAGGTCAATCTTTCGAGGGTCATAAATCAGAGCTTGTGAGGGCTATTGATGAAATTTCAAATACTATGGGATGGTCAATGCAAGACTTAAAATAACCTATCTCATTTTCAAGAGATCAAATTTCATTTTGATTTGGCACAATGATCTTGCTTGATGCCAAAACTTGCAGTGTGCCTCAATTTATAGTTGCACCATAGCATAACTTTGAAACTATTGATCTTGGCATCGAATCATTAGTGCCATTATCTCCAAATGGGTAGGTGAACCCTAGTTACACCCTTATTCCATCCATGGAGAGCCTCCATCATCCATAGCCACCTCATACCAAGGAGTCTCCAAGGTGCTCTAAGTGCGTATTGAGGTTGATTTTTTGAGGGTCATAACTCAGAGCTCATGAGGGATATCGATGAAATGTTGAATGCTATAAGAAAATAAAGTTGAGGCCTAAAATAACCTATCTTATTTGTGAAAGATCACATTTTTTTTGGATTTGGCACAATGATCTTGCTCGATGCCAAAAATCGTAGTGTGCCTTAGTTCATAGGTACACCATAGCATAACTTTGAAATTGCTAAACTTCGCATCAAATCATTAGTGCCATTAGCTTCAAATGGGTGGGTGAACCCTAGTGACACCCTTTTTATGACTACAGAGAGCCTCCATTATCTATGGCCACCCCGTACCAAGGAGTCTCCAAGGTGCTCTAAGTGCATTTCAAGGTCAATCTTCTGAGGGTTGTAACTCAAAGCTCATGAGGGCTATTGATAAAATGTTAAATGATACAAGAGGGTCATGTCAAGGCCTAAAATAACCTATCTCATTTTTGAGAGATCACATTCTATTTGGATTCGGCACAACAATCTTGCATGGTGCCAAAACTTGCAATGTGCCTCAGTTCATAGGTGCACCACAGCATAACTTTGAAATTGATGATCTTGGCATTGAATCATAAGTGCCATTAGATTTGGATGGGTGGGTGAATCATAGTGGAACCTTTTTTCTAGCCATAGAGAGCCTCCATCATCCACAACCACCTTGTATCGAGGAGTCTCCAGGGTGCTCTATGTGCATATTGATGTCAATCTTCCAAGGGTCATAACTTGGAGCTCGTGTAGGCTATCGATAACCTATTACCAAGTTTGGTGAACTCATCTAATTAATAATTTAAAGTTATAAAAAAAATTACTCAAAATTGCAAAACTTGCAAAATTGCAAATTTGCAACTTTTTCTTGCAAAGTGAAAATGAGTGGAATGAGTTAGTTAGGGGTTTGAGCATGACCATACAAGGTTGGAAATACCTATATAAGGTGTGAAATGATAGAATTCATCAATGTGAGAAATTTATAGATGTTATTCATATGGATAAGGTATTGGGGAACCAAGTTAAAAAGGTTTGATCCAATCAAGTCTCTTAAGTTGGGATATTTTGAGGTTATGTTGAAATTGAAAAGTTGTAGTATGGGGACAGTAACAAAGTGAAGGACTAGTTATCAAAAATTATGAGTCTAGGAATGAGTTCATGGTTGGGAATTAAATCCACGATTGAGGAGTGCAGTCCTTAAGTGTGTTGAGATTAGATTTGAAGCCAAGAGTTAGTTTCAAGGTTGAAGGTGGAGTTTAAAATCAGATTTGGGGTTATGTGAACCTTGTATAGGAAGTTAACAAGTGTGTTTATGTCATGATAGCACTTCAAATTAAACATTGCATCCAAATTTGATAATAAAGTTTGTTAAAATTTTATTCACAAATTATTGCATTCGAATCAAATATAACAAACATGATCAAAATTAATAATATTCCATAAACATGAATAATACTAATCCACGATAAATTGAACAATACTAGATAATAAATTAATATGTATATCATTGTGCACATAAATGAAAAATATATATATCAAAATACATGTATCCATAGAAAAATTACATAAATTTATATCAACGTTCATGTATCCATAAAAAAATTACACAAATATATATTGAAATACATAGATCCATATACAAAATGTGGCTAATCATGCCATGGAAATGTGTATCATATCAATTTTTCTATAACAATGTGGCATATGCCATCTCAAAATGTCTCATGATGCATCCTATGTCAACTATATTATCCTAGGCTACAAGTGGATGATCAAAATGTAGCTTCTTCACTACATTAGGTGGATCAAATGCCTCCTACATAAACAAAAAAGGAAAACCCAAAGTTAGACTACTAAAGTTATATGATTTTTTATATCTAACATTTAATTACTCAAATTCATAATGATCTTTTTTTTTAATGAAGATTTATACTATTAAACATTCATCATAAATACCTTTTTTGTCAACCTCCTATGCCGGTCAGGAGTCCTCTCGTATGCCCTCGACAATGCTTGTACCTCACTGATTGTGTCCTATGTATGTTCAAATATGTTTGTCAGATCAATCTACACCTTAAACTATAACATTATAATTCATAGCATGCTAAATTTATAACATATAATCAAGAATTCAAACTACAACTTACTATTGTAAGCTCATCCTTGAGATATAGTGACTTCATCATCAAAGATACAAAACTCTCCCATCCAAACTCATGTGCACTAGGAGTTTCCTATGAGATAAAAAATACTAGTTGTTAATATCACAAAAATTAGTTGTAAATTTATTTATGAAAATAAGGAAAATAAAAATTAAATGATACTTATACGTACAATGGGGCTCTCAGTGTGAATGGAAATGTTTGATCATCTACAACACAGAATCTACATGGGCTCATCACAAGTAACCACACCCTATACAATAAAGAATATAATTAAATTTATTTACCAAAACATTTTACAAGAATGCATTGATATTTAATCAAATAGAAAACACTTAATTACCTTTCCTTTGTCAATGGGTCTTGGCTCATGCCCTCCACTTTGTCCCCTAGGTATAGGTGGTACCTGCAAGATAAAAGAAAGATTAGAAACCATATATGCTACAATATCAAATAGAAAAAATAATGAGAACACAACATAATGTACCATAGATGTCTTAAGGCCAAATGAAATAGTTGAGAGCGTGGCATCATCAACTTGTCTCAGCTCCTCCTCAGTCATCAACTAAACATGAATGAAGATCACATACATGTATAAGTCAGTATGGCTTAAAAATTAAAATTACTCTATTATAAAGATTAATTTTAAATTGCATATGTCATAACAAAAAAATGTATACACATACTGACACAAAAGGAGTCCATGCCTCTGAATGCCCCTCCTCTCTCGCATCAAGGTCTATAGCCTCTGCACATGCATCTAGTACATCCTTGTCAAATATAAATTGATACTCAGAATGATCACCTATGGGACCTAGACAAATATTCTTGCACATTATGCAAGTGTGGGACACACAAACATGTGATGAGCTCACTGATGATGAACTTGCACCATCATCATCAACAAGGGGAGGTAGCATTGACCTAGCCTAGGATATCAATAGGCTACTCAATCTATGGATGACTCTAATAGTCTAAGAACTAGCCTTTGCAATGATATCAGGATGCTACACTCATGGAGAGGGGGAGACATCAGTATGGGGGGAAAATATGCTAGCTTTCTTCCACTAGGAAGAGGGTCTATCCCAAGGAGCTTTTAATCCTACACCCATGTTGGGTTTCATGCTCCAATAGTTCACGTTGAGGCCCAACACAAATTGTGCATACAATTTTCTAAGGAAATAAAATGGCACCTCTAAATTACTATGTGGAAGGATGTCAAAAACTATCCACCAACGATCCTAAAAATTTTCATGTATGACATCATTTGTGCACCATTTAATTGATAGTTTGGGCTTTTTGCAATTGATTGGTAAACTAGATTTTCGGTTCACAAAAAGGGCAACCAAATCATATTTACTTATATTGAGGGCCACAACCTCATAATAGTCCAACCCATCATCAAACATCTCATCCATTTCATCATGCCAACGAAGAGTGACATTTTGTTCCTTGGTAAGTGTTTCAATGTTATCCACTATGGTGTTTAACATGGATAACATAGGAGCCAATGCAGGTATAATATTATATGTTGTTTCGAAAGCCCTCAATTCGGTAAGATTTTCAAATATGAAATTCTTGATTCGAGGAGGGTTTTGAGTGGGTAAAGGGTCATTTGGTGGATGATTTTGAGGGGCCAATGGATCATTTGGTGGGGGGTTATGTGGAACAATATTCATTGCCTCAGTATCATCATTTTGGTCAGCCATACCTATTAATTCGTAAAACATAATTTATATTTAAAAAAATCTAAATTTTATAAAATTCAATTAAAACTAACAAATTTATAATAATATTTAACAAATGTATAATAAAAGTGATTGAAAACATAATTTAAAAAACCTAAATCCACTTATCTTATCACATATCCATTCTACAATTGGATATTCGAGCTAAAAAACGTGAACACACTATCAAAACAACAACCCTCAGGTTTTTCTTTTAAAATAATAGCACAATTATTGGGTATTCAATTTGATATCAAATACTCGATATTATCATATATCTAATTTTATATCAAATATCTAATAATATTGGGTATCTGATATCAAATCAGATACCCAATAAGGCTTGGGGCCTACTTTTTTAGTTTTGGTATTAGGATGGGTGGAAAAAAGTTAGAGTGGATTTTGAAATTCTTTTAGACGTTTTCAAACTCTATTTTCTCACATCGCCACTTTTTTGCATACCATGATCCTGCACATACCCAACTCTCATTTGTGATTATGCATTCTTAAATGAGATTGTGTTATGTCATGTCCACAAACACCAAGAAAGAAAACTTAAGGCTGCTATGTGCACAAACTAAGGTTTTTTCATTTTGTTACATATTGTCTTTTCAACATATGTATATTGGGTGCCAAAAATCCTAGCTTTGGACTTGTGTCCAAATAGCATGCCAATGTTATAGAGTATAGCATATTTATTGGGACTACCATTTGAATCTATCCAAATCCAATAAAAATTCCTCAAAATATATATTATATATAAGATGTATGCACATTATTCATACTGGGCATGTTTTTGGCCCAAGAAACATGAGTTCCCACCTACAAGGGTTTGATCCATAGGCTGATGGAACCATTATGATAAATACTTCTAGATTTGATGTATGAGGATAGATTAGCTATAGATTCAATCTACAAGAGTTCTCATAGCAGTGTAATCTTTGGGCTTATCTATGCATGTGTTATTATCACCCTCAAGATATGGAGCCAACTAGTGATATCACAAAAAAAAAAGTAATACATGTGCACAATTTATGATTTCCTGAAGCATTTGGAAAAATAATATTAGAGAAAAATTTTCATGTCCATTCATCTCATATCCAACAATCATATCACTCCAAGAAACCATGTATCTTTGACACATCTTATCAAATAATAGGTCTACAATATTTATATATCCATATTTGGAATACATATCTACGACCCAAATCCCCACATTAATGCCTTAATCAAATCCATTTCTAATTAAACAAGTATGGATCATCTTCCCCTATTGTTGGACTCCAAGATGTGCATATGCTACTAGAACACATTATGGTTACTAAATTATGGAAGAAACTTTATATTTGTATTTGATGACCAACTCTAAGGCCTAGTTTCCATGCCCATTTTTTGCATAAGCTCTAATCATGACATTCCAAGAAATCAAATCCCTATTAGTTATATTGTCAAAAAATTATTGTGCTATCTCTGGTTCCCCACACTTGGCATATATTGCTAGAAGGGAAGTTGTTACAACAATATTAGATTCAAATCTACTATGTAATATATAAGGATGGCTTCCTTTGCTCTGATGTAGGATTTCTAAATCAGCACATGCTAGTAACATACCTACCAAGTTACTATGGTGATTGAATTTGAATTCACATCTTTTCATAGAAACATTTTAAAGAGCACCCATGCTTCCATGGCATGTCCATTCTGTGCATACCCATCAATCATTACATTCCATGAGATCATAGCCCTTCTAGACATTCAATCAAAAAATAGACACCCAATTCCTATATTCTCACTCCTAGGATACATAAAAACCAGGGAATTACTCATTCAACCATTCAACATAACTCCATTTTGAATTATGAAAGCATTAATTGACTTGCTTTATAGAAAAGTTCATAATCTAGCACACACTCCTAGTGTACTCAAAATGGCAACAATGTCTAACTTTTTGTCTATAACTTGCATTTTGACAAACAATACCAAGGCCTTACTAGAAAGTCCATTCTTAACATACCCATTGGTCATTGTGTTCCATGAAACTTCATTCCTTTGCACCATTCTTTCAAACAATTGACATGTACTATGTTCTCACATTTAGCATACATATTTAGGGGTGTAGTTCCTATAGAAATTTGTTGCTCAAATCATGCTCCAATTTTAATTTCATGGATCTATACAATAATAATAATAAAATGAAAAAAGAGAAAAACCTAAATTTTCATGAAATAAAATAATTGTGATAACCTTTCTCATTCCTCCAACAAAAAGTCATGGAGATTTGAATAGTAAAATGAGAATGTGAGAAAAAATGATAGTATATTTTCATAAATCATGGCATTGATGTTGTAATGATTTGGAGAGAAGATGATTGAAGGCACCTTCGATTTAACCATGAGAAGATTTAAAAAAAAAATACTTTGCACCATGTTCACCCCCTTCTTAGGTCTCCACTCCACTCATATATCTAGGGTTTTATCATTGTTCTAATAAATCCTAATTTGAGTCGTAGATTTGAGGTCCTTGAAAGGCCTATTTAAAATTTATTTAAATGTGTATTCTACACATTTTCCATACCTAGTGAACCCTAAAAAATTTGACCCTTGAACATGATTTTGGTTTGCATTCAGGGGAGATTCTTTAAATTAACCAACTACCTAGCTAGATCAAGCAATGAAAAACTTCTATGAATAGGGCACTTTAAATCGAGTTGCTTCCAATGAGCTATTTTTTTTCATGGTATTACCAAAATCAATGCCAAATTGTTGAGATCATTATGAAAAAGCTCATCTTCTCTTCTTACAAACTCCGAACAAGGTCATCCATTACCACAAACATTGAAAATAGGTTGTTTTTTATGTTGGAAATGTTGTTTAGGCTATAAAAATGGCTTGAATCGACTTCGATTGGTGTTCAGGCTATATACACGTCCATTGATCCATAAGGGTGAGAAACAAATTAGATGAAAGATCTCATTGAATGTGTTTATAGCTAGAGAGAAGTTTCATATGAGTGTCCATGAGATGGTGCAAGCCTATAATCACCATGATTGCTAGGGAAAATGCTAGTTGGAAGAAATTGAAGGGGTATAGAGATGTTGATAATAACCTCTTGAATAGATTCTTCAACATTTGGGTGGTTGATAAGAATCCCCTCTCAAGATACTTTTTGAGTATAATATTCTAGTTTTTTTTCAGTCTTAAGTCATTAAAAGGAATAATATCAAAGTGGGCACAATTACATAAATCTATTCTTAAAATAAAATTCCCTTTGATTTGAAAACTAACAATTGAAAGGAATTTGATCAAGAGAATAATGATAAACTAAATATCCATCTTCTAAACCTTACATTTTGCCTGCTAGTCAACAATTACAATACTTGAGTTTTTGAAATTAATATTCTTGACCATTGGGCAATAGCAAATGGGAAATAATGTTTCTTTAATTTTAAATATGAAATAAATCTCAAGTAGAAACATCACATGCCTTAGGCATATCTTGTCTAGTTATACCTAGTCTTATAAATGCATGTACAACTTTTGGTTCAGATGGGATCAATTCTACCCAATTTAGGAAATTAGAGGCTTTCCATAAAAGAGAAGTAGACCCTTCCTCCCTTTATAAATATTTTGTATATACATCGTGATGAGTTGCCAAAAGTCCTTGCAAAGCACAAGCGCACCTCCTTGAGGATGCTAACCCATTACAATCTTGAACAAAGTGAACAATATAGTCAGATAGAACATATGTTTCTCTTATAAGATTTAAAGAAATCTTTAGGAATGACTTTCAAGTATACAAACAATACTTTCTATAGGCATTGAGTAAATACTAAGAAGAAATCTAGCTTCACCAAGAGAATCTTGGGCTTTGAGGAATATAAGTTGTAAGGGTTCAATTGGTTTCTTTTGGAATGCTTCAGTAAAAGAAAAGTAAATAAAATTTGCAATATTTAACACTACAATGATTCTAGTACACAAGCCCCTTCTACATCCTTCATGAAATTTAGTTGATATAGATTCTTAGACCCATAACATGTATCACAACTTCTATTTTAGGAAAAGAAATCTCTAGTCCACAAATCAAATCTTTAAAATTTGAAGAAGCTACGAAATAGTCAAGATGACACTTCAACATCTTTCTCATTTAAAATTTCATTAACTTCCACTTAAAGAGAAATTGTAATGCCAATTACCTAACTTAGACACAAGACACAAATAGAAAACATCAAAAATTGTTGGATACAATTGTTCAATTGTGTGTCATCTTTGATGTCACACAAATTTCATATCAGTTATCAAATAGTGTCTACAGAGTTTAGAAGATCAGCAAGGCAAAGGATAGTGTCTACCAAGCTCAGAAGGTCAGCAAGGCAAAGGATAGTGTCTACCGAGCTCAGAAGGTTAGCGATGCAAATGATAGTGTCTACTGAGCTTAAAAGGTTAGCTAGACAAAGGAAAATGTTTATTGAGCTTTCAACGTAATCAAATAAATTTAGTTCTTACCGAGCTCACTTGGTAATCGAAGAAAATGTGACAAAAATAGTTCTTACCAAGTTCACTCAGTCATCAAAGGTAATTTGGAAGAAGCAGTTCTTACCGAGATCACTCAGTAATCAAAGGTAATTTGGAAGAAGCAGTTCTTACCGAGATCACTTGGTAATCAAAGGTAATTTGGAAGAAGCAGTTCTTACCAAGGGATTCAGTTCTTATCGGGCAAACTCGGCAGTCAAAGGATTTTAAGGATATTGCAATGTTAACTGAGTCAAGATGGTTAACTCAGAAAATTTCCAGAAGCAGTATTTACTGAGTAGGGTCGGCCAGTAAAGGATTTCATTGTTTTATGAGATAATATTTATTTGTTTAGAGTAATATATAGATACTTGCAATGTCTAGTCTTGTGTGCACTACATATTGCAACTTTCCAATCATAGATCTATACAATGTCTAATCCACTTCCTTTGATTCATCATCCTTGGTGAGTTTTAATCCAGTACACATAGGAGTCCCAACTGGTTTGCAATCTTCCATACCAAACATTTTCAGTATCTCCTTGATGTATTTAGATTGAGTGATGTAGATGCCATTCTTATTCTATTGAATTTGAAGACCAACAAAGAATTTGATTTCACCAAACATTGACATTTCAAATTCCTTTTTCAATTGTTCTAAAAATTCTTTGCAAAGATCATCATTTCTTGTGAACAAAGTATCATCTACAAATATTTCTACCAAAACAATCTTATTATTTGGTCCTTCCTTTATGTACAAACTATTATTGTCATTAGTTCTTTGAAAACCATTTTGAATAAGATAGTTATGCAATCTCTCATACCATGCTCTAGGGGCTTGTTTCAGACCATATAATGTTTTATGCAATTTGCAGACCATGTCCTTCTAGTCTGGATGAACAAAACCTTCAGGCTGCTCAATGTAAACCTCTTCCTCCAATATGCCATTGAGAAATGTTGACTTGACATCCATCTAATAAACTTTGTATCCTTTGAATGCAGCATATGCAAGAAAGGTTTTGACACCTTCCAATTTTGCAATAGGAGCAAAAGTTTCTCCATAGTCTACACCTTCTTCTTGAGAGTATCCCTTGCATACTAGTCTAGCTTTGTTCCTTGATACCTTACCATCTTCATTTAGTTTGTTTTTGAATACCCATTTTTTTCCAATCACATTCTTTTCTTTGGGTCTAGGCACAAGAGTCCATGTTTTGTTTTTCTCTATCTATTCTATTTTTTCATTCATAGCTTCAATCCAAATTTCATTGTTTAGTGCATCTTTGACATTTCTAAGTTCAAAATTAGCAAGTAAACAAGTGTCTTTCAAGTTACTTCTTGTCATTGTTCCTTCTGATTTATCACCAATGATTTGATCTAGTGCATGATGCTTTCTAACATACTTGGCTAACACAGGCTCCTTGCCTTTTGAATGACTTGCATTGTTATCCTTCTGTGTCTCAACTTTTCGTTCTGATTCTAGTTGCTTCAGTTTGGTAGATGCTACCTTGGTAGCTTCTATTTGCAACTTAGGTTCTTAGAGCTCGGGAGGCATTAGCTTGGTTTGAACTTCCTATGACTTGGTAACTGAAGACTCTGGAGTTGAGGATTCCTAGATAATAGGTATACTTGGCATTCTATCAGCTTCAATGTAAACAAATCTTCTGTAGTCTTTAGGTTCCCTTTTTCTTTCTTCTTTTGTTCTTTCTACAAACTCATCAACTTTCACATGTGCACTTTATATAAATTTTTGAGTAGATAAGTTCAAACATCTATATGCTTTGCTTTTGCAAGAGTATCCCAAAAATATTCCTTCACCACTTTTTACATCAAATTTACCTTTTCTAGATTCTTTCAAAATGTAACATTTTCTTCCAAATACTTTTAGATAACATACATTGGGTTTGTAGCCATACCACAACTCATAGGGTGTTTTGAATGAGTCCTTTTTCAGCTGTACTCGATTCAAGGTAAGAGCTACAGTGTTGATAGCTTCCTTCTAGTATTTGATAGCAATGTCTTTCTCAATAATTAAGGTTCTTGCACAATCCATTATAGATATATTCCTTCTTTTTGCTATTCCATTTTGTTCTAGAGTTCTAGGTGTTGAAACCTGTCTTTTGATTCCCTTTTCAATGCAAAAGTTATTGAGTTCATGTGAAATGAACTCACCACCTCTGTCAAACCTTAAGCATTTTAGTCTTTTGCCTATTTCCTTCTCTACTCTGGCCAAATACCATTTGAACATTTTAAATGCTTTTGATTTCTCTCTTTGGTACATAACAGTCATCATTCTTGAATAATCATCAACAAACAGAATGAGGAACTTTTCACTAGTATAACTTTCAATGCCAATAGGTCCACACAAATTAGTATGCACAATTTCTAGAACTTCTTCAGTTTGATAGTTCTTGCTTTTAAAACTAGTCTTTCCCATTTTACCAATTTGAAAATTATTGCATAGACCAACCTCAGGTTTCTTTATGTAAGGAATACCTCTTACTATCCTAAATTTACTCATTTTTACTAAGTTTTCAAAGTTTACATGACACAACCTCCTATGTCATAACCAACTTTCTATAATTTGAGCAATGAAACATGAACATTCACGAAGTTCAAGATAAAATAAGTTACCTTTTGTTTGACTGCCTGATCCAATCGACTTTCCTTTGCCATCCAACAATCTTGCTTTTCCATGCATAAATTCTACTTTGAATCCATTATTGAGTAGTTGTGCCACAGTCTAGAAATTATGCTTTAGTCCTTCTACCCTATATGTATTATCACATACAAGTTCCTTGGTTAGTGAGATTCTTCCTTTTCCTTTTATACAACAAGGTTCATTGTTACCAAATCTTACGCTGCCACCATCATAGTCTTCAAAATATTCAAACTTAGTTTTATCACCAGTCATGTGATGAGAATAACCACTATCTATGATCCATGTATCATTTTTGCTCATATGTGAAATGAGTTCCATTTCCTCATCATTATCAGACTCATCTTTGACAGTAATGTAGACAATTTCATCTTCTTCTTCATCATCAGAATCATTAGAATCTTTTTCCATAAAACATGTTTTCTTACCTTTATCCTTGAATGATTTGAAGTCTTTCTTGCCATTGTACTTGTGACCTTTCTTCTCATCTTTATTTTGTTTATTTGGGCACCTAGCAGCAATATGTCCAATTTCTTCACAAGAGAAACATATTAGAGGAACCTTAACTTTGTATTTCCCTTTGCCTCTTGAATATTTTCTTGCTAGTAGAGCTTCAACCACTTCAAGATCACTATCTGAACTTTTTTCTGATTCTTCATCACTATCTGATTGCGGATCTTTCATCTTTTTCCTTTTTTCTTTGAGTGAAAGCTTGGCTTCAAATGCTGATTCAACGTTCTTGGTAGCTGGAACATAATTGTCATAGTTGTCTAGCTCAAATGTAGTCAATCTTCCAACTATGGCCTCTAATTTTATTTTATTATTTGCCTCACATCTCCTTTCTTGAATTGCAGAGACTCTGATTGCATAAATGGAAAGTAGAGTTCTTAGAACTTTACTCATAACTATCTCCTCACTAATATCTCCTCCAGATGCTTTGATTGCACTAACACATGCTTTAACTCTTTCAACATACTTTGCAATGTTTTCATCCTCTTTCATCCTCATTTGATCAAATTGCCCTCTCAAACTTTCTGCTTTGGCTCTTCTC
The DNA here is from genome assembly GCA_028749045.1 of Cupressus sempervirens. NCBI lineage: Eukaryota > Viridiplantae > Streptophyta > Pinopsida > Cupressales > Cupressaceae > Cupressus > Cupressus sempervirens. The sequence goes on from CM053784.1 coordinate 689,069,783, forward strand.
ACATAGGGATTGATTGCAAAGGGTGTTTTTATTGGATTCATATCCTCCTACAAGGGGAAAGGGTCCAATGAGACCCACATAGTGAGTGCTTTAGATTTATCTTTCTAATAGGCTTCTAGGAGTAAGCCTAAGTCTGGGGGGGGGGGGGGGGGGGGTGGATGTAATGTCTATCCCTAGTTTATTGTTTATGTTAGATTGTCAAATTATTTTAGGCCATTTTTATGATTAGGCTTTGATTGGATTTTTTTTCATACTCAGTATCTATATTTGATGAACCACTTGATGCTTAGATATTTCATGTGTTCATGCTTATTTTGATGATGATATATGTATGTTCATATAGTGATTTCAATTATTTCATGATGATAGTTAGATGGATGACTTATGTGTAGTTTCTATGGTTACTTACCCCATACTTGCATGTATATGGTGTACTTGTATGTTTTTCTTTATGTTTGCTGTTTGTAATGTGGTTGAGGGAGGGAGTCATAGTCACCTGTTAGTTGGGATATAGATGATTCACCACTTCTCTCCATTTCCTTTCTAGTTTAGATTATATGTAAATGTACATGCTCAAATTTTATGTAGATTGCAGGTACCAGGTGTTAACTTCCCTGAATTGTCAAGATGAGTGTTTCATATCGTATTATCTCAATAGTAATATAGCGGAGATAATTCTTGAGTCTAAATCCTAACCCTAAGCTAATTGCCCTAAAAAGTAGGGCAATTATCGAAGTTATTTACCTATTTGAATTCATCACATGATGTGAATTCATGATTTTGACCCTTGCATTTGATTTAGTACTCTATCCTCTATAATGAGTTTTCTTATTTATATTTGTGAGTCTACAGTGATTTTCAATTATAATGAAATCAAATAAATGATTAATAAATGATTTAATTTAATGAAACTTTTATAAAGAAGAATCAATATTTAATTATATTTAATTAATTAAGAGATTAATTAAATAAAAGAATTAAATTTAAAGTTTTGAGTAAAGTTCTAATTTTGGTGTAAATTATATTAATTTAATTTAATAATAATTTATTTAAGAGTTTCATTTTTTTAATAATAAACATTAAATATTATTATTAGTTAAATTAATAAATATTTTATTAAAGAAAAAGGTTTCACCTGATTGCAAAACTAAAACCCTAAAGGGAGAAAGCTCTTTATTAAGAAATAATAGTTCATTTCTGCACGCATAGATTTGTAGGAGCAAAATTTGAAGAAAGAGGGTTTTCAAAAGGACGGGAATTTCTTGCGAGCTCTGAGCATCCAATTAGTTACCATCATATCAAGGTAGGTTCTTGTTGCATTTTGCACAATATTAATCTTTCAAAATTTCTCTATCTTCTCTGTGTTTGTATGGATCTGATTTTATAATTTAATTTAGATTGAAACCCTTGTGTTAAAATTTACCATTATTGAAAACCTCTATGAAAGAATTCGAGATTAGGAACCTTGTTTGATAAATTTGGGAATTCATAATTGGATTGTTAAAATTGGGATTAGGGTTTGCAAAATAAAATAAGGATTTTATATATATTAAATTTCATTGGTGGTAATTATTTTTCTACCAGATCTTATATATATATATATATTTGATGCCACAATAATATACAATTATTGTGGTAATAATATTGAAAGGAAATTATATTTTTAATTAAATATTGAGTTCTGTGTTGGAAGACTATTTTATATAAATTTTATTATTATAATTTTAAAAATAATATGTTGGGCTCGTGGGGGCTACCACCCCACCACCCCTATATATATATATATATATATATATATATATATATATATATATATATATATATATATATATATATATATATATATATATATATATATATATATATATATATATATATATATATATATATATATATAATTATTGTGGTAATAATATTGAAAGGAAATTATATTTTTAATTAAATATTGAATTCTATGTTGGAAGACTATTTTATATAAATTTTATTATTATAATTTTAAAAATAATATGTTGGGTGGGTGGGGGCCACCACCCCCCACCCCTATTTCTCCTTCTTTTCTCCCTGGCCATAGCAGAGCTTATATTGTCTACATCAACCATGAGCAATGCAAGTAGCAACTCACCCTATTGGAGCAGCATTGAGCGTTGCCTTACAACTCTCATATTGCTGCCTAAAGTCATGCGGCTATAAACCTTTGGAATTCTTTTTTAATATGTTTATATATTAATATGATTAATATTGAATATATTAATAATTATTAATAAATAATATTATATTATTAAATTGATAATTATTGTTATTAATAAATAATATTAATATTATTTTCTTAATGATTTAATAATTATAATTATTATATGTTAATAATTTATTATTTAATATTAATAATTTTTATTAAATCATACTTAGTTTACTTAATTAGAATATTTGAAAATTGATTTTAGTTTTTAATTCAAACAAGGTATATTTGATTTATTTATTTTAATATATTATCGATTTAATTAAATGATCATTTATCTATAGAGGGGGAACTTGTAAAATATCAGTAAATAGACTTTTAGGGGAATAATTTTTAAATGAAAATATTCATCCCATAAAGGCTATCTTTTGATGAAATTTAAATATGTATCTATTTGAAAAGTATAGTAAATTTTGGGTTTGAACTTGAGACTTAGTGATTGATCAATACAACATATGAAACCTTTATCAATTAAGATTACATTTGAAAAATGAAAACTTGAAACCCAATAGTGAAAATTGAACTTTTATTTTTTCAAGACCTAATGAATTAGGAAAGCTAGCTTTGTTATATACTTTACGTGAGGTGTTGTTTACTAGTGTTTGGTTTGCGGTTTGACTTAGTACATTGACCAGTTAGGATGTTTACTAGAGGCTTGGGGATTTTAGTTTTGTGTAGATGTTATGGTTTTTATTTTGGTCTCAAGCTTTATACCTAACCATGGTGATGTATTCATGTATGTCTATGATGAGTTTTAGTCATTTTCTTATGAATGATCTCTAGTTGCTTGTATAGGACTGAGGTGAATATTGTGATTTAACTTTAAGTGCTTTCTAGTTGCTTGCATAGGACTAAGGCGAATATTGTATTTTATCTATGGGTGCTTTATAGTTTCTTGAAAAGGATCGAGGTAAAAATTGTGTTTTTATGAGTTGTACTTTTCATAAGCTTAGGGTTGGTAATCTATGTGTATGTTGGGAAGTGGCTTGCAATGGAGCTTGGAGCACTCGCCTAGGTAACCCATTGTAAGTTTTTTTAATAAATGATAAAATTTCATTAAATGGGTTTAAGTGAATTAATAAGAATCAATTTTTTTCCTCGCCCATGCCTTGAGTGCTAGTATAGGCTAGAATGGGAGTAGAGAGGATGCTTGGTTGTGACCTTGCTTTGTTAGTATGTCTTGTCAGTACAAAAGGACACTGATGCCACATAGAAATACTAGGGGGTGGATTCAATAGAGGCTATGAGAGTAACATTAGAGTTGCCTCATACGATGAAATTTTTCCACTTACATAGTAGGTTCCCTATGTGTCTTTGTTGCCTCTAGGTTTAGATGTTATTTGTGTCTTGGTAGCTTTGAGATAGATTTCTATTAAGTTTTCCTTTACATAGATGTTGGTTATGGATTTTGGGATTGTTATCCATTTGGGATTTGAGATTATCTCCTTAGCATGGGCCATTTAAGTTCCACAAGGTTGGGTGGTAGTATTTCTCTTATACCATTGAGATTTGACAACTGGACATTGTTGTTGGATGTCCTTCTATAGTTATTCCTTTCATTTTGATCTTGTGTTTTTTGATGGATGATTATACTCTATTGTATTGTATTTGATTTTTAGACATCTTATGAGATGATATATTCTTGATGTATATTCTTTAAGGTTTTTCTACCCTGTGACCTGTATAACAGATTATTATGCATTCTAGTTATGGTAAGTGGCATCTTATATAATTGTTTATTATTTAATTACATTCTTACTTGTGATTATTCTATGATGAGGATTTGATTATGTTCCAAATTTAATATTAATAAACTTATATGTGTGATTCAATGTCATGGAACCCTTAAGAGATGTAATCTATTTATGGATTGTTTTTATGTGTGTAAGTTATTGCTTCTACTATGTTATCTCATGTTGTTATTATCTTTCAAAAAAAAAATGGTTTGCAAACTTAGTAAAATTATAGGATAATTTCTTTTGGGTTTCCTGGTGGGGTGTTACAAAGTATTCCTTACTTGAATTCCAAAGTTGATATGGTTCTCATTCAAGAAAGAAAGATGAGTAAAGATAATTTGGAAAAGGCAATGTCCCACATTTGGTCGAGTTTCTCTTGGGTCTTTCATGAGTCCAATGGTGCTTTTGGAGGGGTGCCAATTATGTAGAAAATAAAAAAATAACAGGTACTCTTTTACAATATAAAGAGAACTCCATTATTTAATTGTTTCATGATATTATTATTGGATGGTACTAGAATATGGTTAACACCTATGCTTCAAAATCAAGAGGAAAAAGAAAGAAAAAATGGGAGTTTCATTAAAACCTAATGAGAAATGACCTTAGAATGTTAGATGGATGATAGCTGGATATTTCAGGAATCCTCTCCATCCCTTAGGGAAATTGGGTGGTTTTGAAGACTTCTCTAATATATGGAAGATCTGGGAGATTTCTTCCAATCTAGTGAGCTGATGGATCTAGACCTTAAAGGGGGAAATTTTATCTAGTTCAATAGGAGACAAGAGAGAAGCCTTATACAAGTTAGATTGGATAGGTTTTCTCTTTCCTCTAACTATAGTAATATTGATGATTTCACATTGGAAGGAAAACCCCAATTGGGTTCAGACCATAGTGCCATCCTCCTTGATTGGAAAGTTGGAAAATGAATCTTTAGACATTTTAGATTTGAAATTATCAGGCAATCCAATGGAAAATGAAGAGACTTGATATATGTATGGTGGTAAACTATTAATAAGTCTTCTCCTTTGATTAATTTAAACTTTAAGTTGGGAGTGATTAGAGAAAAGGTTAAGAAATGGAACAAAGTGTCAAGGAGTTAGAAGGTAAACTTGCAACTTTTCAAAGGAAACTAGAAGATAATCTAAATGATCTAAACTACCAAAACTTAGAAAGATCTTATAGCAACCAATGCCCATCCATGTCTTCTTAGAAAAAACTTACTAGAAAAAAAATCTAAGATCCAATGACTCAAAGAAGGTGATACTTGAATACTAGATTCTTCCATATTACAACCATAAAATACTAGAGTACTAATAGAATAAGATCTCATAAATTTGCCAATGACATGATGGTCTCAGAGGAAGATGACAATAACACTAAAGCTACAAACTTTTTTTTTGTCAAAGGGGATCTATTGATGATGGAGATGATGGCCCTTTTGACCTTCTAGGATGCACTCTTATTCTTATCTCCCTATAGGACAATGCTTTTATAACTAAGAAGATTGATAGAGAAGAAGTTAGATGTGTTTCCTCATTTTTCAAAGGTTTGAAATCTCTGGTGCCTAATGGATTCCCCCCAATGTTCTTTAAATAATATTACTATTATGGTAGATGATATTTTCAAATCAATTTGTCACTTCTTTTGAATAGGAATTGTGGCGAATAAGACTAATCAAAACTACATTGTGCTTATTCTTAAAAAAATTGACCCCATTTGTATGAAAGACTTCAGTCCTATATGTCTTTTCAACACTATTTATAGAATTGTTTCCAAAGTCTTAGTGAACAAAATGAAGTTGATCGTGGAGGAAAATATCTCTTAAAACCAAAAAGTATTTTTCGGTGGGATGAATATTATGGCTACAATCATTTATACTCATGGGATATTACATTCTATGAATGCCAATAACACACTGGCCATGGTTCTCAAGCTTGATAATTCTAAAGCCTATGATAAGGTGAGCTGGTCTTTCCTTGAAAAAGTGCTAACTAATTTTGGTTTTCTTGGTAAATCCTTCAAGGTGATTGTGTCATGTGTTACCTCTTCATATTTATTTTTTCTTGTCAATGGTGATCCCTTAGGGTTTTTTACTATGGGTTTTGGCCTTGGGAAAGGAGACCCTCTCTCTCCCTATATATTTATTACTTTAGTGGATTTCCTAAGTAGGAACCTAAACAAACTCAAGATCTCTTACTCTATTTATGGTGTCAAATAAGTATCTTATTGATTGATGGAGTTATAAATAGGGTAAAAAAGATACTAAGAAGGGGTGGGTGAATCATAATAATAAGCACTTTAAACTTTCACCAATTAATTCACATCCATTAGTTAACTTGTGCATGTAAAACTTATAATGATAAACTTTCTAAAACATGTAAATCTGATTTATCACATGCATGAAAATAAACACATAACACAATATTTGTTACCCAAAAACCCTATAAGGTTAACGTAATACTTGGGTGGGGGTGACACCCACAAATCTTCACTACTATAGTAATAAAGTTAACCTGTTAGGGTTACAATGTTTGATCATAATATATAATCTACTATGTGAGGTAAAAACATTTGGCTTAGAAGATTCAAAACTAGTCAATACACCAATGATAATAGGAAATAAGTTATCAAAAAATGATGAATTAGCTAAAGTGAATCAAACAATTTATAGATCAATGATTGGAAAGCTATAGTATGTTGTACATAGTAAACAAGACATTGCATTATTTTTTGTAATAGTGGAAAGATTTTTTGTAAGCCCAAGAGAAAATAATCTTATGGTAGTTAAAAGAATAAAGAGATATCTAAAAGGAATAGATGACTTTGGCTAATACTATAAAAGAACTAAAAAGTTTGGGTTGAAAGCCTACACTGATGCAAATTGGGGAGGTAATATAGATGACAAAAAAAGCACCAGTGGAGGAGTACTCATTTTAGGTAGAAGATTAGTCACTTGGACTAGCAAAAAGAAAAGTTATACCTCGCAATCCACAGCTGAAGCTGAGTATGTCATTGCTACCATAAACTATACAAATATTTTTTGGATCAAGAATCTACTCAAAGGTATGAAGGAAGAGATAACTAAACTAGTGATACTTTATTGTCACAATACCAATGCCATCAACATAGTATAGAATCCTATGATGCATTCCAAAATAAAGCATATTGCAATCAAGTATCATTATGTAAGAGAATTAGTGGAAGAAAGAAGAGGTGAAGATGAAGTATGTGAGTTCAAAGGAAAAAATTGCTAATATCTTCACAAAGCCATTACCTAAGGATGCATATGAATATCTTAGAGGTAAGCTAGGGGTAATAGCCCTATGAAAACCTATTTGAGGAATAGCATAATCGCCCTACATCAAATAGGCTGATTATTGAATGACAAAAAATAATGCAGAAGATCATACTTTAGGTTTTTCCTGAAGTAATTAAAGCGCTGAAATTCCAAATCAGTCACAAGCATGGTGATAGAGGGAGAAACTAGAAACTGCAAAGTCTACATTTGCATAAATGGAGATGCTAATACATTTTATCTTTGGCATTGTTGTTAAAGAGCAAGAAATAGAAAAACTGATCAAAGTGGATAAAAGAAAGCTACAGGGAGAAATTGATCAAGTTTGAAGATGTAGAAGAAAAGAGGGAGAAATAGTAGAAGAAAAGAGAGAACTATAGCAAAAAATAGAGAAAGGGATACAATAGCTAAGAGGAAGAAGCAAAGAAATCAATCAAGATAATAGATCTAAGTGGGAGTAGATCAGAGGAAATAGTATGTATCAACAAAGAGCGAGAAATGAAAGCTGATGAAAATAGAAATGACAACAAATTTCTCTTTGTCATTGTCTTGTTGTTTTAACTTATTTATGTTTTTTATTTAAGTAACTTGGTTGATAAGTTTGGTTTACCATTAATGTCAAAGTGGGAGATTATTGGAATATGGTTGAAAAGATCATTGATAAATTAGTGAGATTTTTGAAGAAGTATATTTCAATCATTGTTTTGTTAGTGATATCAAACCTACTATTTACTAGTAAGACAATTTCTTATAAGATCCAAGCACTATCACTTAGTTGATTGATGAAGAGGATTTAATCAATAAGATGTAACAACAACACCTAGAAGAAAGGTTGATTTATGATTTTGTAATGAAGTACAAGGATCAGATAAGACAATGGTAAAATAACGTATTGGTAATATACTTGGGTTAAGATAAGGGCAAAAAGTTTGAGTACGTAGTAAGAGACAATTTTTAGTATGGGCAGAGAGAAGGTTTGAGTTTGTGGAGACATAAAAGTACATGGAGAGAGGTAGTATGGGGAGGGAGAAAAGTTGTATGCAGAGAAAGCAATCCAAACCCAAACCTCTTTCTAGAAGTTTTAGTATGTGGAGAGAGTTAGTACATGGAGAGAGAAAATTTTAGTATAGGTTGGAACTAATCTCTCTCTTTGAAAAATTAATGTGATTAAAGATCCCTCTAAATAATCTAGGTAATAGGCCCTTAATGTTTATACCTTAGTAAGAATCACTCTAATGGAAGCATTGTCCTCCATAAGAACATATTGAAACCAAAGGCTTGATTAGAAGCAGAAGTAGAATGCAAAAAGGAAATGATAGAAGAAGTTTTTTATGGGAATAAGTATGGAAGGATGAGGTCACCATAAAGGAGGTGGTTGATAACCAAGGTCTGCTAGATTAGTTGAGGGCGAATGTGGTGGAGAAGGTGGAAAAATACCTAGAATGGGTAAATGGAAATGCAAGATGGAAGGACTTAATTACATTGTGGAAAGTCCAAAGAGTTGCCAAAAGAATTAGGAATATTAGTAAGGAAGAGGTCACATATCTTATGGATATGCTTTGTGACCCTAGTCTCTTTAACCAATTCGAAGAAGAAAAATGGATATGGAGATATAACAACAATTACCTATTCTTGGTTAGATCTTCCTATAGGGCACAAGAAGATAATCTTGTGGGAGAGATTTTGGAAGAACATTTGGATTTGTAATCTACAGCCTAAAATAAATTTCTTTTGGTGGGTTGTGCCTCATGGAAAAATCCTTATGCTTGACATTCTATCTAAACATGTTCTAAAGTTTGCTAATAGATGTGCTCTTTGTGAGAAGGATGTTGAGCCTATCAATAATGTATTGTTACATTTCACTTTCACTACTCAGATATAGAAACCAGTGCTCAATGATTGTCACCTATCCATGGTATTCCCTAAAATTATTAATGATATGATGATTTAATGGATGTTTCATTTCTCTCACCCCATCTCTTTTAATACATGGTAGTTAATTGTTCATGTTATCAACATGTCTATTTGGAAAGAAAGAAACAATAGGATCTTAAGAGACAAAAAGAAGAATTTTTCTTCCACTTTCCATATCATCAAAAATATCATAAGAGAAAGTATAAATTGTTCTTACTTCCCGAAGAGCCTTAAGTTGCCTAGTATGCTAGACCTAAGGTTAAAACAAAATTTGAAGATCAATCAAAGCTTGATAGATATTAACTGGTAGCAGATATAGAAAAGGAAAAAGTATTGTTGGATCCCACCTGAAAGGGGATGGATGAAATGTAATGTGGATAGATGTTCAAAAGGTAATCCTAGTGTCTCTAGAGTTGAAGGGGTTATTAGAAATTGGAAAGGTGAAATGGTTCTTGCCTTTGCAATTTTTTGGGTAAAAAGGTCAAAAAACTATGTCGAGCTTACTGTAATGTGGTTTGGCATCACAACTCTATAGGACTTAGAAGTTGATAATGTTGAGTTGGAAGGTGACTCAAAGCTAATTATTTATTTACCTTAAACAAAGTTAAGTGTCCTTGGAGAATATCCTCAATATTAAATGATTATAGAAGATGGCCCTTATCATTTAACAAAGTTCTTATCAAATACAACCTTAGAGAAGTGAATAATGTTGTTGACTATTTGGCCATGTGGGGATTAAACTATGAGGAGTGGAAGAATGTGACTTAGATGGAATGTATGCAAATGTTAAAGATAATTGTGTTAAATGATAATGAAAAATATGAAGGCTTGTAATAGGAATACCAAAGGTGACAAGTGGATCATTAAGTTGTAGAGTCATTAGGTTTTCTTCTTTAGAGTATTAAAATTTATAATCCAACTAGGCCTTTGTAGAATGTCAAGCTCAACAAATGCATTAATAATGATTTTAATCCTATAAATCTGAAAATTACTTTCCATAATATTTTTTTCATCAAGATTTTTTGTGTGAATTCCACCCCATATCTTCTCCTACATTTCCTCAAGGTGGTTCATAACACCAATGTCAGATATTTATGGAGGCAATTTAATGAGTACTTTACCCAACCAAGGATATACATGTGACATGTCATCATGATTCTTCACATTTGTCACATTGAGGATAGAGAAAAACCCAACTATGCAAAGCCGTATGACACAAGGATTGAAGTAATATTTATGACAAGATTTTAGACTTATTAATGACTTCAGCTTATTTTTGTGTCACCTATATTTTGAAACAAAATTTTCTTCAAGGCCTGTTAAGTCCCTTAATAATATCCATAATCTTTAGTTCCTGAAGGAAATTTCCATGATGAGTGATATTGTAGAAAAAATGCTGTCAATTTGAACTTTAGTACTTAGATTTCCAAGCAATTATTTGAGAAAGAGAACACCATGGGAGGCTAACCGAAATGAGTTGAATGGAGAATTTGTAAAGAGATAGAGTAGAATAAATAAATTTGGTGATATTTTGGTGAGGATGGGTTGCATTTGGATATACATGCAATGGAAGGCCACAACACTATTCTCTCCACTAAATTTACAAATTCTTGGAACCAAGGACTAGTGGATTTTGGCAGTATCAAATTCAGGGTGATGTTGGGATTGATTGGTGAAGTGACGGGCTTGGAATGTGTTAGCATTAAAATGGAAAGGAAAGGTAGGTTGGACTACACTAAATTTAGGCATAAGTTCTTTGAAGAAGTGGAAGAACTAGTTCATATGAGTTCTTGAAATTGGTAAGATATGCTCTCTCCCTATCCCTTTTGATGCCATTTTATACTAGTTAATTAAGTATTTTACTCTTGAAAGTCACTACACGACCTATCATGGCTATTATTTTCTACTGCCTAATATGTTATGACATGGGGAAAAGGTTAACATCATGTTCTTCCCATATTCTTCTCTGGTCAGCAACATCTACCTAGGAGAAATCCCTCATATGCACGAAGGGATCATTTTTAGTCTTTATCACCATGTTTGTATTCACCACCCAGGTTTTCATAGATGTCTCCCTCCTATTGATAACCCTAGAACCCCTAGATCTCCTAATTCCTTTGTACTTATCAAACAAATTTGTGTTGATAAGCCCCAAAAAGAATCACCTCCAATTTTGGATAACCTCCATCCCAATAAGTATAAGAAAAACTTTATGTCTTTGGAATAGTCCCTTTTGATTGAGGCTCCCAAGTAGTGGAAAAATGCTTCCAAAAAATCCAGCCATACTAGTACCTGTAAAGAAACAAAAATGGTGGAAGAAATTATCTATATCAATAAAAATGAAGAGGAGGAAAATTCTACTAATGAGGGGGAGGATAGAACTATGGACTTCATGTTAATCTCAGATTGGTTTTGACAAGATAGTGACAAAACACTTAGTCATTCTCTAGCAATATTATAGTGCAAGCCAAGTGATTGGAGCAAGTCGAGCAATTAATGCAAGCCAAGTTATCAAAGCATGCCACACATAATTTTCTAGAAAATACATGCCAAGCAATATAACTAGTTAGTGTCAAATAGATAGTATGTCTCAAGTCACTTATGTGCCAAGAATACTGTGTTAATCTCAGATTGGGTTTGAAAAGTGAGTGTCTATACACTTAAGTCATTTACTTAGTTCATGCCAAGCAAGTAACATATGCCAAGCACAACATATAAGTAATAGCATGCTATGTAAACAGTGAGTGTCAAGTCACTCATGTGCCGAGTCACTCAAGTACCAAGAAGATAGTATGTGACCAATGATTCAATTGCTAAGAAAATAGTGATTCTTGATTCACTCATGTGCCGAATCACTCAAGTGTTGAGAAAACAATATGTGCCAAGTGATTTAGTTGATGAGAAGTAGTGCATTTCAATTCATTCAAATGCCTAGTGACAACATTGAAGTAATAGTTAGTTCCAAGCACTAGGGACTTTAGATGCTAAGTAATGCAGTTTTATCATAGTTGTTTGTATTGGCACAAACTACTATGTAAACTTTTTTGGGTCAACTTTGGAATTGAATTATGATCTTTTTTGGATAAGGATGAATCTTAAGTGGGAATCCCTACATATTATATGCATCCAATTAGGTAAATTTAAGGTTTAAGTGGAAAAATGGATGAATCATAGTTTTTGATTCATACCTAATCGTAAGTCACTTAGGTCTTCTTAAGGAAGACAAGACCTAAAAATTTATGACAAAATGAATGAATGATCAAGGAGAGAGCAGGAGAGTTTGCATGCACAAACATGAAATTCATGGTGAGCAAGGTATTATGATCTAAATTGCATTGTCAAATCAGTTAAAGGAGAATAGAGGAAGGAAATAGTGAACAACATAGAGACATCTAATCAATAATGATCAAGTACACATTAGTATAGAGTTGATCTGACATCAAGAAATAGAGTGTTAATCACAAGATCATCACTAAGACATTCTAACAAGTGAATCAGATAAATCTCTTAACAGAGTTGTAATGTCCCCTTTTTGGGACATTTATATATTTTCCCATTTTCATCCGTACAACTTTGATAATCTTCCTATATGTTGATTCTTTTCCAAAGTTGATTCAATATATATATATATAATTTAATTATAAGAGTCACGTCCTTTCATTATATCAATAATAATATAGTTATATTATATTAATTATATATTTATGTTAATAAGTTTTTGATTAATTAATATAGCTATATTAATAAGTATATCATTTATATTTTTTATAAGTATTAAATATGTTATATAACATTGTATGTTTATAATAACATATTCAAATATATGTTGTTATAAATATAATATCATATTGTATTATTGTTTATATTAATTCTTGTATTATTAATATATATTATATTGATTAGTCTATTAATCAATTTATTATTATTATCATTAGTTATTAATATTATATATATTCAAATGTGAATACATTATAATCTTTTTTGGTTTCATAATGTAATTATAATATTTATTATTATTCTTAATTATTATCATTATATAATATGTTATTCAAATATTCATATATCATTAAATTTGGGGTCGTGACAAGTCCGCCCCTCTTGAATTTGCTTTTCCTCAAGCAATAATCATTTCCATATTTGTTTCACCTTATATAAAAAAATTGACTTCTAGACCCCATTCAAATTTTTACTTATAGGATTACTTCATTCTATTCTATAAAGAGTCACACATGTAGTATGCATTTGAATGCAAAGTATACATAGGAATGTATGTGGACACGAAGAAAACACGAAGCATACACATTGATGCATGAAGACACGAAGTAGACACAATGTAGACACATCATACATAACCTTGATTAGATCCTAAAATTAATAATGCATAATGATTATACTTCTTCATTAGGCTTATAAACCCTGCAACCACAAAATAAGCATCAATACATGCATATATATAAACTTCAAAGAAATTTGAATGATAATAAGTTAATCCATGCTAAGCCCAAGAGCGAAACTTTTGGCCCCCTTGGCCTCGGTGGTAGGTGTTAGGCATCCACACGAGGTGGTCTACTTAATGGATTTCTTATTTGGCTAGAAAGGTTCTTGTGAAAAGGAGTCATTACTATCTTTCCCTTAACTAGCACTACAATAGGGTGTCCTAACCGCTCTCTCTTGATTGAAACTCCATAGGAAAGTTGATAGGGTGCCCTTACTATCTTCCCCTTAACTAGTACTACAATAGGGTGTTCTCCCCTAATTGCATACTCCATAGGAAAGTGGTAGGATTCCCTTACTATCTTCCCCTTAACTAGTACTGCAATAGGGTATCATAATAGCTCTTCCCTTATTGTAGACTCCATAGGAAGGATAGATGCCCTTATAGTCTTTCCCTTAACTAGTACTACAATAAGGTGTCTTAACAGACCTTCCTTAATTGCAAACTCCATAGGAAAGTTAAATATGGCCTTTCCCTTAACTGATACTACAATAAGGTGTCTTAACAGACCTCCTTTAATTGCAGACCCCATAGGAAAGTTAAATATGATCTTTCCCTTAACTGATACTACAATAAGGTGTCTTAATAGACCTTCCTTAATTCAAGACCTCATAGGAAAGTTAAATATGGTCTTTCCCTTAACTGATACTACAATAAGGTGTCTTAATTGACCTTCCTTAATTGCAGACCCCATAGGAAAGTTAAATATGGCCTTTCCCTTAACTGATACTACAATAAGGTGTCTTAACAGACCTTCCTTAATTGTAGACCCCATAGGAAAGTTAAATATGGTCTTTCCCTTAACTGATACTACAATAAGGTGTCTTAATAGACCTTCCTTAATTGCAGACCTCATAGGAAAGTTAAATATGGCCTTTCCCTTAACTGATACTGCAATAAGGTGTCTTAACAGACCTTCCTTAATTGCAGACCCCATAGGAAAGTTAAATATGGCCTTTCCCTTAGCTAATACTACAATAAGGTGTCTTAACAAACCTTCCTTAATTACAGACCCCATAGGAAAGTTATATACAATAGGGTTTTTATATAGTCTTTCTCTTAACTAGTACTACAATAAGGCGTTTTATAGACCTTCCTTGATTGTAGACTCCATAGGAAAGCTACTTGAAATCCCTAAATTATTTCTCAAATAATCAATTTTTACACCTTTATGATTACATTAATTAAGAAAACTTACAATTTCATATTTTAACTATGGTTGAACTTCCTCGAAGCTCCATTGGCTTCCCTCTCTATTCATTGACTGAATGTTATTGATGTTCCCTTGATCATATCTCATCTTCTTTCTAAAGACAATAGTGAAAAAGGATCTTCAATGTTTGTATCGCCCGCTTCTTGTAATGTCCCCACCTTTGAGGAAAATTTTATCTTTCAAGTCGGATTACACAATGCTCTAGGAAGACCTTCCGGATCTCTCAGAATGATCCTCTATTGGTCTGCCATCATCCTTCAAAGACCTATGAGACTAGCCCACTATGATATATGATTTGTACCCTGACGTGGCCAATGTCTCTTTATGCAATTCCCATGTACTTTGATTAGGAAGCCGCTCACATCTTATTGCCTTCGTCCATGTAGAATTTGTACACTATGGTGGTGTTATCCTTCTTGCATTAGGTTTGAATCCCTTCAATGTTCTTGTTTCCTCTTTAATTAATGATTTGAATTGCCAATATTATACGTTCAAGGCTTTGAATCTACAAGTAAATTCATGCGATAAGATATAAATCGGTCCTTATCATTATAGATTTATCTCATAATCTATATTTATATTAATATCAACGTCTTCCTTCTCAGGTCTTGCGAGTCTTTAACCATCAAGTCTGAAGGATATAACCCTTGACCAGATACCACACATATACCTTAAATATAATATAAAAGGTGGAATTTGCAAGTTAAAGATAAGATTTTCTTCTTTTTCCTATTCCAATCCATTCACTGGATAGGATGAATGCATCCAATGTCACCTCATGACTGATTGCCTCCCTGCCATCTCTTTCCTATAGCCGACGAACATTGAGCGGTTGCATAAGGAGGTTCTGACATTCGATTGTGTTGAGATTTATTATTATTTTTCTTTAGTCATTGATCTATTTATGTCCATCCTTACGAACTGATACAAATGTCGGGTGACGTCAAAATGATATCTGGTTCTGCATTGAAGTTCTAGAATGTTCTTTATCAAAAGTTATAATAAATATTATCTTGTTATCGTGTTTGATATATTTCGCTTTCCTTATTGCAACAGTCAAACGTGATAGATCGGAGCAATATCATATCAACTTTGTTATTTTTTATATAATCCTTCTCCATATTTGAGATTACCTGACAATGGTCAAATGGAAAAGTGAGATTCATTGGGTGTTACTCTTCGTCTTGGTTCAACATCGCCTCGATCTTCTTGTGATTAGATTGGAGCAACATTGTCCCCGATCTTCTTATGATTAATATGAATTTATTTTCGATCAAAAACACGCTTAGACATTCGCAATAAACCCTTATTTGTTGTATGCAAATCTACTGTGTTGTCTGGGCTCTAGAATTCATGTCAAATTCAAATTCAATTGCACAACCATTTAATAGCTAGGCAAACACCTTTCAATTTTGTTCTTAACCAAGCAGCAGAGGAGAGCAACATCTCAAACAACTAAATGCCGAACCAGAGCTTCCATCGTTTCTAGGTCCTCTTCTTCCTATATTCATTGGAGTCTGACAAAGTTAGCGGCTTTCCTCTTTCCTTTATTGGCAGAGTTAGTGGCTCCTTTTTCCCTCATTGGGATGTTGTTGGCGAGGATTTATATGAGCCTCCAAAGGAGCAGATTTAAATTTTCCTTCTTAAGTAACATGAATGAATGATTTTAGCAATGCTAGATTTTTGTTGAATGGTCTATCTAAAGTCATGACATGCCAATTATTCTTTCTTAGGGAGAAGGTTGATGCATTGTAGTGCACATTACAGGTTCTAGCTCACATTTGTTGATTTCATTTTTTTGATAAATTTGTAAGCCTGTTTTACAAATCTATTTTGGCATTTTTATCCCACCTGATGCTATTTTTGAGTTGGCGTAAAATGGTTGTGGCACCATAAAACTTTCACCAAGCTGAAAAAATCTGAGAGATGGTGGTATGAACATCCTACAGGGAGAGGAATTCGAGATATCTTCTGAATTATCCCAACACCAACTACGGCCTAAATGGAATTGTGTCAGGTTCCAACATACATAGAATGGCTATGGTGGTTGGAGTGTTGGGAAGTCGAGTACATCAAGTCTGAAGTGATCAAATGTCATGGAAAGTTTGAAACATCAAAAGACATCTATTTAGCATGAGCCTAATTATTGGGTGCAATAGCTAATTTTACAGAATCTTGAAGTGGTGGAAAGATTATGTGAAGGTCAAACACAAATAACTCAAATTATCTATGTAGAAAAACCCTACAGGTTGGCAGGATGCTAGCTCTGATACCAATTGTAATGTCCCTATATATATATATATATATATATATATATATATATATATATATATATATATATATATATATATATATATATATATATATATATATATATATATATAATTTAATTATAAGAGTCACGTCTTTTCATTATATCAATAATAATATAGTTATATTATATTAATTATATATTTATATTAATAAGTTTTTGATTAATTAATATAGCTATATTAATAAGTATATCATTTATATTTTTTATAAGATATAAGTATTAAATATGTTATATAACATTGTATGTTTATAATAACATATTCAAATATATGTTGTTATAAATATAATATCATATTGTATTATTGTTTATATTAATTCTTGTATTATTAATATATTATATTGATTAGTCTATTAATCAATTTTTTATTATTATCATTAGTTATTAATGTTATATATATTCAAATGTGAATACATTATAATCTTCTTTGGTTCCATAATGTAATTATAATATTTATTATTATTCTTAATTATTATCATTATATAATATGTTATTCAAATATTCATATATCATTAAATTTGCGGTCATGACAAGAGTAGTCCTAATAACCTATATTGAAATCCTCTAACAAGGTTCTTACTTAATTAAGAGTTGAAGTCCTTTAACCAAGCACACTTCTAATAGGGTGTTGAAATCTATTAACAAGGTAAGACCTAACAATCTTTGTAAGCTTTTAATAGGGCAGATCTTTCATAGGGTAGATCATGTTTCACGGTCAAGACATTGTAACCTTCATTGGATATACTTTATTACTATAGTAATAAATATTTGTAGGTTTCATCCCCACCCTAGTTTTACCTTCTCATTGGAGGGTTTCTGGGTAACCATATCTTGTGTCATATATGTGTGGATGCTTACTTGTTTACATACTTTAGATGTATATGCTTTACATAGTATTTCAATTTACTTATTGAATATGTGAGATGGATGTATGGTGAATTTTTTTATGGGTTTAACTTTACAGCACTAATTCACCCCCGCCCCCCCTCTCAAAGTAAACCTTTCCTATTTTAATTCCAATAATTAGTATTAGAGATTTATTCTCTAAAAGTAAAGCTTTGCATAAAGATCTTGGAAATGGAAGTCTACAAGTTGAGAAAAGTTATTGGGAACCAAGATATTAAAATACAACTCATTCTACATCAATTGAATGAATCAAGAGATGTAAAGAAATCATTGAGAAGAAGAACGGAAATTTCTATTGAGGAGAATGACACACAATACCAAGAGATGGACACTACTAAGCTATTTGTAGATGGAAACTCCAATGAATTTGATGTAGCAGTGGTAGATCTAATGGAAAAGAATAGATTTCTAGATGAAGAAATTAGAAATCTTAAGAGAGAGGAAGAATCACAAGCCATATTACTATGTGAGGTAACCAAATAGAAAAAGAAAGCTATGGAAGATAAAGTCATGATTGAAGATGAAAAAAGAGTTTTGACCAGCAAACTAGAAGATAAATCATTAGAGGCAACTAGGATTGCTAACATGCAATTTGAAATAATGAATCAAGTCATGATTTCTAATCATGAAATAAATAGCAAGGACATTGAGATCACAACACTAAAGTTGCAAAATGAATAGTTGAGCAATGATCTAAAAAGGGAAAAGGAGTTTGTTGAAATTTTTACTAAACCAAATGAAGCCATCAAGTACTTTGAATAATTGATGAGATCTCCTAGATCTAACAATGATACACCTTGACTAGGATACACTAGTACTAAAGAAAGAAGTAAAAAAGGTAAGAACTCCAAACCTACTTGTCATAATTCTGGTAAGATAGGACATACTACTAATGTGTGTAGGAGAAAAATTGTAACTCAAAATGTTAAGTAGAAGAGCATGGGTCACTGCCATAAGTGCAACCAAAAAAGTCATTAGACATATACAAAACCAAAACCATGAACACTGAAATATTTGAAGGATTTTCTTATAACTATCAAAAGTATGGACATAGAGCTTTTGATTGCAAATCTAAACCCAAGTGGTCATCAAACAAGAAAACAAAGATAAATAGAAATGGAAACTCTTATAATTGGAATTATAATACAAGGTATAGTTGTTAATACTATCAAGAATATGGACATGTTCCTAAGAACTATCTTAGAACACATTTCAAAAGTGATTAAAAAAGGTGTTTGAATCAAGCCACATGTTTTAGCTATTTGAAGACTAGTCACATCAGCTGATATTGTCCAACAAAGTCAAAGGCACCAAGTTGTGAGGTCAATAAAGGAAAAGGAAAGGTAGATATTGAAAATATCAAAGATCAGATGAACAAGACATGGAAGAGAAAGGAGGATTGCAGCACATCAAGTACAAATGGGATCACTTCACCCAATGGGTCAAGTGATCACACCTCATCAAACTAAGAAATCAAGAGACCTATGTGGGACTACTATTTAGAAGGTAAAACATACATCAATTCCAAGGATTTAGTTTTGAAAATATTACATATGCATGAATAAAGATGCAAAGTGTTATTAGAAATCAAGGATAAATCTTTAAGTTTTGTTGGTTTTGCATGTTACTGTTGGGCATGAAAAGTTTCATATGGTTGCCAAGTGAAATGTTACTGGATACCAAGCTAATAAAAAAATTTAGTTGAGCCTAAGATTGTAATGGTTGTGGCAAATGTTTTCTGGATGGCGATGAGTGAGATCAAGTCGCAGGTGAAGGCTACTCTATGCTAGGGCCCACGTGCCCTAGCAACTGTTCCAGATCCTCCTCACAGCTAAAGGCTATAGGCTTGGCTTGCTCAGGGGTCTCCTTTGGTGCTCAGTGGTGTTTGGTCAAGCTTGAGGGCCCATACTCTCTTTTTGATGACAAGCGGATACATTATTTGCATTTGGCTATGACTATAAGACTCTTGGTCTTGGTCCAGGGCTTTGCTCTTGGGGTCAGGGATTGGGGGTTTCCTAACCCATTTTTCGCTGGTAAGATTGGTGAGTCTACCCTATGGCGAATTGGGGTCTATTTTTATCTCAGATTGCCTCTAAGGATATAGTGATGGCTGATCCATCATCTTCAGCACATGTAAATGGTAAGGACTAGACGAGTAAACCTACAATAGGAGATGGGGTCTTCTCCTCCATACGGGTGCCTCGAATTAAAAAATTTAATGGATGTTTGGAAAGATCTGAGGACCAACCTATTTTGGTTATTCAACCTGAGAAAATTTTAGAGGATGTTGAATACTGGCAGAATCATGCCCTTATTTGCAAATTTTTGGGCCTTCATCTTTCCTTTCCTATGTTAGATTCTTGGGCTCGTAGGGTTTGGAACCCCAAAGGTGATATGGAGATCATTATGGTAGCGAATAATTACTTTGTAGTTATCTGCTTGCATGGTGGATAGAAATAGGGCATTTGAAGGAGGCCCTTACTTCTTTAACCAAGTGGGGCTTTTCATCAAGCCTTGGCACATGGGCTTCAATTCAGCTAAAGAGATTCCATCATGGGTCCCAATGTGGGTTCATTTTCTGAGGCTTCCGTTGGAGTTTTAGAGGGATGATATTCTTCATTCTATCTCACTACTACTTGGAAAGCCTGTGGGGGTAGCTACACAAACTCAGGATCACAAGGTAATTTCTTATGCTCATATTTATGTTGAGGTAGATTTAACTAATCCATTACCAAATTCTATGGAAATACGCTTGGGATCCTCTTCCTGGATCCAACAGTTGGATTATGAGACCCTTCCTTTTAGGTGTCGAATTTGCCATGAATATGATCACTTGCTATGCAAATGTCCTAGATTCAAGTCTGCTACTTTGGATGCATCTAAACCTCTTATGGGAGACAAGGGTAAGGCTCCTACATCTACTGGACCTACGGATAATGAGGGCTTTACTCTAGTCAAAACTAGGAACAAAGGCAAGGGTAAGAAGAGAACTTGGCAGGAGAGACACAATGATGGTACTTCTAACAGATTTGATTTTCTTGAAGACCTTGTATAGGAGGAAGGTATTTTGGTTGAGCTTTCTTATGGGCATAAGGGCCTACATGAAGTTCAGGAAGATGAGGCAAAGGGGGAGCATGAGTTACTATTGCTAGAGGATCCTCAGAGTGTACGAATTGATATGGATCTATCTCCTCAGGTTCAAGATACCAGGGAACCCCAAGGATCATAGGTTCTAATGAGTTCAAGTGTGGTGGTTCTAGATCCCCCTGTTCCCAAGAGGGCCATAGAGTTGGCCAAGGGTGGCAAAGCTCATCCTACTTTAGGGTTACAATAGAAATCCTTCAAAAAGGGGTCTCTAGAGAAACTGTGTAAGAGTGGCAGAAAGACTGATCAAGAGCGGGTTAAGATTATGGGGGATACTTTGGTTGAGTCTGGGTCTATGAAACCCATTGATTCCCACATCACCCACCCCCGTAAATGATTGTTTTATCATGGAATATATGGGGGTTGAACATCATCCCTAGACAAAAAATTGTTCATAAATTAATTGTTTCTCAGTTACCTGATGTGGTTTTTATTTAGGAAACTAAGCTTACAGTGGATGGTTTGGCTAGTTATGTTGCGCATATCTAGCCCCAAGGAAATTGGTAGGCTGTGGGAGCTCGAAATAGTTTAGGTGGGGTTTCTTTCTTCTAGAACCCAAGAAAAGTTCTTCCCTTATGGTGGATTTCTAGTCAATCCTCTATCTCTTTGGTTGCATCCTGTTTGGTGATTGGGGAAAGGTTCCTTCTATCTAATATTTATGCTCCTACATATATTTTAGGAAAGTCAAATCTATGGGCTCATATTAGCTACATTTGGGCCATGGACCCATTTCTTCCATGGATCTTGGCTGGTGATTTTAATTCTATTACTAGCTTAGATGAAAAATGGGGAGGAGTTTCTAGGTTGGACCCCTCTGCAAATCTTTTCAAGGATATGATTGACTCTTTGCATCTCATTGATGTGAAGCCAACTAATGGTATCTTTACATGGAATAATAGGAGGTGTGGTGCGGAGGCTATCTCAAAAAGGCTTAATAGATTTTTGGTTTCCTGTTATTGGATGAACAGTAGGTTGAACACTAACTCTAAAATTCTTGATTAGAGAGGCTCTGATCATTGTCCTATCAAGCTCTAGGTTACTGCTTATGGTGTAACTAAGAACCCTCCTTTTAAATTTCAGTTAATGTGGTTTTGAGATCAGTCTTTGCAAGATCTTATGATGGACTGGTGGTATGAGGGGATGTCTACCCATGGGATGACAATGTTTACTTTCTATAAGAGGCTTCAACATGTTAAGTATAGGCTTAAGAAGTGGAATAAACAATATTTTGGGAACCTACAGGCTCAAAGGATAGCTACTCAGGCTAATTTAGATAACATCACTTAATTGATTTGGGATCAAGGGAGGACCTTTGATCTCAGTGAAGCAGAGTTTGTGGCTCTTAAAGGATTAGAAGAGTGGGAGCTTCGTGAGGAGATCTTTTGGAAGAAAAAATCTCATATTGATTGGCTTCAGGAAGGTGATAGGAACACTACATTCTTTCATAACTTGGTCAAAGCTTGGAGATAGGGGAATTCTTTACCCTCCTTGATCTTGCCTGAAGGGATTCATCTTCCCTACAATGTTGATATTTCAAGAGTTGCAGCCAACTATTTTTCAAATCTCTTTTCTAAGGAGGATCTTGATGCTAGGGCTAAGGAGAGGGCAATCTTGGATGGTATTCCTCACTTGGCCTCTGCAGAGATGAATGAGGTCCTCTTATGTCCTATTTTGCTATCTGAAGTGGAAAAAGTGGTGTTTAACATGAAAAAAGTTAAGGCTCTAGGCCTTGATGGATTTTCGATTGAGTTCTTTCTGGAATTATGGGAAATTATTAAGTTAGATCTCCTTGAGGTGGTTCAAGAGTCTCATAGGAATAATCAGATGCTCAAGTCCATGAATTCTACTTTTTTGGTTCTTATACCTAAGCAGGAGGGGGCTAATCAGTTGGCTCATTTTAGACCTATTGAACTTTGTAATGTTTTCTATAAGATCATCACCAAGCTAATTGTGGAGAGACTTAAGCCACTTCTCAGCACTCTAATCTCCCTAAAGCAAGGGGGTTTTGTTGAAGGAAGACAAATTTTGGATGGTGTTGTGGTTGCAATGGAAGCTATTCATTCTATGGCTAATTCAAAGGGGAGGGCTATGTTCATAAAGCTTGACATGGGTAAAGCTTATGATCGAGTGAGTTGGGAATTCTTATAGAATGTTCTCTTAACATTTAGCTTTGTTGAGGAATGGGTTAATTGGATTCTGAGTTGTGTGACTTCCTCTTCCTTTTCTGTCATTATAAATGGGGAACCATTAGGTTTGTTTAGTTCTTCTCGAGGACTTCAGCAAGGGGATCCTTTATCTCCTTATTTATTCATTATCATGGCAAAGGGTCTTGGAAGATTTATCAAATCTCAAGTGGGGCGGGGCCTTATCCAAGGTTGGAGTTGGCATGACTCTCTCCCTTCCTATTCTCACCTTTAATTTGTGGATGATACCGTGTTGATGGGCACGGCCAGAGTTAGTGAAGCTATAAATTTTAGGAGGGCCCTTGAAATTTATCTAAAGGCTTTAGGTTAGTGTATTAATGATGACAAATCTTCCATCTTTTTCTTCAATACCCCCCAGCCTATTCAAAACAGGATTGCTAGGATTTTCAAATTTTAGATTGGTGCTCTTCCCCTTTTATATCTTGGAGTCCCCTTGGTTTTGGGTCCTCAGTTTAGAGTGTATTGGCAGGGGATTTTGGATAAATTCTGGATTAAAGTTAATCATTAGACAAATAGGTCGCTTTCTTCTGCTGGTAGAGTGATTCTTCTTAAGACGGTGGTGCAGTCTCTACCTATTTACAGGTGTTGTGTGCAAGTTCCCCCTTCCACCTTTGTTAGGGATTTTTATGCTTTTTCTCAACAGCTTCTTTGGTCTGGAACCCTTCTTTCATCAAAGTGGAGTTTAGTTAAGTGGGAGTTTTTTTGCAAGTCAAAGTTTGTTGGGGGCCTGGGTCTTAGATCCATGGCAGTTGTTCTCATAGCTCTAGCTGCTAAGCTATATTAAAGGTGGTGCAACAATCAACACTCAAATTGGGCCAAGATTCTTACTCACAAGTATTTTCCTGGTGCAGATGGTTTAGAAGTGTTGCACCTTGCTTTTTTGGGTAAAGGGTCTTGTGTCTAGAACAACCTCAAGAAGGGTGCTCAGCTAATTAAGGAAGGCCTCTTTTGGATTTGTAATGGAGGCTCGGATGCTCTATTTTGGTAGGATTCTTGGGATGGCCATTTGCCCATGATCTCTTGCTTTCCCTAGCTTCAACCTCTCTGCCACATTTTCACTAATGCTGGCTGGTTTAAGGTGGAGCATTTTAAGACTATCAAGCATTTGGGATAGGTGGAGGTGACTTTTTGGAAGGATCATCAAGAGTGTCCTGTCGGTGGCTCTGATGACGATCGTGCTCTTCTTTCTCATCTGTTGCAGGATAGGTTTTGTAGCTCTCTTAAGGGGAGGGATGTTCTAGCTTGGGATCCTAGTCCAAAAGGAATATTCTCTATGGCTCAAGCCTATGCTATGCTAGATAGGAACCTACATGGAACAACTGAAGTGAACTGGTGGAAGAAGGTTTCGAATAACTTTTCTTGGCCCAAATGTAATTTCTTCATATGGTTGCTAGCCCAAAAGAAATGTCTTACATGGGAGAATCTCCACAAAAGAGGCTTTCAAGGACCTTCTATTTGTTTTCTATGTTTTCATAATGAGGAGTGTATCTCTCACTTATTTTTTCTCTGCCCCTTTTCGAAGGATATTTGGCATCGATGGTTGGAGGCTTGGAATCATGATTGTATTCATGCAACTTATCTCATTGAATTTTGGGTAAGTTTGGGCAGACCTCTAGCAAAGACATCTTTCTTGCAATCTGCCTGGATAGTTGGGCCAATTTTTAGTCTCTAGAACCTTTGGTTGGAGAGGACCTTCTATTTGTTTTCTATGTTTTCATAATGAGGAGTGTATCTCTCACTTATTTTTTCTCTGCCCCTTTTCGAAGGATATTTGGCATCGATGGTTGGAGGCTTGGAATCATGATTGTATTCATGCAACTTATCTCATTGAATTTTGGGTAAGTTTGGGCAGACCTCTAGCAAAGACATCTTTCTTGCAATCTGCCAGGATGGTTGGGCCAATTTTTATTCTCTAGAACCTTTGGTTGGAGAGGAACTGCAGGATTTTTTGTGACTCTAAGTTAGATAGCATGCAGTTGTGGAGGAAGATCCTTAGTAGGCTATAGGAGACTATTTCTGCTAAGTGTGACATGTCTGAAAGTATAGATCCTGGGGAACAAAATATTGTGAAGAATTTGAACCTAGATGGAAATAATCGAGGGTGCACTCTTGGAAATTTGATCAGGCCATGGCAAGT
This sequence comes from Cupressus sempervirens, assembly GCA_028749045.1. Lineage (NCBI taxonomy): Eukaryota > Viridiplantae > Streptophyta > Pinopsida > Cupressales > Cupressaceae > Cupressus > Cupressus sempervirens. Next base: position 689,095,374 of record CM053784.1, read on the forward strand.
AGCATGTTTGTAGGGATGGGTGATGGACCCCTCCCCCAGCTAGGATCCTAAAGATTAATACTGATGGGTCTTCTTGGGGAAATCCTGGTCATGCTGGTATTGGAGCTATAGGTAGAGGTAATGATGGTGGTGAGATTTTTATGATGTCCATTTCTAAGGGTCAACATTCTAATAATCTGATGGAGGCCCTTGCTATCAAGATTGTTGTGGAGAGAGGTTGCTCTTTAGGCTGGAAAAAGATCATATGTGAGTCTGACTCACAGATTATTGTTGATATGTTGAATAACCAGAGCTTGGAGATTGTTAATTGGTGATTAGCCTCTTTGGCAAAAAAATTTTTGAGTTTATTTAGTTCCTTGGATTCTATCTCCTTTTGTCATATCCCTCACAAATGGAATAGAGTTGCAGATTGTTTGGCGAAGTGGGCTTCAGAGAACGTGGCTAGTTAGGATATTAATGGAAGGGATGAGTTACTTTGGGAATATTGTGAGATTGTTGATCAGCTGATATTGGAAGATAGGAATATATAGTGTTGGTGTAGGCCTTTGGCCTTTGCTTTGTAATATGGATTTGAGTGAATAAATTTTTACCCCTTTTTCAAAAAAAAAGAAAGAGCTTGTAATGGTTGTCGAGCATATGGAACAACATGTGGATGCCGAGTGAGCCAAAAATCAATTGATGTTGAGCTTACAACTATGTAAGAACTTAACATTAATTGCAATTTTTTAATGGTTATTTGATTAATTTCTACTCATTTAACATCATTTGAATTCGAGATAGAACATGAAGAGCCAAAGGAAATCTGGAGAATTTCCTTTGAGCATTTGCAAGATGCTTGAATTGTTGTTCAACACCATTTTATCAGGATTTATAAGGCATTTACCATGTATTGAGCTACATAGTTTCAAATTTCACAAACCCATATGTGTAATGACATCCAATTCTTCTAAAGTGAAAGGTGTAGAGAGAAAATAGATTTTGAATATTTAGTTAATTTTCAATGAAATAAAATAACCTATTTTCAAGGCTATTCCAGAAATAGCTTATAAAGGATCTCTCTGATATGTTTTCTATGATACCATCACAAGTCTTGATGATTCAAGATGTCAAGAATTGTGACACTTGCAAGATTAGAAGCATAGGAGACATGCAAATCAAAGAACTTGGGAAACTATGTGAAAATCGATCTTTGAAGGAAGAATACAAGATTTTTGAGAAGCAATGGTTAACTTGTGACCTAGATTTCCCCAATGTCCTCAAGACAAGGTAGATTAATATTCTCATAAGCAAAATCCATGATAGCTCTATATGGTTAGAAAACGGGCCAGTTAAAATCACAAAGAAAATTTTTTATAGGGTATTAGGGTATCCAACCCTAGATTGGCCAAAGACTATGAGAAGAGAGTCAAAGGAAGTTATTGAAAAGAACACAGGGGTTGTATAGAATAAAAGGGGAATGAACATTAAGACTATCACAAATCCCCTTATAGCTTTTGTAGTGAGGGAAATCATACACAAGTTTTATCAGTCTACTAGATTAAATAATGTACCTTGCATTGTAGTGGATATGGGCTATAAAATTGTGAAGAAGGATCATACCTATGATCTTGCCAAGTTATAGTTGCAACAATTGACTAAAAGTTTGGGACCTATAAGGAAAACCAAGAGTGCTTAATGTAAATTTGGATCTATTTTGGTATGTATTTTATTTTATGTACAGAATGCATTTCCTACATTTGGTAACATTGCATGGAAGATGAATAGATCAATTATAGTTAAAATAGGAGAATTTATTGAGTAATTAGGTGATAACTCTGAGTGAATGACGACTCGTTATTTTGAAGATTTTAAGAAAACCATGAAGAAAAGACTGAGGATACTAGTCTCATCAGTGGAGAAACATTATGATGATGTTTGCTTCCTAGTTGATACTAATCACACATATGTTCAAGTAGTAATTTTTAGAGTGAGATGGCCAAGGCCATTAGGCTATGAAATAAATGTTGATTGTAATGGCACAAACTTCTATGTAAACCATTTTTGGGTCAACATAATGATTCTTTTATGATTCGAAGAGATAAAAATGGAATTATATTGTGAATCCCTATGTAGTACATGCAACCAATCAAATTAAGGGATGAATTAAGTGGCAACATGGATCAACCATAGCTGTTGATTCTTACCTAACCCATTCCACTTATGATTTTTAAATAAGAAAAACCCTAAAGAGTTTGTAAGCATAGAAGGAGACAAATGCTAAGTGCAGAGAGAGAATTCATGGTGGTTATGGATGTTATGAAAGTGTTTTGTACTGCAAAATCAGTTATAGAGAATAAAGAAAAATAGAGATAAGAAAGAGGAGACATATTTGATTAGAAGGATCAAGGATTTATTAGCAAAGAGGAGATATGACATCAAGAAAAAATGTCCTAACCAAAGGATGATGGTTTTGAATCATTTTAGTAGGTGATATAGAGAAAAGCTCCTAACAGAGTAGTCTTAGTTGACATTTCTAAATCTCTTAATCAAGTGCTTTCTTTATTGTAAGTTTAAATCCTTTAACAAGGTGAGACCTAACAGTCTTTGTAAGCCTTTAACAAGGCATACCCCTCATAGGGTAGATCATAGTTTATGGTCAAACTCATTGTAACCTTAATTGGCTACACTTCATAGCTGCAGTAGTGAAGATTTGTGGTTGTCATCCCCACTCCAATTTTACCTTCTCATTGGAAAGTTTTTGAGTAACCAATTTATTTTGTCATGTGTTATTTGTTTCATGCTATGGATGTAAATGTTTAGTTATCTATTTTAGTTCATATGCTAAATAATGAGATGGATGTGTTTTGAATGTTTTATGGTTAAAGTTTTGAAGTGTTGATTCACCCCCCTCTCAAAGTTTTCTTTCCCAATTTTATTTCCAACACTTCAAAAGGAAAAAAGGGAACACTATCTCTAGGGAAAAAAGATCTGTGAGGTTGATAAATGAAAAAGGGAAGAGTTATAAGGAAGAAAGAAAGGAGGAATCCCATAGTTCCCAAATGAAGGATAAGGTGGAAGATACTAAAGTGGAGGAAACATCAGAGGAAGATGGATTTTTCTCTACTGATGAGGATGATTTTCATGCGAAAGAACATGAAACTGATGATTAGACACACTCTCCTCAAGATAAGAAAATGCTGGTGGAATTAGGCATTACTGAAGATGAAAGGATTAGGATTAGTGAAAAAATTGAGGTTGGAGAAATGATGACATTGCTTTCCAAGATCTAGAGGAATCTAGAAGACTTCAAGAAGGGCTACAATAAAAAAAAATTCAGAAATAAATGAGAAATTTGAAAATCAAGGTATGTGCAGATCATGGTGTGCCAAAAAGTGGTGATCTGAAAAATTTGTAGTTCTGAAATATCTCAAACCATTTCAAAATCTATTCCAACTTTTGTTCCACCCACCCTAATACTAAATGAAAACAATTAATATCTTTATAAGGTCTACTATATTTTTTGAGACCAAACCTATATGGTCAACTTTAAAAACATCCTAAAAATGTGCTTTTGGCCTATTTTTATGTGATTTTTACTTCAAACATGTAATTGATGACTTTTTTTTCACCAAAATTTGATGAAATGAAAAGGGTTTCTTAAGAATGTTCTTATCTTTCCATAAATGTAAGGTTTGTCAAATTATGAGTTTAGTAAGTAGTTATTGCTTATTTTCTAATGGAGTTACATATAAAGTACTAACTCACACATTGCTTGAAAAACAACAATAACTTTCAAATGGTACAACATTTTTTAAATCCAAAAGATGCATCACATTCTATGTTCCTTCTAATATAAGGAAAAAAATGAAAAATTGAATTTTATATAGTTTTGAAATAGTTAAGGTGGTCAGACATGAGAGTGTTTTTATTTCAAAAATACTAAAGTCAAAAATTAATTAATTATTATTTATTTAGAATAAAAATACACAAAAATATGTATCACATCTAAGCATGAGTCTACTACTTATATCTAGAATATTATTAAAAAATATTATCATTTGATTTTGATTAAGGTGGTCAGACATACATCTACTTCTTATTTTTATTCTAAAATTTTTGTAATATAGCATTAAAATTCAAAATTTTGACCAATCAAATTTATTTTTTTGAGAAAAGTCTTAGTAGTTTAGAAAATAGATTCAATTTTCTAGAGATTCTTTTCTTTCAACTTTTTGATATAAAGTTAATAACAAGTAGAAAATTACACATCAAGTTGACATAACCTTGATTTTTTGATTTTTTATTGCTACTTAAAGGCATAGTTTGGTTGACCATGATCTTGCACATACTCATCTAAATAAACAGTTCAAATCTATGGTTACTCATCTTGAATTGGGGATGGTTGTTTCCTCCATTTGTAAAGAGCAGAAAGAAATTATGAGAAATCTTATGTTTGGGATCATTAATGGAAAAAAGAGACTGAAAAAGGTGAGCCAATCCAAGGAAGAGAATTGCAAAGAGATAAAGAATGTCACCCAGATCAAGAGTTGGACTTAAGTGATAGAATACCTCAATGAAGATTGGGAGAACATTAAATAGGCCTAGTGTATTTTCCTATGATTTTGGTACTTTTTGTGTTTCCAATTGGTTTCCTTCTCAAAGTGTTTTCTTCCAAACATTTATATAAACTCTCAATCTTGGCGACGTTTATTTTAACTATTTACTCTGTTAATCCCCACTATTATTGGGGTAGTAAATCTTTGAACTTTGTTAGTAATCTTAGTATTTTAAAGTGTAGACTTAAGTTACTGATATGTGTGGATGATTTAAACTATTCAAGGAGCATGGATGGTTTTGATTAATTTTTTCTTGTTGTAAGTTCTAGATGTGACTCTAACCACTAGCGTTAGAGTGTGTTTCTTTGTTGCTTGGCTATAATGGCCTAAGGAAGAGATGGTTTGATTAATTTTCTATTATCAAGGTTCAAGACCTTCTTCCTACCTTTTTCAATTAAAAAAAAATGTAAAGTGTTGTCATTTTTTGTAAATTTTCCCTGATGAGTTTTATTTTTACGTAGTAAATTTCAATGTCTCTTGTGAGACCTAGTGGATGGCTTTGACTAGAGCTTAGAACGTACAAATTTTTCATTGGCAAATATCCAAGTAATGCTCAATCATGCATTTCCATGTTTGAGCTCTATCATTCTAGGGTTTTCTATTTCATGATAATCTCATGTGTAAAATTTAGAATATGTGTGTTCCTCTACATGCTCTACCTACTGGAAAATATCACTTGAGTCTCCTTCTTTCTCTTCACATTGTCATATCAAACATTTTTATCTTCAACATATTGAAATCAATGGATTTAGTTGGACTTAAAGATAGTCAACCATCTCTGAATATCATGTAAGTGATACCTCAATAGATATTTATTGTCAAATTTGTACAAATTATTTGATGAATATAGTTAATTAGCATAGAAAATCAGATATTATAGAATACTCTAGAATGTCTTAAAATAGAATTTATAAGCTTTCCAAAAATTGTATAAAATATGAAATCTTTTAAAATATACAAGAAAAAATTAGCATTTATGTAAAATACAATGATGTAAATGAGAAGATTAGAAAATTAGAATGATAATTACACACTAACCCTTTTATAATTTGTATATGTTTTATTTGTATTATTAATTTAATATGATTGATAAATATAAAAATAAAATAATTTAAAATTTAAATAAATTGTACAAAATATTAATATTTGATTTATAATACATTAGAAATATATTAAATATATAATTTATTTATATAACGTACCTTGCTATTAATAAACAATATAAATTTCAATTAGAAATCATGTAAGTTTTAAAACATATTATAACTACTAAGTGTTAAATTTTACCATGCATAGAACAGTTTTCTTATATATACAATAATGATTCATATTTATTAAAATAATAATAATATGTTAATAGACTATACCAATATACCTTATATAGTTCCATTTCTTGGAGAGAGAAACTTATGTGAGTGGCTAGTGGAAATTATTTCTACACTATGTACAATGCTGCCCACAATTTTACCAAAGTAAGATAAAATTATTTCTCATTGTATTTAAAATGGAAAACACTTCCTCACATGTTGTATAGCTATCAATTTAGTTCCCTAAGTTTGTTTTAAATGTGGGGTTTATTAGAGATTGTGTACCTCTGAGATTAATGGAAAGCCCGACTCAAATAAAAATAAAATAATGGTGTTGTGTAAATAAAATAAAATAAAAGTTCTCTAACTCTAATAGCTTTAGTAGCCTTGTTGAACAAGGTTCACAAGATCACCCTCCTCCCATGTCCACCAACATCTGCAATTTCTCTGATTCTAGCCCTAAATCTACTCCTTCAAAGAATCCCTGACAAAAAGTGTTTAAAGAAATAGATAATGACTATATTCTTGAGCTTATCATGGCCTCTAATTCCCTTATGTCTTCCAAGATGATCTCCATCCCTATTATGCAGTCTATGGATGTTGAAACGCAATCCCTGAACATGTCTGATAGTGTTTAGATGAGATTAAAAATGACATCTCCACTTCCAGGAGACATGGAAGATCCCCTTGGTGTTGATCTCAAAATGGTTTTGACAATTGAGTGTCAACACACTTATAAGCTATTTGCTAAGTTCATGACGAGCTAGAAATATATGCCGAGTATAATATATGTACAAGTGCGAAGTTGCAATAGATGTCAAGTTAAAAAGTTAGTAAGTGCTTATTCATCTAAGTGATGAGGATGCAGATAGTGTTGAGCAAGTCTATGTGCCAAGTAAACAATAGGTTTCGAGAAAGACAATTACAATTAGTACCGAGCATCAGTAAGCAACAAGTGTTGAGTGATATAGTATTGAAACAAGAGTTTGTGCCTTCAAAAACTATCTTGTAAATTATATTGCATAATAGCTAATGGATAGATATCAAAGTTTAGAGATAAGATCAAATCTATTTTGATTTCCTATATAATCACCATGCAACCAATCTCAGCTGTAGATTCATACCTAACCCTAAGTCATGAAAACCTATAAAGGAGGACAAAACTCCATAATTCAAGTCTTGAATAGCGAGATGACCAAGTAAAAGAGAGTGAAGAACAAAAGGTTGAAGAGGGCATTCAAGTTGACTTAGTAAAACAGAGGAATTGTAAGATTAGTTGAGGAGAACAAAGTATCAACATATCAAACAGCATCACATCATATCAGAAAGGATTAGAGAAAAATGAATTGAACAATGATCTAAAATTAGCAATTGAAGATTACAAGTAATTAGGTCAAAAGATTCTACTATACTCTCTAACAATTGTATTAGCAGAATGAAAATCCTATGGAGTTAGGTTGGTTTAACAACCATTGTATAAATCCTTTAACAGGGTGACATTCCAAGTGATTTTTTTTGTAAATCCTTTAGAAAGGTACACTTTTAATAGGGTGTTAGATCCTTTAACAAGGTAGGCCTCTCATAGGTAAAACCATTGCTATTGGTCAAACATTATAGCCTTAATTAGTTATACTATTGCTGCAGTGATAAGTTGTAGGTGTCATCCCCACCCTAGTTTTACCTTCTCATTTTGGAGGGTTTCTGGGTGATCAAATATTGTGTCATCTATTTTCATGCATGCCTTTACTTTCATGTTATTTTGATATGTTGCATGCATGTGTTGATTTAAGTTTAAAATTTTTATTAGTTAAGCTTTGAACTTTTGATTCACACACCCCTCTCAGAAGTATACTTCTCACTTGTATATTCCAACAATTGGTATCAGAGGTAAGTTCTTACAAGGAGAAGCTTTATAGCTTGGAGAAAAGATCTAGAGAAGGAGGTCTACAAGCTTGGGAAGATTATAGAAAACCAAGAGATTGAAATACATCTCATTCTACATTCTCTGGAAGAAGCTAGGGAGGAATTGAGAAAATCTCTAAAGAGAAGAAAAGACATCACCTTAGCTAAGAATGATACATAATACAAGGAGATTGACACCACAAAAGTGTTTGCCAATGGAGACTCAAAGGAGTTTGATGCAGCAATTGCAAACCTAATGGAGAAGAATAGAGCTCAAACAGAAGAGATCAAAACTCTCAAGATTGAACAAGAATCATAAGCTATGATGTTATGTGAAGTGACTGAATAGAAGAAGAGAGCCATTGAAGATAAGGCCATGATGGAAGATGACAAGAGGAACCTAGCCAAAAAATTGGAGGAGAAGTCAATTGAGCTTGCAAGAAAATCCAACATGCATTTGGATACCTTAATTCAAATGATGAATGCCCATCATGAGTTGAATGTTAAAGACATTGATATTACCACACTAAGGTTGCAGAATGAACAACTGCAAAATGATCTAAGGAGAGAAAAAGAAATTTTAGAGAGCTTCAATAAACCTAACGAAGCCATCAAGTATTTTGAGCAACTATTGAAGTCTCCAAGATCTAGTAATGATACATCATGACTAGGCTATACTAGCACTGAAGAAGGAGAATCATCCAAGATTTCTGAAGAAAGAAGTGATAATGGTAAGAATACAAAACCCACTTGTCATTTTTGTGGTAAGAAAGGACATAATGCTAATGTGTGCAGGAGCAAGAATGTCAATCAGCATGACAAACCTAAAACCATGGGTCACTGTCATAAGTGCAATAAGCAAGGACGTCAGGCAATTGAATGCAGGAAAAAAACCATTAGGACACCAAGGTTTGAAGGTCACTACTACAACTATTAGAAGTACAGAAATAGAGCATTTGAATGCAGATCCAAGCCTATGTGGTCACCAAACCAACCAACAAAGAAAAAAGTCATGGAAATCACTACAATAGGGACTACAACACTAGGAAAAGTTGTCACTATTGTCAAGAATATGGACACATTCCTAAGAACAGCATAAGAACACACTTTAGTGCCAACTACAATAGATGGTTAAGTCAAACCACTTGTTTCAGCTTCCTAAAGATAGGACACATCAGCAAGTATTTCCCAACAAAGTCAAAGGCACCCAACTTTGAGTTGAACAAAGGAAAAGCGAAAGTCAATGTTCAACACATCAAAGAAGAGATGAATAAGACATGGAAGAAAAGAGATGGAAGTAGCACATCCAATGGAAGGGTCATTTCACCTAAAAGGTCAAGTGGTCACACTTCATCCAATTAAGCAAAATAAAATATGTGGAACTGATATACAATGCCTTACCATACATCAATTCCAAAACAAATTAGCTCTAAAAAGGATAAACCAACATTAAAAAAGATGCAAGGTTAAAACTTCAAATTTTCATCTGACTATCAAGTGTGACAAGATACCTTGAGTTGCCAAGTGAAATCATAGTGTGTGCTGAGTTGTTGCACAAAACTAGTGGAAGTCGAGTGATTAGTTGATGTTGAGTAAAACTATGCTAGTTGATGTTGAGTAAGGGTAAATCCTTCAATTGCCAAGTGAAGTAAAAATCATGTTGATGTTGAGTAACACAAGAAAATGTATACAAGTCGAGTATCCAACTATATGAGAAATAATCATTTAATGCTAGGTATTGAAAGTTATATGTTTTAATTTTCAATCATTTTTCATTACAACGAGCACAGAGCAAAGAGGGATTGAAGTAGTGAAGCAATTTAGAGCAAAGGCAAAGCACTCAAGAAGATTTGAGTAGAGATTCTGAGCAAATTCATCGATTCAAAGGTATTTATTCAAGTGCTAAGCTATGTAGTCTTTGAATTTTTTAAACCCTAGTTTTTGAAAATGGCATCTAGCTCAAAAAACCTTAAGGATAAGGAGCATTTCGAGGTTCAATTGGTTAGCAAAGAGGTTAAGCAACCAGAATTCAAGCCAATCCCTGAAGTAGCTTACAAAAATGACCCTACCAATGCACTATCCATCATTCCCCCTAAAGTATTCATTGAGGCAAGATGTCCACAAATGCTATAACTACAAAGTAGAAGGAATAAGAGACATGGAAATTAGGGAAGTATACAATAAACTATGTGTTAATTGGGTGTTAAAGGAAGAATACAACATAGTTGAAAAGAAAGGGCTTACCCATGCCCTAGATTTCACTACAATTTTTAAAATGAAGTGGATCAGATTGTTACTAAGTAGAATTCATGATGGCTGCTTATGGTTAGAGGGAGGACTAGTGAAAATAACCAAAAGGATCATTCATAGAGTTACAGGGTACCCAACCCTAGATCGATCTTATACTCTACAAAGTGACTCCAAGGAAATCATAGAAAAGAATACTAGAGCACAATGGAACAAGAGGGGTATGACAATTGAAACAATTAAGGACCCTCTCATAGAATTTGTTGTTAGATTTATATCACACAAATTCTATAAATCAAGTAGATTGAATAGTGTGCCCTATATTGTTGTAGATGTAGGCTATAAAATTGTCAAGAAAGATCATACAAATGATCTAGCGAAGCTACAACTACAAAAAATAATGGAAAACTTGGGAGCCATAAGGAGCTCCAAGAGTGCACAATGAAAATTTGGTTCAATCTTAATATGCACATTCTTTTATGTACAAAATGAATTTCCATATTTTGGAAAGATAGTTTGGAAGGCAAATAGGTCTATAGCTATTCAAATTAATGAGTTCATAAAGCATATGAGAAATAATTTTGAAACCATAATGACTAGCTATTTTGAAGACTTTGAAAAGTCTATGAAATAGAGGCTTAGGATACATGTTTCTCTCATTGAACAACATATCAATGATATTTATTTTTTGGTTGTTATAGACTACACCTACATTCAAGTAGCTATAAGGCCACTTTGTTATGAGATTAACATTGATGAAGCCTCAACGGCAATAATAGCATTGCTTATAGAAGAGATTGACAAAAGTGCTAAACCCTTTGGCACTAATGATGTTTTCAAATCCAAGGTGGAGATGGAATTAAAGATAGCATTAGTTTTGAAAAAAAAAAAAAAAAATTGGTGAAGAAATTGAAAGCCAAATTTGGTGAAGGAACAAAAGAGGGTGAGGAGGATGAAGAAAAAGATGAGGAAGAAGAAGAACAAGATCAAGGGCCACTTTCCTTGACACAAGGCATGGGAGAAGACATAGAGGAAGAAGGTGTCGAGGAAGAGCAAGTTGAGGAAGCACCTACTAAACCATAGCCAAAGAAGAGGAAAACAAACACAAAACCAACTACAAAGCCCAAGAAAGCTGCCAAGCCAAGCCCTACCAAGCCCACTACAAGAGAAAGCACAAAGGAAACCACTTAGAAGGCAAAAGAACAAGTTAAAGAAAAGAAAAAGGAAACTAAGAAATAGGGTCCAGCAAAGAAAAGACTGAGAAGGAAATATGTTTCACAACCTGACTCAGACGATGAGAAAACAAAGTCAGAGGACACTAGCCAACTCAAAATGGTAAGTCATACATTAAAATCAGATGTAGAGAACATATGTGATAATGTTAAGGACAATGTTGACTTGAGTGGCTTGAAGAACATTGATTTTAATAAACTTAGTAGAGAAGAGAAAGACATAGTCGAAGAATTTGTCAACACCATGATGGCAAAGTTCAAGACAACTCCACTTGAACTTGATAATTCAATACCAAAAGATTTATATTCAATTATTGAAAATAAATGGCATTACTACCTCAATATCGAGAAGGAAATAAGAGAATCTACCTTAGCTAGGGTAATGCTTGAGCTAACAAAATGCCAGATCACAAAGACAAGCAAAAAGCATGGGAGAAAATTTGCTCCCAAATATAGAGCCTTCAACATTCTTCTAAATAACATTGAAGATGTTGTAAATAAATCAACAAAAATATAGAATTTGATATATGGTTTAACAATAGTGAAGCTTGGAGAAGAGGACCCCTTTGAGGGAAAGAACAATGAGGAAGAGGAAGACAACAATAAAGAAGAGGAAGCAAGAAAAGAGAAAGAGACAGAGGAGAAGATAGTGGAGGAGACACAAAAGTCAGATACAGTGGCAACTACTCAAGAGCAGTAGCAAGAATAGAGAGTGCAAAACACACAACTACCACCCTTGAGCCCTCCACATGATACTACCACACTTGCAGAAACAATTTCTATGCAAGATGTTCTTGACAATTCTAGTTTGAACATTAATCCACTAACTATGAAATATTTCAAAAAGATCCTTGGCCAAACCACTCTGCAAGCACAATTGTGCAACAATCTAGTGTTGGTCATTGTGGAAGAATGGCAAAAAGATATAGCTAATCTAATAAGGGATTAGATGAATCCACGAGAACCACCTTCTCACATCCCTATAGCTACAAGTGGACAACCTATGGGGTAGATAGCGGTAGACACATCCACCAAGGTTGACTCCACAATTCATGTCTTGATGATTGAACAAAAGATACAAAGTACAAAAGACAAGGAGCCTGCACAAGACCAAACAATGTAGATAGATACATTTGTCTCTATAGAACAAGATCAAGGTGCACCTCCACAAATCATTATGATTAACAAGGATAGATCTGGAGAGGATAAGGAAATTTCTAAGGAAAAGGAGCAAGACGCAATATTAAATTTGGTCAATTTTCCTACAATAGGGACTCCTACAATACTTCAGAAGCTAAGCACCGATGCCATGGCACTACAAATATCTACACTAGGCTCGAGCTCAACAAGAGTAGCAAGGGTACTTCACTATGGAGACCCTACATTAGATGAAGACATAGTCATTCCCAAATATGACTATGACAATATTACTCTTGAGAAAATCAACCTAATACAAGAGGTATCAGAGAGGAAAAAGAAGCAAGAGATACTCAGAAATGAGTATAATAAAAAGCAAGCTTTACATGAGATAAAGGACATATTCCTAGATGCCTTTAGCTTGTAGACACCTGATGAAACAAAGCCCATTATGGAGCAACTTTCCAATATAGTGGACTAGGTTCAAAATGAAGACCTCGATACCAATGCCAAACTTCTAGAATGGTCAAAAAGGAAATCTCAGGTGAAGCTAAATGAGAAAATTTCTTTGAAAATGCACTTTCATGGGTTGAACTAGCTAAGAAAATTGAAAAAGTGAAGGAAGTACTTGAGAACATTTTCTCACTGTACACAAAACTATGTGATCCTTCCATCTTCACACATAAAACTAGCTAGAGAATAATGAGCTTGGAAAGAGATCTAAAAAAATCTAGTATGCAACTACCAAGAGATCTAGCTCAGAGTGAGAAGAATTTTCACACTATGCTTCACACTCAAAAGGAACTAGTTGTATTAATAGAAAATGAGGCAAATACTAAGGCCAAACTAGTCCATATACAATCTGCTATCACCCCACACATGGAAATTTTGCAAAAAGAACTAGCCTATGCTGAAAATGTATTAAAGAAAGACCCCAATATTTCTACATTAGATGGATTAGTTCACCTTGCAACATAGAAAACCATCCAAATTAAATTAGTAGAAGTTGCACTGCAGAACTGGGATGCTACTTTGAGGATTGTAATGGAAGTCAACAGATCCTTCTTGGAAAAATACTCAGTTAGAGTATAGATGCTTTGACATTAGTGTCAAAAAGAGGGAGAAAAAGAACTAGGAGAAACTAAAAAGAGTGAGAAAAGACCAAAAGGAAACTACAACTGCAAGGGAAGATATCTGAAAGGAGGAGTTATAATAGAGCAGATAAAGAAAGAATGAAAAGGCAAGGCATAGATAAAGAGTATCAAAATCAGCATGAGAAAAATCTAGCATGAGAAGTTTTTGATACAGCAAAGGCACATCAACTCAAGGGGAGTTATAAATTTTAAGGTTTATAGTTCTTCACAAAATTTTGATCAAATTTTGAAGTTTTGTATATATGCCAAGCAATCGTGGTAATGTACTTGAGGGAGTCAGATACATTATGTATATTTAAGTGTTTTTGACACTCATTTCAAAGGGGGAGATTGTTGATTTTAGAAAGGTTTTGACAATTGAGTGTCAACACACTTAAGCTATTTTCTAAGTTCATGCCAAGCTAGAAATATATGTCAAGTATAATATATGTATAAGTGTCAAGTTGCAATAGGTTTCGAGTCAAAAAGTCAGTAAGTGCCAAGTCATTTAGGTGTTGAGCAAAAAAACAGTGTCGAGAAAGTGTATGTGTTGAGTAAACAATAGGTGCCAAGCAAGATAGAATTATAGTTAGTGTTGAGCATTAGTAAACAACAAGTGTTGAGTGACACAGTATTGACATAAGAGTTGTGCCTTCACAAACTTTGTTGTAAATCATATTGCATGATAGCTAATGGATAGATCTCAAAGCTTAGAGATAAGATTGAATCTATTTTGATTTCCTATGTAATCACCATGTAACCAATCAAATAATTTGAATGCTAAAGAGGCAAACAGGATTAATCTTAGTTGTAGATTCATACCTAACCCTAAGTCACAAAAACCTATTAAGGAGGATGAAGCTCCATAATTTAATTGTTGAATAGAGAGATGACCAAGTGAAAGAGAGTGAAGAATAGAAGGTTGAAGAGGATATTCAAGGTGACTTAGTAATTGCAAGATTAGTTGAGGAGAACAAAGTATCAACATTTCAAACAGCATCGCATTATATCAAAAAGGATTACAATAGAATGAATTGAATAGTGATCTAAAATTAGCAATTGAAGATTTTAAGTGATTAGGTCAACACATTCTACTATACTCTCTAATAATTATATCAGCAGAATGAAAATCCTACGGAGTTAGGTTGGTTTAATAGCCATTGTACAAATCATTTAACAAGGTGACGTTCCAAGTGAATGTTAGAGCCTTTAATAGGGTAAGCCTCTCATAGGGTAGACCATTGTTGATGGTCAAACATTATAACCTTAATTAGTTACACTATTGCTACAGTGATAAGTTGTGGGTGTCATCCCCAACCCAGTTTTACCTTCTCATTTTGGAGGGTTTCTCAGTGAGAAAACATTGTGTCATCTATTTTCATGCATGCCTTTAGTTTCATGTTATTTTGATATGTTACATGCATGTTTTGATTTAATTTAAAAAAATTTATTAGTTAAGCTATTTACTTTTGATTCAACCCACCCCCCCTGCCTCCCCTTTCTCGGAAGTATACTCCCCACTTGTAAATTTGAACACCTAGTTCCAAAAAAAAAATACTAATGGTAAGAAAAATGGGGACTCCTCCTCTACCATGATTCCTATTGAAGAATAGTGTCTTACTCTACCCAATGTGTCCCCAAATCCCTAGACATGAAGTCTATTATTAAGTGTTTCTTGGATACTTTTAACTCCATTGATTTTTTGATGTTGCAAGAACTCAAGGCCATTGGTTTCATTATGGATTCCAACCTCAATTTTTTATGGAGAAATGGTATTAAGTTTTATACCTTGCATCATAGAGGCAAGGAGGGTGTTGGCATATTGGTTAACCCTAAATTGTGTAACCACATCACAAGTAGTGGCCTCTCCCCTTGGAATAGAATTGTTTGGGTTACTATTAACTATCACAATCACACCTTTGGTATATGTTCCATATATGCTCCTAATGATGTTAAGGAAAGAACTAAGCTATGAGATTGGTTAACTTCTCTCTCTAACATCCCTTAGATCTTTGGTGGGGATTTCAAAATGAGTGACTCCAAGATGATAAGTCTAGGGGCCTCACTTTTGCCTAGAAAGACCAAGAAAAACTCCACTAGTCTAGAATGATTTACTCTAAGAATCTTTGCAATCCCCTTGCTGGAAATAAAGGTTCCAACCCTGGCCTATGGCATACCTAGTGAAACTTTTAGCAAGGAACCTCCAAAATATACTATAGAATAGATTAATTTTATGGTAATAAAAAAATTCTCTTTCCTCCCTAATGATCTCGGGAATTATGTTTCTTCCACCTCCACTACTCTCTTTGATCATCATCCTATCTCCACCTGTATCAGCTTGCACATTAACCTTGTGATCTCTAGAGACCCCAACACTAAATTCATCCTCAATACCAATCTCCTCAAAGATGAGGATGTGCTGGCAACCCTTCACATTATCTATCTTATCAACAAACCCACCCCCTTTTACTCTCACATTGACAGTTGGAATAAGAATAATGCATCCTGGCAGAATTTACTCAGAACCATAGGGAAAAAGAAAGTCAAGGACTATAGAAGGCTGAAGCTAACATTTGAAATGACCCTTTGAATGGGGATCTCAATGCTTAGATTATTTTTTCTAAAGACCCTAAGAAAGCATCAAATGGTCAAAACCCATGTAGCCAAGGTTAGAACTCATGCTCATTGGCTCCAATTCAGACACCATGGCTCCAAATTTTTCTTTAACTTACTAAAATAGAAGCACATTAATGAAGTCATTGAAAGAATCTTCCTTGACAACCAAGATATCATTGACCCCAGGATCATTAAACAAGCATTTGATGACTACTATAAAGTCCTCTTCCCACTTAAAGATTCTATGGAAGCTATAGATCTTATGACCAAATGTAAGCATATTATTACCTGGAAGCTCTCTAGTTCTAATGTTGACAAATTATCCCTTGATATTTCTTTAGAGGAGATTGAGAAAGCTATCAACTCTCTCCACAATGATAAGGGCCCTAGGCTTGATGGGCTCCCTATTGAATTTTATAAAGCTAATATCAGCTAGATTTGTAATGACTTGCAAGATATTTACAATGAGACTCTTACCAATGGATCTCTTGGTCCTAATATTAATAGGGGTATTATCAATCTCATCCCCAAGGATGGGGATAAGGCACTCATTAAGAACTAGAGGCCTATCATGTTGCTTAATGTTTCCTACAAAATCATGCTTAAATTATTACATTAATGCTTGTGGATATCCTTACCAGTATCACCTCTACCACCCAAACTAGCTTTATCAAGGGTTGATACATTCTTGAAAACCTTATCACCAGTTGGTAAGCTATGAGCTAGCCTGATCACTCTGAGTAGAATGCTATTATGTTTCTTTTAGATTTTGAAAAAGCTTATGACAGAGTTGAGTGGAACTTTATTCATATGATGCTTGAGGCCTTTGAGTTTTCTGATAAATTTTGCATGACTATCTACATGTTTGTGAAGGACACTCTTGCCCAAGTTGATAATAATGGCTCTCTTTCTTACCCCTTCCCCCTTAGTCTATCTATTAGGAATGGTTTCCCCCTTCCCCCTACCTTATTTTTCATTGCCTCTAAATCTCTCTTTTACATTTTCTGTGAAAACTCTCTCTCCCCTACTATTAAAGGTATTTCTCTGCCCAACCATGATGAACTCTTCAATTTCTTGTTTGTTGATGATACTATCATTTTCTTTGAAGCCACTAAGGATAACTCTGAGGCCCTACAAAAAAACCTTAGTCTCTTCTTCTCCATCTTTGGTGCTCGGCTATCCCAAAGAAAATCCATCTTCTTGGGAAGACATGATCAACCCCTTGATTGGTTTGATGACTTTAACTTTCAATAGGGTGGCCTTTATAAGATTTTTAGGTATCTCAGCATTCCTTTCTCTGTCAAAATCCCTTAAGGATATGTGGTGTTGGCTTAAAGATAAGATTATCATGAAGCTAAATAAATGGCATAATAGGTCTTTGTCTCTTGCTGGTAGGGTCCAGGTTTGTCAAAAAATCTTGTCCTCTTATAATATTTATTACTCTTCCACTTGGATGTTTAGTAACTAAGGAACCTTAGAAGGCTATTAGAAACATTATTTGGTCTAATGGTAAAAGGAAAATGAAAATGCATGATGTTGATTAGGATTGGTGCTAGTTAGATAAGCCTTTAGGGGGTCTTGGGTTGACGGATCTAAAATTGTAGGGTATAGCCCTTGCCACCAAGTGGATTTTTCTCTCACTAGATGGTAATGACCCATGAAAGATCCTTGTTAGGAATACTATAGAGGGGCTTCCCTAAGTTTGAAAAATCTTGGAAGAATCTTTCTTTTGCTGACTTAGTTCTTCAGGACTTTCCTGTGGTGGTCCAAGGCTTGGTTGTTTTTTAAATCCATATGGAAAGCTTGGGACCTTATTAAAACTCATATCCTTAACAAGAACTTCCATGATGATAAGAATCTCTTTAGAGAAAGGTCCATTTGGTGGAACCTAATGCTACTCTACTCAAAATTGGTCCAATCTTGGTATTAATCGAATAATTGACATCTTTTAGAAAGATAGAATTACTGATTGTGAAGAGCTTAAAAGGAAATTTTTTAATCTTGAATCTCAAAAAAAAGCTTACAATATGATCCTCAAAGTTGTCAATAATTTGCCTAATATTTGTCATGTTGACTCTCATAGATATCTGAAATGAAAATGGCCTGACAAAACTATTATATCTAAGATTAAAGCTAAAAATATTTATAGTGTGATTGGTGTTAATGACTCCATTATTGATCATGTCAATTCTCTTTGGTACACTACCGTTGATAAAAACAATTGGAAGAAGTTTTTGGGAACCCTTTGGAAAATTAATATTGAACCTAAAATCAAGTGCTTTAAATGGCTTACTATTCTTGATAGACTTCCTATTAGAAATAACTCTTCCACGCATGAACTTTGTAGTATATGCAGATTGTCAAAATCTAACCAACATGTTCTTTTTTATTGTATCTTTGCTAAAGAAATTTAGGCTATGTTTGGTATTACTTATCCTCTTTAGGTTATCATCCTTGAAATCATCATTAGATATATTCATGGCATTAAAAAGGATCATAATATCTTTTAGATTATCCTCTCTTCTAACATCCTTTGGCAGATTTTGAAATGCCTAAATGAAGAAAGATTTCAAGATAGCCCCAGGTTTCTTAGTGAGGTTTTTTGAAAGCTCACTCATTTTAAAATATTCATGTAGGTTCATACCACAATGTTGATGGAGAAGGAGAAACTTAGGATATTTCTGAAAGATGGTCATGCTGCCTTTTTTATTTATGAACTAAAGCATGGGTATGCCTGGGGAAAGAACCTTGATGATTTGCAAATGCTTGAGAGGACATGTGTGAGGCTGAATGAGGAAATTAGGAAGAACAGCTAGTCTACAATAGATGAGATTTACATGCTAAATCAAATCCATGAAAGGAAAATCATCATGTGGATGGAAGGTCCTTTCGAATGGACTGCCTAGGTGGACACTCACATTGATATTCTACATTAGATTCTCTTTTTTCTGTATGACCGATGTATTTTCTCATGTTGCTATTTCCAATGTAAATCATTTTTTATGAGGCTAGGCCTCTTTTTTGTACTTCTTTTCAATAAAACTTTGTAACATTCTTTTTTATCTACCTATATATAATATTAAAAAAATGTTTGACAATTTGCATACATGTCACTTACTTTTTCACCCAAAAGACAAGATGAAGTTAGGGATTGAAATCATGTTTTGACTTTTTTTTAAGTTTTGAATTCAAATAATGTTTTAATCAAAATTTAAGGAATTTGATCATTAATGATCTCAATTTTCTTTTTAATATTGAAAGTTTATGAATTTTATTAGTATTTATTTATTGTATTAATATTTATGATTATATCTTTTTATGGATATGTTGGGTCATTATTCTATGATCTTTTATTATTACAATGGATTAGATAAGAGAATGTTTCTATACTTTTGTGTCAATCTTTTAGATCATATTTATAATTTATCATTAGTACGGTAAGTTAGAGTAGAGAATTTTTTTATGCATCTTTTCAGATCATATTTAGTGATCTACTATAGTCATAATCTATCATCATGACAATGAGCTAGAGGAAAAAAAAGATTATGTCAACATTTCATATCATATTCTATGGTCCATCATCATGACAATGAACTAGAGAAAAAAAAAAATTTTAAATCAACATTTCATATTATATTGTATGATACATTATCACAATAATACTTGTTCATAATACATTTAAAATATTAGTACAAATATACACAATCAAATCTCGCTTTAAAACTTAATCATTTTTAAATTTTCAAATTAATTTTAGATTTACCCAATAACAATGTAATTTGGTTATTCTGCCGCATCTAGACAATGGGTTAACTGGAGTAAAAGTGTTGTGTTATTCATTAACACCCCTATCCATAGAAAATTTAAAATTGCTAAAATCCTGGGATGTTCTATATGATCTCTCCCATCCTCTTACTTGGGGCTCCCCCTAGGCTTGAAGGTCCCTAATGCTTTCTGGGAAGATCTTATTAACAAATTTAGCAAAAAGTTGGCAGGATGGAAAGGAACTCTTTTAAGCTAGGCTGGTAAGTTAACTCTTCTCAAAGCCTATCTCCAAAGCATTGCTACTTATTCTCTAAGTCTTTTAAGAATTCCTTTTAAATTTGTTGAGTCAATTGATAAAATTCAAAGAATTTTCCTATGGACTAGCTTTGAGGAAAAAAGGAGAATGCCTTTAATTGCTTGGGATCAAGTATGTAAACCCTACAATGAAGGGGGATTGAGAATTCAAAAAATCAAAAGTATGAATAAAGCCCTTTTAACCAAACAGGGGTGGAGAGTTTACCATGACAACAAAGAGTGGAGTACCATTTGGAAATATAAGTATCTCTTCAATGCTAATTCCCTTCCTGATTACCTCGACTCTCCTGATGTTATTCACTCTTCCTCCATGTGGGGAGTTGTTCAGGGGACCAAGAAAAATTTAGAAAAAGGTTGTTCCTGGAAAGTTGGTA
This sequence comes from Cupressus sempervirens, assembly GCA_028749045.1. Taxonomy (NCBI): domain Eukaryota; kingdom Viridiplantae; phylum Streptophyta; class Pinopsida; order Cupressales; family Cupressaceae; genus Cupressus; species Cupressus sempervirens. The sequence continues at coordinate 689,115,997 of CM053784.1, forward strand.
ATGGGCTAAAAATGAAATTTTGGGAGGATACCTGGCTTATGGACCATCCCTTGATCAGAGATTTTCATGACAAGGCCTTAATTGATTGATGGAAGTAGAGATTTGGCCTTCTCGTTAGTCATTACTGGCGGAATGACTCATGGGTGAATTTAACTGATGTTGATCAAGATTTCAGTAATATCCAATTACCCCTAAATAATGTCTCTCTTTACCCTTATCTTGAGGATGAGATTATCTAGCATGCTGATCTTAGTGGGAAATTTAAAGTCTCTTCTATCTTTGCTTCTAAGGATAAGAGTAATCAACCTCTCTGGTCACAAGCTTGGATTAAAGGTCTCATACCCAAAATTAACATTTTCTTTTGGACTCTTCTCCAAAACAAAATTTTGACCCTTGAAAACTTGTAAAAAAGAGGTATAAATTTGGTAAATAGGTGTTCTTTATACAGAAAGGGACTTGAAGATAGAGATCATATGTTTTTGAGGTGCTCTTATACCCAGGAAGTTTGGACTGAGATTTTGAATTTTTGGGGTATGACATGGGTCCATCAAAACAATGTGGATCTTTCTTTCAAGAGTAGGAGATTCCCCTCAAAGGATCCTAATGCTCAATTTCTTTGGAAACTAACCCTCCCCCACCTTTGGTGGGGCATATGGAAAAAAAGAAATAATAGGATATTCAAAAATAAAGATCTTCCAGGATGGGTGTTTGGTTAGAATATCATCAGAGCCTTCAAGGAGAATTTTAAATCCCAAAGGGATCTTGCTCAAACCTTCCAACTTGATTACCCTTTAAGGTCTCATGGATCTAAGTTGAAAATTGATAATCCTAGATCGATCATAAAATGGCTTGTTCCTCCTAATGGATGGATCAAAGGGAACTTTGATGGAGTTGCTAAGGGTAACACGAGAAGAGTAGGATGTGGAGGTGTTCTTAGAAATCAAATGGGAAATGTTATTGATTCTATTTCTATCCCTATTGGTCACTCGAATAGCCATATTGCTGAAGCTACTACTACCCTTTATACCACTATTTTAGCTATTGAATTGGGGTATTCCAAGTTATGGTTGGAAGGTGATTCTCTGAATATTATTAATATCCTTAATAATAAAAATTCTATCTCATGGTCTATAGAGGCTATGGTTATGAAAATAAAAACCTTATTTCAAAATTTTAAAAAAGTGGTCATTTCCCATACTTATAGAGAAGCCAACAGGGTCGTCAATTGGATAACAAATCATGCAGTTCAAATGGGGCAAAAGATGAGGTGACTCGATGAATTAAAAAGGCATGTGGATCTTAAAGTGATTATTAATTATGATTTTATTCATTCCAAAGTGGGAAAGATTTGCTTGGATTAGAAATTTAATGATATGCGGGAGTGGCCTTACGACTATCAGATTACCATCCCTCAGGAAGTACATTCATGTGAAGGTTATGTGTTCTCTGCATGTATCATCAAAAAGGCAACCTCGACATCATGTCACAAAAAATTGGTCTCACTTCAACCTCTTTGCTATCGATATCTGGGTGTCTCTAGTTTTTTGTTCACTCTATAATATGGGGGGTGAACCGAGGAAGCAGGAGCCCAAAAAATGTGATGCTGGACCGGTTGCATGGATTCAAACCGCATGTCACCACCATCTTCTTCAAAAACTAGGTGGACAACAAAGTTACTTTACATGGAGTCTCTGTAAAGCTTACTGAGGAATTCATTGTCGAGGTCATTGATCTCCCCATGAAAGGTATCAAATTTTTGAAATAGACCAGTATTTCCAATGCGGCCTACAAAAAATTCTCGAAGATGGATGAAGAGGAGATGCAATTGGAGAAGAATGGAGACTTCTTTGATGTGCAACAGATTAAATGTATTTGGTGTGATGTGCTTGGTTGTATTCGTGAGTATTTTGTCCTTGATGGAAGGAATAAAAGGATGCACAAAGTCCACTTTGTCTTTCTTAACCATTTCAAGTACAAGGACAAAATTTCCTTCCCCTTCTATTTGCAGTTTTCTTTGCTCCAAAGTTTGAATGCCCATAGAAAGAAACAGTCTAAAGGTCTAATTTTTCTCATTGAGGGTTTTTGTAAAATTAAATTCATTGCTTCATCTCCTTCCACTGGCAAACATAAGAATCCTAAACCCTTAAAAGGTAAAACTAATGAGAATGTTAAAGAGAAAGTTAAGGCTCAACTAAAACCCTCCAACTCTCGAAGAAAAATTGTGGAAGAGGATATGGAGGTGGAGAGTATTGAAGGCTTAGATAAGGATGTCCCTGAGGAAGAGGAAGGGATATGTGCTGGGGATTTTAGCTCTAACCTAGAAGGTTATCTGGATATGAAAGATAAAAATGAGGAAGGGAGAGAGGAAGATACTACTGAGGATAACTCGGAATAGAGCAAGTATGATAATGAGGGTACTCATACTGTGTCTAGGAGAGGTGATAAAGAGAAAGAAAATTCAATCAATGGTCCAGCTATTTTGAGTGAGGAGGAAAACATGGGGATAGCTTCCACTCCTGCAAAGGAGACTGAGGGACAAGATAAGGAGGTCCTGAGTCAACATGTCCCTATCAAGTCTGGTGAGGAGGAGCCGTTGGATGGGGAGGTACAAATTGATAAAGTTGGCCCCTTGCCACACACCACTACTGATGACGTGGGTGACTCCCTGGAAAGGGAAACAAAACTTTCCTTCCTACACTCTGCCAAACAAAAAGCTGACTCTTTCCTTCAAGTCAACTCCTAGATTTATAATGAAATAATGGGGCTGAAGAAGAAAGTGGAAACCTTGCAACATAACCAGGAGGCTGACCGGGCTATTATTCAACACATGGAGGTGCAAATGGGAGATATCCCGAAAAAACTTAAGGATTACGAGAAGAATCTTAGAATGCTTATCAAGGAAAGTGGAACAAAAATGGAGCAAGTAACTTCAAGCATCTGTGTTGATGTGGTGACATTGGGCAAAAGAGAAAATGAAGGAACCATATCTTCGAAGGGCCCTAGCAAGAGGACAAGACAAACTTCGAGGAAGAAAGCTTTGATTGTTCTAATTCTTCAGCTGCTAACTCCATCCAGGACACGGCTAAGATTGGTAAGGAGGCAGTTAAGATGATTATGGAACTACAATAGTTTCCTGGGTCTTCTTTTCTAGTTGGGTTCCTATTTAGGTCCTAGTTGCTGGTTGTTACTTCTGGTTCCTGTGTTTGGTCCTATTTTCTGGCTTTTAGTTTTTAAACTGTACTGACGGTTCTAGGTCCTTGTAAAACCTGGGTACTTTATTTGGACTTTTTTAGTGGTTTCAGGTCCCTGTAAAACTTGATTTTTCTATTGCTTCTAGTAGGTGTAAGGACTCTTTCCTGATGGATGGCTTGTTTTTTCCTTTTTTGAGGATGTGAAAGGGTTTCGGGGTCCCTTCAAAACTTGTTTTTACCATCATCTAAAACAATGTAATTTGGTTATTAACATCCTCTGGATAGTCATGCCTTTGACTTTTAATTTCATTTATTTACCTAGGGGTTAAAAAATTAGCGTAAATAGTTTATTGAAAATTGAATCATTTTAAAAGTTTTTTACATATTATTCAAATAAACTTTAGATTTACTAAATAAAAACAATATAAGTTGATTATAATGTTATAATTGTGTCAAAAGATACACAAATGAAAATGGTGATATAAGAAAAAATACAATAATATGATTCACTAAAGACTGTAATAACTAAGTAACAACAATGTAAGTTGATTATAACGTTTAAGTTTAGTCCCATCATTATGTCAATAGATACACAAATGAAAATGGAGATATAAGAAAATGAGCAATAAAATGATTCACTAAAGACTATATGCCTTCTATAAAATGAACAATGTAACTTATGAAATCTTTCAATTAAAGAATCTATTATTCTAATAAAAAAATTTCAAAATGTGTTTTTGCTAGAGAGCAAGAACACAAAGAGCTCTATTTTATTAATGTCAACTGGATAGTCATAACTTCTAATTTACCCGTTTTCCCAAGGCTAAAATTAGGGTTTTTTTGGTTGTTGGTAGGAAAATTGGAATAGGAAATGTATTCTCTATTTCTTACCCCAAATTGGAATAGGGAATAGGCATACATATTCCAATTTTGCCCCTAAAATGAACATATTTCCATTCCAAAAAATAGTTGTTATTGGAATAGCTAATTTCCTATTCCCAATCTGATTTTTTTTTTTTAAATCATTTTTTTAAAACATTTTTGTAATTATATCTATTTGTTAAAAAAAAGAAATAAATTATATTTCTAATTAACTTGAATGAATAAAATGAAAATGAAAACAAATTAACATTTTTATTTATTTATTTATTTATTTTTTTAAATGTGCCTGGTAAACTTTTTAACGTAACCGGTAGCGCTGGCGCGACACGCCCACCGGTACCACCAACGCTTTGACCTGGAGCTATGAACTAGTGAGGCCACAAACGGGGGACCTCATCCCTATGAGATTTGAACCTGGATGGCAAGGATAACAACGCAACAACTTAACCATCACAACATGCCACTATTGGCAAAAGGGTTTGTGGTAAACCTATTGTGACTCGAACCGGAGTTGATGCGTAGCATTGGGATCATTAGCCTAACACTACGCCTCACGACTCGCCTTCACACCAAATCGGCTACTCACTCACCCTTCAAAGGGTTTGTGGTAAACCTAGTGTGACTCAAATCGGAGTTGATGCGTAGCACCGAGATCATTAGCCTAACACTATGCCTCACGACTCGCCTTCACACCAACTCGGCTACTCACTCACCCTTAAAGGGTTTGTGGTAAACCTAGTGTGACTCAAACTGGAGTTGATGCGTAGCACCAGGATCATTAGCCTAACACTATGCCTCACGACTCGCCTTCACACCAACTCTTTTACTATTATTAAAAAAATTATATAAAAATAAATAAATTATATAAAAAAATAAGAAAAATATTTTTAAAAATACAAAACTTAACCTTATTCCTATTCCATTTTTGTAGAACCAAACAATGAATTAACATATTCTCAATCCTACCACATGATTAAAAATCACGCCCTCTACTAGCTGACCCAAGACTGCATGCACAATATTTTGTAAAAATAAAATAAACAACCTAGACTACTAGTGCTTTTTATTAAAAATATCCCAAACAAATAAAGTATGCAACCCCTGAAAGCTATCTTTTCTTCTAATGCATATCTTGCCTTAAAAAATATTATTTGAGAATTATGACAATTCAGCTCTTTTCTAATATTCATTGTTTGTATCCATCTAAAAACAAAACAATTATTATATTATAGGTGGCCAATGAGAATCAAGTATTTTTCAATGTGGTAACTTTTTATATAGTTTTAATTATTTTACATATTTTTAGTTTCACAACATACCAATTCTCTGAACATCTATTGGACGTGCTGAAAAAGAGCAAGGAATAAAATAATTCTGTCTCAAAAATTAACTTAAAAAGTATACGAACTTATTCTGGAAGCCTCCATCACAAATTCACATTAGCTTTCTAACATCGTCCTCCATTGTCCACGTTATTCCCCCTCGTCATTACATCCTGCACATCTTGGGCATCGTGCCACTATATTTGTAAAAACATTAAATTACTTCATTTTTTTATTAGTTGCGGGAATACTTGTGGAACTCTTCAATTCCATCAAAAACTTTTGTCAATTTTTTTTAGATTTCTTAATTTTTGAATAGTTAAAATTTAAATGTCTTTAATAAAATTAAAAAAATACTTTTGTAAAATCTTATTGGTCATTCTGTAACATTGAAATGGAAAAAAAAAATTATTTCTTCAATCAAAAAATTAAAATATGTCAATTGTGCCCATACTCATTAATCCACTCACTATTAAAGTCATTATTGTACTTGTCGTAAGTTAGTACTATTGCATTCCGTATTAAAAATTAGTGAATTAGTTTTGAACATATGCATCAATTGTATTCAAGTATTTTTACTTCATTTTATTTTTTATAAAAGTTTAAATATTTTTCATCAATTAAATATATTATTAAAAATAATTTCTCTCCACTATAATTGGTTGAAGGCATTTGGTGTTATAAGAGCTCTTTTTTCGAAGCTCCCTCCATATTGCATTTTTAAGGGAAACCTTTTAAGAATTTAATGATATATACACATTCTAATTAAACATTATTGAATTGATCTAAAAACTTAGATTTGAAACTAACATAAATAAACTAATTGATTTGTTTAATCTTTAACTTCTAAATTTTATCTTTTAAGAATTAATGTTTTTGAAAGAATATTCAAATGTTTATTATTTCAAATCTTTTTTATATTTTCCAAATTTTCATTAACTTCCAATTTTTCTTTCTTTATCAATATTTTCTTATAAAAAAAAATTAATAACCATAAAAATGAAACAAATGACATTATTTTTAAAATTTTAGTTTGAAATTTTTCACATTATTACCTAACCTAAATATTTAAAAATTACAAGACATTCACTATTTAACAAAATAACAAATAACAAGATACACAAGAAATTCTTTATATGACAAGTGTGATTAACATAATACAAATGAAATTTTCACATATAAAAAAATTTATCATGTAAATTAAAATTTTTAACTTTCAATTTATTTTTATTTAAATTAAAATTAACATGTATGGATTGTATTTTCTAAAATATTTTACTCTAATATATTTTGAGTATACAACTATTTTTTATCTATGAATAAATCTTTTTATAACAATACATTATTCTAATGCCACTATCTGGCATTTGTTCCACATGCAATCATGTTTTAATTAAAATATGAACTTTCAATCCATCCTTAAAGGCTACAAATTTGTGTGTGTGTGTGTGTGTGTGTGTGTGTGTGTGTGTGTGTGTGTGTGTGTGTGTGTGTGTGTGTGTGCACATGTGTGTGCGTGTGCGCGTGTGTTAAAATGACATAAAAAAATTTATTTTTCAATGTGTCTATGTGTGTGTCTTAAAATGACATAAAAATTCTCTTTGTGTGTGTGTGTCTTAAAATGACATAAAAATTGTGTGTGTGTGTGTGTGTGTGTGTGCGCGCGTGCGTGTTCATGAGTGTGTGCGTGCACGTGCATGTTTGTGTGTCTTAAAATGACATAACAATTCTTATTTTTCAATGTGCATGTGTGTTTTTGTGTGTTTGTGCGCGCGCGCGTGTGTGTAAGCGCGCGCGTACGCGTGCGTGTGCATGTGCATGTGCATGTGTGTCACTGTGTCTGTGTCTATGTGTTTGTGTGTGTCTCTCTCTCTCTTTGTGTGTCTCTATGTGTGTGTGTGTGTGTCTATGTATGTGTGTCTGTGTCTATGTGTGTGTGTGTCTGTGTGTGTGTGTGTGCGTGCACGTGCATGTGTGCATGTGTGCATGGTGTGCGTGTGCATGTGTGTGTGTGTGTGTGCGTGCGTGTGTGTGCATGCACATGCGTGCATGTATGTGTGTCTGTGTGTGTGTGTGTGCGTACGCGTGTGTGTCCATTTAAAAAAATATAATTGAGTTAAACTTGTGTGTGTGTGTGTGTGTGTGTGTGTGTGTGTGTGTGTGTGTGTGTGTGTGTGTGTCCATTTAAAAAATTATAATAGAGTTAAACTTTTGTGTGTGTGTGTCCATTTAAACAAATATAATTGAGTTAAACTTGTGTGTGTGTGTGTGTGTGTGTGTGTGTGTGTGTGTGTGTGTCCATTTAAACAAATATAATTGAGTTAAACGTTGGTCACTTTTTAAATGGTCTCTACATTAAAATTATTTCTTAGTTGATTTAATTCTTCATTACCATTATACCATTTTGAAAGTTTAAAATTATTTAGTTTAATGTAAAATTTATAAATTATAATATAATAACATTCACTATAAAATATCACTGAACTCCTATCCCACAATCTAGCATATAGCATAGTAAAGGCAGGAACTTTGGTGCTCTATGCCTTGTTTATTAATGTTTATAATTATATTTCATGATCTATTATATTTATTATTAGATAATGTTTGACAAAAGAATGTATATATTTTTGGTTAATGTTTTGGATCATATTATATGTATATATTTGGTCTTAATATTTTAGATCATACTTATAATTCATCATCAAGAAAGTGAAAGAAGAGAATTTCTTGTCTTTATGTTTTAAATTTTATTCTATTATTCATCATCTTGACAATGAACTAGAAAAAAAAAAAATCTGGTATCCACATTTCAGATTATATTTAAGATCTATCATCACTACAATAAACTGCAAAAATAATTTCTAATCATAAAATTAGAACATTAATAGGAAAATAAGTTCTATTTTAAATATCATAAAGATTAAGTTTAGATTTGATAGATAACAATGTGAACTGACTGCTCAGCTCCATCACTATGTGAAAATATAAAGAAAGAAATGGTAACACAAAAAAATTAACAGTAAAATGATTCACTAAAGACTGCAATGACTTTATAAACTTTGCAACCTTTCAATCAATAAATCCATCATGGTAGTAAATAATGTCATAATTTGTTCTTAAAGAGCCTGACGGAACATGTTATTAACATTTTCTGTATAGTCATACATTTTAATTTGATCCGTTTGCACCATTCAGAAGCTCTCAAAAACTATAACTGTAAAAAAAAGTTTAATATTTCTATATCCTCACAGCTGGACAATTGATCAAGAAGCAAACGATACATTGTTCCACACATCTCCCAAAATTTCCGAGACATGCCAGAGAAAGAAACTTGCGTTGAACAGCAAGGAACAGAATAAAGAAAGCCAATCTAGTGAAACGCTCATGCAACGAAGCTATTTCAATGGCGGATCTCACAACATGCTTCGGCCATTTTTTCACAGAATGATGGCTTCCCCAATGCAAGGAAAGAAAACAAAATTCCTATCTTTCTTCTGAGGCTGCCATAACAGAGTGTTATGGAATGACCCATTGATCTGAAAATGGCAGCTTTAATTTTTCCTCTTCTTGGCGGAGCCATACTCACACAAATGATTAATTGCTTCATGCGTCTAAACAGATTTTGAAGGAATTGTTGTTGAATACAATGGAGATATATTCATTTTATAGGGCGTTGAGGGGACTCAAAGGTCCCACAAAGTCTCAAAAATGTCACTTTTATCATATAAAATTTATCCTTGTTCCCATTGACGCCGCCATCGAGTTTTAAAAATGTCACTTTTATAATATACGAATTTCTCCTTGTTCCCATTGACGCCACCATCAAGTTTTAAACTCTGAGCACAGTAATTTTTTTCGATTACAGTTGAAATCGAGAGCAACCAATCAATTTGTGTTTGCAGTAATGTCGGAATTGAAGGCAAAATGAAAATATTATGTCGCACAGGTGAGTGCTGAGGCATCTCATTACGTCACCATTTTTTTCTGAGCAAATCGAAGTCTGACACGAAAAACAAACAATTTTGAGCAGTCAAAAGAAATGTAGTAATTCTGGTTTGTGCCTTACAAAGTTGAGTGGGAGACCAAACATCATATTTAAAATGTTTAAAATGTGAAGACTTCAACATATACATAAAAGTTTGATTCTTAATAGTGTTAAATAGTCAAAGTTCATTTATTTTTCTAAATTTATGTATTTTTCTTAGTGTGTTGATGTTTAACGGTAACTCTTAAAAATAAGAGGAATCAAAGGAAAACGGATTGAATATAAAAACTAAACGTTACAAAATTGACCAATATTTTAGTCAATAGAAACAATTCTAAGATGTCCTTACTAGCTAGCCATATTGACTTGAAGGAAATGACATTTTTTAAACTTCTAAGGAGGGAATATGTCTATCAATTAGTAGTAAGGTCATTATTTTGGAACATTGTTTTTATTGACATAAAGATTATCACATTTTGAACTAGATATATATGTTATTGCTAGACTAAACTTGTCAATGGATGTGGAGTTAATTTTTGGATATATGTTAAGAATGTGGACAATGGGGCCTTTTAGTTGTAGAAGCAATCCCCACATGCATATTCTTGAAGTGGCTAAAATCTACATTGAGGCATGTCTAATTTTAGGGGATGGATATTTTCATGGAAGCTTGTAGGAAGGGAACATATATTAGTCACTATAATAGTAGTAATGTCACTTCTAATGGAACTTCACCTCTCATCAACATAATGTCTATGAGATATTGGATTATATGTGACATACTGGACTATATTTATTTTTCCTTATATATAGATATTTATAAATATAAAATCTCCTAATTGTAGTGTTAGCAAGATAAACAATATAACATAGGTTAAAGTGTGGTTCTAATGAAAGTGTGAGTGATGATGGCAGCTAGGGAACACAAACACTAGTTGACAGCACTAGTGCAAATGCCTTTGCTTCAAGAGAAATCTCAAATGATGATGACAACAATGACTCGAATGAAGATGAAGATGAATTCTTCCAAATATTCTTTTGGGTGTTCAACTTCTTTCTCAGATGGAAAATGGATCAAATTTGGACAATGGATATAAGGATGGCATGAATGATGGGAAAGATTTCCTAAAGAAATAGGACTAAGAGACTCAATAGGATTAGGATTGTGGGGATTCCCCTCCTCCATCCCTATTAAATTATAAAAGGATTCTACCAAATACTAATAATCAATTTCTTATATGTTAAAAGCATATTAATTAATTGAAGAAGCAAATTTGAATAAGAGCTTTGCAACCATGAATTCTACCTGCATGAATGGTGGAACCTTCCCTTGAACACTCATACCCCCCTTATCTGAAGATTTGTCTAGACCTCTAGCTTATTATTTCCAATGGGGCCCCTCTAGTTGATGGAGATGCCTTTGGGGACATACAATTGACATCAGGATCGAATTTAGGGTTGCCAAACGACCTAGCATTTATGCATAGTACTAGGGCTTTAGAGATCTTGAAACAAATCTATAAGATTTCCACAATCCATGAAAATGTGTTTTAATTTCTAGATTTGACTATGTATAGCATTTTACCATCAACATTTTGGATCATAGTACATGATCCAACATCAGGATGCAAGATAAGTTGCAAATCTAGCAAATCACTAAAAAGGAACAAGAAAGGGGTGGAGTTGGGTACTTTTTTCTCTCTCCTCACCCAAACTCCCCCCCTTTATTGTTCCTTTTTAGTGGTCTACTAGATCTACAACTTATCATTTTTTGTTCTTCATGTTCTCTTGCATCCTAATGTTGGATCATGTAGTATGATCCGAAATGTTGACGGTAAAAAATTATACACAATCAAATCTAGAAATTAAAACTCATCCTGAAACAAAATTGGAGTGATGTACTGGTGGGACAATATTCCTTTAATAACACGCCTAAGGATCTTCATCTGTATCTCAGGGGATCTAGGTCCAGAGATTCTTCTTCTAGATTATGTGTTGGATAGCATTTCTTGGGGATTTTCTATAAGATTGGTAGGTAGATACCTATCTTATACTCCTGCCATTGATATGGTCAGGAAATGGGTATCCAATAGGAGTAAAAGTACAAAGTTGTGTCAGCTTTCAAGTTTACTTATCAAAACGAATGAATTTGAGTATTTGTATCTAAAAATCAATTTTTTTCAAACATATGATCTAGATAAATTCATTCTATCTTGGAAGTTATTTATGATCTCACACTTTTCCAATTGGAAATGTCTATTAAATGCATGTGTTTATACTAGTTTGTATCCAATTAATAAAGAAATAAAATTATTTTAAAAAAGTTGTGTTTGAATAACTCTTACTATTTTTTATGATATATTTTTATAACATATAAACACCAATTTATAGAGCTCAGAGTCAAGAATATTATCATATAGAGTTTATAGTGTTTTAATTAGGTATAGTATATTGTAATTAAAAAGTTATACAAGCATGTATTTTAACACTCAAAAAGATGTGCATTTTGAGAAACAAAGAAATATTAAATCATATTTTTTTTAAAGTAAATTATATGATGTTCTAGAGGAGAGAGCCTTCTAGAATGTATAATTTTTCTCCTAGTTAGATTAGATTTGTTTTGAAAAATGTTGTGGGAGATTAAAACTATCAATTATAGGTGATTTCAAATTTGAATCATTATAAAAGAGAAAATATAGGTACAAACTCAAGTTTTATTTTTGATTATTCTAGATAAATATGTCATCTATAACATAATCTAAGATCAAAGGAAAATATGGTTATTTTCAGATAGTTTTGTGGTGGGAACTAGACCCCTAATTTTTAGCATTTTTCAACAACTAAAATTTTTTTGTAAAAATTAGAAAATATATCAATTCATATTCTAAATAATTATTTAAAAAAAATTAATCCTAAACTTCGTTCATTTCTACACATTTCATTAGTTTACTTCATTTTCAAATTCATAATAATAATACCAATTTTATGTCATTGAAGGTGAACACTTATAGTTTTGTTAGCCTTTTTCCTTTAGAAAAGGGTAACACAAGTTTGCGCTTTTACCCCTAGATGGAAACTCAAAGGATCTGTTGAGGTAGTGGCTATGTTGTGTGCTCTTTTTCTTTTCAAATTTTTAGTTGAGGATCGAAACTAGATCTTGGCAGGAACATGGAGATTCGGTAAGCATCTCCTGATGTTGGCTAAATGAAAACCAGGCTTCGACTCTAACTCTGATCTATAAAGAATGGCCCTAGTTTGGGTTAGACTCCTGGGATTTCCTTTAGAATTTTGGGATGAAAAGATCTTTGAGTGTATCAGAGACTCTTTTGAACATTTTATTAAAGGTTGATATGGTCACCCTACATAAGACTCATGTAGGTTTTGCTCAATTTTGTGTTAATGTGGTGGCTAATAAAACTCTAACAAGTCGTATAGTTCTAAAGTCAAAATGGGGTTCGAAGCAGTTGATCAACTATGAGTAAGTTTATTTGTACTACCAAACGTGCAGGAAGTATGGTCATGTAGTCATTGACTACAAAAAAGACAAAAAGGGTGAAGAGACAACAAAAAGGAAAAGAGGCAGTTGTTGAAGGAAGGAGACCAAATAAAGAACTAGGGTGCTTCTCTGAAATAGACTAGGACTCTCCTTTGTCCTCTACAAAGGGGGAGGAGAAGTTGAATGAATAGTTGGAAGAAAACCCACACACTACAAATGAGGATGGCTTTACGACTTGTTTGGAGGAAGGAGAGATACTGACTATAATTGGAAGACAAGCAGAGGCCCTAAGGGATTATTTGGGGGAAGGAAAGATGCTAAGAAATATGGAGGATGAGGAGGTTGCTTAGACTCTAGCTAAGGAGGAATGTAAAGGAAATATGGATGATATGATTTCCCCTCCTAAGCTAGGGGGAAATCATGGGGATAGATGCCTTGGTTCATCCCCATGAGTGACTATGTTGAATGTGGTAATTTGTTCAACCAAATGGGTAGACTACCCTTCTCTAAAAGGTACTCTTATGGTCACACTACTATGTGATGAGGACATTCTTTTCTCCCCTGGCATGGTGACACTACTTGCAAATGATGGGGACTAGTAGGAACCCAAGAAGAGATTCAGAGGACAACTGAAGGTGAATGTGGGCTCTGACACAAGAACTAGAAGACCAACATTAAGGGTGGCAAGAACTAAGGTGACTTAATAAGACATTTCTCATGGGAAGAAGAGGACCTTAGAGGATACCCAGAAAGGTAAGAAATGAGGTTTATCAGTTGGAATATTAAGGGTTCAAAGAACCCAAGGCGACAATTTTCACTAAATAAAATGATTTATGACCATAATGTTGATATTATCCTCATCCAAGAGGTCAAAATGAATAAACAAAACTTTGACAAAGTTGTGGAATACATATGGTAAGGTGGTCAAATATGCCTATAGTGAAGCTATCGGTGCTTTACGAGGGGTAGAAACTATGTGGAACCCTAATAAGATTAATAGGGTTCAACTCCATTACAACCCTCACTTCTTGGTTGTGATGTTTGCTTATGTAGGTAGTGATTGGGCCCTTTTCAACTTCTATGCTCCTAATGGTAGAGGAGAGAGACTCTAGGTGTGGAGGAGGTCTTGGCATGCATTGATAACTTTAAGGATATAAAGATTATATGCATAGGTTATTTCAACACTCCTAGCTATACTCCTCAGAAAAGCTTGGAGGTCTAGACGATGTTTCCTAAAGCATGCATGATCTAGATGGGTTTCTTAGGAGGAATGACCTCATTGATATTGAACTTAATGATGTGCATTTTACCTGGTCTGACAATAGGTTGGGGAAAAACCTCATATGGGTAAAACTGGATAGAGTGATCCTCGCAACCAACTAACATATTCTTCCTTACACTTCTCTACAGGGATTTCACAAGAGTATTTCCAATTACTCAATGCTTATTTTTAACTAGATGAAAAAGCATCCTAGGGTAAAAGTACAAAGTTGTGTCACCTTTTAGTCTGACTTATCGAAACAAATGAATTTGAGTATTTCTATCTAAAAATCTTTTTTGTTAAAACATATGATCTAGATAAATTTATTCTAGCTAAGTTATATATGGTCTCACACAATTACAATTGGAAATGGATAATAAACTCATGTTTTATACTAGTTTGTATCCAATTACTAAAGAAATAAAATTATTTCAAAAAAGTGGTATTTCAATAACTCTTACTATTTTTTCTGATATTTTGTTAATAACATATAAACACTAGTTTATAGAGCTTAGAGTCAAGAATGTTCTCATATAGAGTTTATAGCATTTTAATTAGATATAGTATACTGCAATTAAAAAATTCTATAAGCACGTATTTTAACACTTGAAAAGATGTCAGTTTTGAGTAAGAAAAAATATTAAATCATATCAAAAAAATCTAAAATTTATATGACTTTCTAGAGGAGAGAGCCTCTTCTAGAATGTATAATTTTTCTCTTGGTTAGAATAGATTTGTTCTAAAAATGTGGTGGGAGATGAAAACTATCCATTTCAAGTGAGTTGAAATTTGAGTCATTATAAAAGAGAAAATATAGATCTAAAGATGATTTTTATTTTTTATTATTCTAGCTATATATGTTATCTATAACATAGTCTAAGATCAAAAGCAAATAAATTTATTTCCCTATAGTTTTGTGTGGGAATTAGACCCCCAATTTTTAGCATATTTCAGTAGCTAAAAAATTGTCTTTAAAAAATTAGGAAAATATATCAATTCTTATTCTAAATAATTATTAAAAATTATAATCCTAAAATTCATCCATTTCTACACATTTCATTAGTTTACTTTACTTTCAAATTCAAAATAATAATACCAATTTTATGTCAATGAAGGTGAACATGTATACTTGTATTAGCCTTTTCCTTTACAAAAGAGTGACACTGGTTTGTGCTTTCACCCCCTAGTAAAAAGAAACCTTTTATATATGAGATAATGTGGCATTCACACCCCTAGATTCATGTGGTGGAATGTGAGGGTCCAAGGTACAATTATGTTTCAAATAGCCAAGAAGCTAGAAAATATCAAACGGGAGGCTACAGCTTAGAAAAAAGCTTCATTTGGAGACATATTAAAAGAGAAGAAAAAAGTTGAGGGAAAACTAGGGATTTTTCAGGAAAGAATGGCGAAGGGTGACCTTTTAGCAGCCACACATAAGAAGAAGAATTGGAGAAAGAAATGGAAAGATGTGATAAAAAGGGAAGAAGTTTTCTAGAAAAAGAGATCCAAAATCTAGTGGCTCACCAAAGGAGATAGGAACATGAATTTTTTTCATAGGTTGACCTCTAAAAACAAGAGAAGGAACACTATCATGAAGCTTGTTAATAATAATAATCTTTGATTGGATAATGAGGAAAAGATTGCAAGATGGACTACAACTTACTTCCACAAAATATACAATCTACCACAATTGTAGGTGGACTGACGGGTGGAGAATGACCTCATGGATATTATAAGGCCAATAGTGGAGACTATCCTTAACATTTTATGCCACCTTCTTAACTAGTGACGAGACCATCTTGGAAAGATCCTCTGTAATGGGGTACTCCTCCACCCCTAAACAATCTGACTCCTTCAATTGGTTTTTTTATCTCTGTGGTTCCCAAGATCCCTTTGTGGTTAGGGAGGGAATTATTTGAGCCTTCCCCTTGGGTAGAGGAGGCCACATTTTGTTTTCCTCTTCTAATCCACCTCTCTACCTTAATTAATTCTTGGGATAGTCAGTGATAATATGGCCATACACAGCATAGTGTTGGCAAAAGAACACCACATTCTCATAAAAAGTGGACTTAGACCACTTTCTCCCCTTGAATTTCAAGAGTACCATGGTAGGGAGGGCTTTATTTATGGACAAATTAATATAGAACCTAGCATAGAAAAGTCTAGACTTTCTAGCTGTAACACTGTCAGTTTTGATAAAGTGTCCAAATGAGTCCCCAATCCATTTGAAGATATTTTCATCAAAAAATTATAGGGGAAGCTCATGTAGATGAATCCACACTAGGTCAATACGAAGAAGGTCTATAGCAGGTTTGAACCTAGGCTTCCATTTTGCCAATGTCAGCAAGTGTTTGTCGAAGCACTAAGATCCAACCATGACAAACCCTTTATCCTCCTCTAAGGAAAAGCTAAATAAGGATAGACTCCCTGACATCATAGAAACATTGACAGATCTTTTGAGTTTCCATCTTGTCACACACCATTTCTTGAATATGTCAATAGAAGGATGGAAAGCTTCAAAATGTCCTACCAAAGCTTGGGTAAACCCAAGATAGATAGAATCTATCACAAAATCTAGAATGCTTATTTATGGGGCCCTCTTTGCCCTAGGAAATCTCAAGCAACACCTCCAAAGGCATATTGCACCTTTTTTCATAGTAGTAATTTTTCCATCATAGTTGGAGATCACCACCTTGTTTGAGTCAACCTTTCAAGTTTCTAGAGGAGCATAGCTCCTAAGAAAAACCAAATCATCTGGCTTCTTAGAGGTCCCAGGATGAATATTGTGGACATTGGGGCAGAGAGGGGGGCCAGGTATTGCAAAGTGCAGTGCTAGGACAAGATTCTAATCTAAGTAGTCCTATAATTAATCCAGGAGAGGATGAGGGGAGGGGCCCTCCCCAGTATCGCAAACCATGAGTAGGAGTTCCAGAGTAGTTTTATTATTTGATACTTGTAAAATAATGGTGTTATATAAATAAAATCAACAAAATATTATATAGAAATGTAGACATTTTAGATACATGTCACTTACTTTTACAATCAAAACGCAAGATGAAAGATTAGTTTTGGATTGAAATCATGTTTTAAACTTGTGTTATTTCTAGATTGAAATATGTTTTAATCAGAATTTAAGGAATTTGACTATTTGTTTATTTGAGAATGACTACAATTCATTTTTTATTAGTATCAAAAGTTTATGAACTTTTTTATCTGTATTTTTTTTTGTTAAAATTTAAAATGATATTTTATGGTATGTTATCAAACAAGCTCTAAAAGAAAATAAATATATATTTTTGTGTGATTATTGTACTTTTCATAGGAAAATACTATTACATATACTTCTTGCAATTAGTCAATTAGTTCTCGAACAATCTACCAATCATAAGTAATAATTTTTATATTATAAAATATTTTTTAAAGTTTATTTATTTATTTATAATTAAATATATTATAAAGACATTTTATCTCAATTGTGATAGGCTAATGTGATTTGGTATTATAGGAGCCCTTTTTTCAAAGGCATCCCATACTCCATTTTTTTTTGGCAAAATATTAGCTTTTTAAATCAAGATTATTTGATATATTTTGTCATTTGAAAATAATACATCTAGAAAGTAAAGTAAATTGAAAATTATATTTTAAAAATAATTGTTACTCTTTGAAACGTGAAACTATTACTAGTAAATTTAACACACATTGAAGTAAAATGTCCACACAAATTTTAAATTCTACCCATCAAAATAAACTTTTAATATTAAAATATTTTTTGTTGATATAAAAGCTTGTTAGCCTTTTCTCTTGTCATATCATACTTCATATTATTTCTTCAAAATTTTCAAACTAAATAATTATTATGGAATAATTTGAACTATTTGAATTTGAATTTAATATAAAAATGAACTCTTATATTAATTAAAATGTGAATTAATGAAAGTTTTAGTTTATTTATCCTTAAATTTTTATTTACTCAATCCAAGATTTTTGAATGAATCTATTTACTTTTATTTTATTTTATATTTTAAATTAAACAAACCATTAAGATTAATTGATAATTAATTTTAGAACCAAAGATTTATATTTTAAGTATCTCTAAGCACTTATTTTTAATTATATTTGATGATCTTTTATTATGCTGAGAGGGGTGTAACCTATAGTGGCAGAATGTGGGGAAGTGAAGTGGTGTGATGATGTTAATGTTAACTTTTTAAAATTGAAAATTTAAGGCCAACTAAAATTGAATTAAATGAGCCATCACATTAGGTAAAATTAATGATATAAATATAGAATATACAATTAAAATTTACATAATTCAATATTTAAATTTATAAAGAAGATAGAGTGGAGCAACAGTGCAAATAGTATAGTAAAAATACAAATAAGGTAAGTTTACAATCCTTTTAAATTTGAAAACATGATATTGGAATTTCTAGCTTCGGTATTAAAAGTTGGGCCAATGTTAAAAGTTGATATCATATATTTACTTTTTGTAAATATTCTCTTATATTCATGTGCATTAAAATTTTTTTTTTTTGTAAATGTAATACATCTATTCCAATATGTCTAGCAATATGCATCAATTTAAATAAACTGATGAAATTTATTAAAATTTAATAATTGATGGTATTGTTGTGTTAGTATCCAAAACCAAAATTTAATATATCTACTCAAATGTTTCATAATTTCTTCTTCCAATGCATATTAATATTTTCTCTTCTTAATTCATTTGTAGTTTTATATGCTTTATAAATCTTGAAATGAAACTATATAATATTAATATGAGATGCTCACAAAGCCATTCTTGAAATAAAATAATTATAAATAATAAATATTTTTATGAAAAAAATATAAAGAATTTTTCTTTGTTAGTTTTGATATTCACATATTCAATATTTACATATATTCAATTTTTAAAAGAACTTTTAGGTTTACCTTAGATATCTTTTCCCAAATCTAAATCTAACATAGATATCTTTTCGTTTGAAATTAAACAATAGAATATACAACAAAATACTTAATATTTAATTTAAATAAATATATAGTGCAATGTATTTATTTAAGTAAAAACATTTGGATGATATTAAATTTATCAAATATTTAAAATAATATATAGCTCAATATGTTTTATGTTTAATTTATTTTTGAAACATTACTAATTCAAATCCTATTACTTTTAATGTTATAACATTCACATTTTCTAGAATGTCTCATCCAAGACTAAATTTTGAGAATGAAGAGCAATGAAGTTAGTATCCAAGAGAATATGCTCAGAGTTATATGAGATAATGACATGAACAAAGGAATAATGCTTAACGAGAGGAAGCTACAAGTCCTAGAAATAAAGAGAAACAAATACAACATAGAGGATATACACAAAATTATATGAGACAATGACATGAACAAATGACTAATGTAGAAAGAGAAGAAGAAAGAAATCATCAAAACCAACTTGATAGAGAAAGACATATCAAGCATAGGGAAACTATGACAATGGAAGAGATTGAAGAAGAAATGAGACAACATGCAGATGAGATGAGAGCACATCATACACAAACATCTCAGGATAATAAAAATATAGTGATAAGACAAACAAAAAGAGCTACAAACCCAGACAAGTTGAATGAAAGAGAAATACAATAAATGCAACTATGTAAATGTGAATTGAATCAAGGACAAGCTCAATCTCATGAAAATGGTGGATTTAGTTCTGATGGGATGGATTCTATGACAATAGATCATGTTCTAAACCCACCAACTAATAGAGTAGAAGATATGATGATTAGTATATCATCATATCTTGGAATGAAGGTTGTATGGGTCCCTAAAGTCCCTATTTATCATAAATGTTGACAAGAAAAGAATCAACATTGATTTTCAACATCAAACAACATGGATCCTTGTCCACAACCATTAGAAATTTCTAATCTAATACAAATAGAATAAATGTTGATAGCACATATCAACCCCATTCTTCAAATTACACATGCAACTAGAGCTCAATTTAAATATGCAGAGCATACCATAAGTTTTCCACAAGAAGTAAGAGAAATAGCCAAAATCTTACCACAATGAATAAAAGGTTTACCTACTAGCTTAAATATCTTTATACATCTATCTAAAACATGCTGAGAGATATCAATCTCAAGGCACCTATTTCAATAAATAGTTACTGAGAATAGATAGGTGCCTTGAGATTGATATCTCTCGGTGTGTTTTAGATAGATGTATAAAATATCTAAGCTAGTTATAAGATTAGACTAAAGAGATGAATGTGTATAATTTTGTGTTATTATTTTAGATCATACTTATAATCTATCTTGGAGACTAAACAAGAAAAGAGAATATTTTTGTATCAAAATTTCAGAGCATGTTCCATAATTCATTATCATGACAAAAAATTAGAAGAAAAAATTATAATTTGAATTTATTTCAATTATTAATGAATAATATTTAATATTCATTATGATTTATATTCTTTATAAGTTTGGTAAATTGTTTACCCTTCAATCTTTACACCAACTCCAATGCCATTTGTCTGAATCGAACCCATGACCACTTGGTTAAAAACATAAACAAATAACAACAATTTATTTGAAATTTAATGTGCTTTTTTAAAATTATATCCCAAATGATACAGTATGCAATGTTGAGAGCTATTTTTTTTTTCTAATGCACACAATGTCTAAAAAATATTATCTTATAAATTCAGTTCACAATTATCACAATTCGGTTCTTTTTTATATTGGAAGTTTGTGAATTTTATTGTATATATTTTCATCAATATTTTGGATTATATACTATTATTATTTATAATGATAATATATTAGAGAAAAGAATGTGTATATATATCTTGTCAACATTTTATATCATACTTATAATCTATAATCAAAATAGTGAGCTAGAGAAGAGATTTTTTTTGTCTATTACATGATTCGTTATGATGACAATGAACTAGAATAGAAAATATTACATCACCATTTCAAGTCATATTTTATGATTCATCATTACTATAATAACTTTTTAAAAAAAATCAATCATAAATTTAAAACATTATAAAAGAATATCCACAATGAAATATTAATGAACATAAACTAAAAACATTCCTATTTTATAATTGTTTTGTGTTATCATTTATTGTTTTCTAGACTAATTAATTTATCTTTCTATGTAAAAGGGTTCAAATCCTTTTGAAAAATCCTTGGCAACCTAATAAAAAATAAATCAAAGATTCAAAACAAGAAAAACTAACACAAACCAACACAAAAGGGTTGTGAAGATCTTATCAAACATATCGCCTTTAAGAAGAGATACACCTTATTAGGCACATGTCATTGGAAAAATATATGTATAGAATAAAATAGAATATAGAAAAGACAAATAATAAGTAGGTACAGTTTCATTTTCACTTTAGGTGGTGCTATCATGTTATCATGTTTTTCTTTTTGTTGACTCCATCTTTATTGAGCTTATCACTTTATCACTCTCCATCTTTAATGAGCTTGTCACCTTATCACTCTCCACCTTTAATGCACATACTTGATTACACATTGAATGATGATCCACCTCTAGTGGACATCTAATTCCACCTTATATGAGTGATTAGTTATCTCTTGATTATCATGCAATGCTACAATGTCACATTTCATTATCTCAATGACTTCTTTGTCCCCACCTGGGCTATATAACTAAGGGGAATCCTATGTTATATATATTCAAGTTGATTCTAGTTGCAAGTCATTCTAGTTATTGTGTTAAGTTTTTTCATAAGAGTGTCATTTATTATTTTCATTGATTCTCTTTTTTCATTGTGCTTTTATTTGTCTTCTAGCTCTTGGGTGGGTCCGTTCATAGCCAAATCTTACATGGTATCAAGCCCATAGTGTGCCATTGGATATTTTTTTGAGGTATTTGAGTACATATTTTGGTTTATTCTGGGGGTTCCTCTTTGTGGCTTTATAGTAAGGGAATAATTAGTACTTACTATTACAAATCAAAGGTTAGTATCACATTGAGGGGGCAAATGTCCCTCAAGATTGATAATTATTTCATTGAAATTTAACAACAAGGGTCAAATCTAGAGGTGTTTGAGGTTTGGAGGTGTAGCAATGATTCAAATACCATGAAGGAAAATGATTTTTGAGCAATTTATTTCAAATTAGGGTAGAATTTGGTTTTCTATACATTGGTGTAGGAGGTATTTTATTTCAATGCTTTATGTTTATAAATTTCATGATCTGGTTCTTGTGACCTCCAAGGCCTTGTTTGAGCTCATAAGATTCACTTTATAGTGTGTTTTTTGAAGTGCATGATTTGTTCTCTATTTTGTAGCATGGTGTTGAAAATTTATAGTAATTGTGATTAGAATTTATATTTTCAAATTATTTGTTAGCTTTGAAAATATAATGACTAGATTTTAGTTTGGTCTTTTGAATAGCGATCTAAGTCTCTAGTCACCTAATTGTGATTTTTGTCACTAGATTGGAATGTCCAAGAAAAAAGAAAATAATAATAATACTAAAATAAATAAATTATTATTTAATATTTTTTTTGATGAATAGTCCTTTTCTATTAAAAATAATAAGATTACAATTCACACAAAGGGGTCATGAGAATACAAGATCACCCTATAAGAGTTCACACAGTCAAAGCCAAAATAAAAAACTATTCATAAAAAAAGCATAAAAGAAGCAACCACTCAAGAAGCTAAAGCAATGCAAGCTGAGGGGGCTGGTTCATCTCGATCATGAAATCGCTAGTCATTCTTGGGGTTAGCAGGCAGGCTGGGAATAATGAAACCATCAACATCATCATCAGGGGCTTGGTCAATATCCTTCGTATAAGGCCCCAAAGGAGAGATGGTCAATTCCAAGCGAACAGGCCACTTTCCATAAACCACCCACCAAGGACTAGGAGGAGGAGCCATGGACTAGTGAGTGCCACCATGGGGTGGGGAAACCAAGTGGTGCCTCCACCCACCATCACAACCACTAGGAGAGCGGTGGTGGGAAGTCAGGGAACCCGGCATGTGCAAGTGGTGGCCTGAAGAAGCGCACCTCTAGGAGTGGCCTCTAGGCATCATGGTATCAACCGAAGCATCTAGAGGTACCCTAGAAATAGTACAAGGGGCATTTCCCTTGTGATTAAGAAGCTCTTGAAGATGGGCCACCTTATTTGCATGTACTTGAATTTGCATCATTACATTATTAGAAATGCACACCTTAGTGTAGATAGCAATATTTATATCAAGAAAACATAATTAAATGTTTTAAAATCTATTTTATAAGTTATTTAAGCTAAATTTCAAATAAATAAGAAAATTTGAGAAAAATGTTTTTAAGCACCCCCTATGCCTATTATAGCTATCTATCTTCAAACAAGAGCCATGGGGTCAATTTATCCTATGTTTTCTTGGAAAATCAATCCAATTAGAGGGCATCAAATGTGGTGATCATTTGTACAGTACATTCTTGGTGGCATCGTTATTAGATTTTATATTTACATCTTTGTCATGGGATACATTGTATTGTCTTGAATGAGCTGTGTTATACACACAATAATGTAAAGTCTTGTTATTCTTTGTAATTTTTCATTCATGACATATTTGATGACATCCATTTTTATGTAGTAGATTATGAAGTCACTCATGAGACTTGGAATGTACAAATTTCTCATTGGAAAATATCTGGGTGATGCTCAAGCATGTGTCTCCATGTGTGAGCTCTATCACTTTAGGGTTTTCTATTTCATGATAATCTCATGAGTAAAATTTGGAATCAGCATGTTCCTCTACATGCTCTACCTACTTGAACATATCACTTGAGTCTCCTTCTTTCTCTTCACATTGTCATATCAAACAATTTTTTCTTCAACATATTGAAACCAATGGATTGAGTTTGACTTAAAGATTGCCCACCACCTTCAAATATCATCTAAGTGATACCTTAATAGATTTTTATTGTCAAATTTTTACAAATCATTTGATGAATATAGTTAGTTTGTGTAGAAAATTGAATATTATAGAATAGTCTAGAATGCCTTAAAATAAAATCTATAGGATTTCTTAAAATTGAATATAATATGATTTTTTTTTAAATATAAGGAACAAATTAGCATTTTATGTAATATACAACGATGTAAATCAGAAGATTGGAAAATTATAATAATATTTGCAAGCTAACACTTTTATAATTTTCATATATTTTATTTGTATTATTAATTTAATATAATAGATAGATTAAAAGATGAAATAAATTTAAAATTTTTGAAAATATAAATAAGTTATACCAAAGAGTAATATTTAATTTCTAATACATTAGAAATATATTAAATATATATCATAAATTAAATATAATATCTACTGTTGTTTTTTTTGCAAAAAGAGGGGTAAAAATTTATTAAGACAGGAAGGAATACAACAAGGAGAGCTCAACAAGGAGCTCGATCCTGAGCAACAAGATCATCAAATTCTTGCACCATCTCAAAGGACAGTTGCCCCCTATCCCTAATATTCCAACCCGGATCATGACTAGAAGCCCATTTGGCTAAACAATCAGCAGGTCTATTCCATTCTCACGGAATATACTTGAACCTAATGAACTAAAAAGAGGAAGAGAAGAAAAGAATCTGCTTAACAATAGTGGCCAGCTGCCAACTAACATCCTCAAGCTCTTGCGAAGAAAGCATGTTCACCACCACCTGGGAATCAGACTCACAAATAATCTTACTCCATCCCCACAAGCAACATTGTTCCACAGCATATAAAATAGCCTAAGCTTCCATGAGATTGTTAGTATAATCACCCTTATGAATTGAGAAGAAAAATTTAACATTCCCAGAACTACAACGAGCCACTCCGCCAATACCAGCCGGACCGAGATTCCCACGAGAAGAACCATCAGTGTTAATTTTTAGAACTCCATAGGGAGGAGGAGTCCAGTGCCCATCCCAGTTAACCCGACCCTTCCTCTGATGGTGAAGCTGCCTAGACATAGAAGGAAACCTATGAGCCGCAACCCCATCCTGTAAATGAAAATTGAGGTGATTACAGATAGCAAGATCAACCGGATCCATACCCCCATCAAGCTCACACTTCACAAGAATAGTTTCTTGGAGAGAATGTGATATTTTCCACCAAAGATGCAAAACACCAAGCCGAACATCTTGGAATATGTGACAATTCCTCTCCAACCAGATATGCCAAAGCATGAAAGATGGGCCAACAATCCAAGCATCATGGAGAGAAGAAGACTTGGAGGGAGCACTACCCAAGCGAGCCCAGAACTCATGCAAAGAGGAAGCATGCTGACAAGAGCAACCCCAAGCGCTCCACCAAAGGTGCCATATCTGAGTAGAATAGGAGCAATGGAAGAATAGATGGGAGACAGACTCCTCTCCATTACCACACAAAACACAATAAGAGGGGCCCTGAAATCCACGTTTACAAAGATTATCCCAGGTAAGACAACGGTTGTGAGCCACTAGCCACATGAAAAAATTGCACTTGGACCAAGAAACTTTATTCCAGACTTGCTTCCACCAAGGGTCCTCAGCATCCCCAAATAATTGTCTAGTTATCTCCTGATACCCAGCAGAGACATGATATTTACCAGACAAGGTACCGTCCCAAGCCAATACATCTAGACCAAGCAAAGAGGAACACTCTCTAGAGGCTAGAATTTGAGAAAGCTCCTGACGATCCATGTCTGTACCTCCAGGAGGCCAATCAGAGGAATGCTTCCATCTATAACCAACAATAGGTCCCAATTGATAAGGAGTCTTGTAATGAGCCACTTTATCCCATCCAGCGGCAAGAAAAGAGTCACAAAGAGGCTAAAGATGAGGGTATATGGATAAAATGGAAGGCAATCCAACCAAGCATTAGACCAAAACAAAGCCTGAGAACCTCCTTTACATATCCAGAATAGACCCCTCTTCACCAACATCGCACCTGTCTTCAAAGTATGCCAAACCAATGAGCCACGACCTTCAAGAGGAAGTGCAGAAATAGAGCAAGGATCAGCACCATGAAAATATTTATGAGTGATAATATGAGCCCAAAGTTGATGCTGTCCAGAGCACCATCGCCAATAAAGTTTAGCAGCCAAAGCTTGTCTACTCAATAGAGCAGAACAAAGACCAAGACCACCCTCCTTTTTAGGCCTACAAACAGTTGCCCAATTAACCAAGCTCCATTTAGTACTACGCAAATTACCACTCCAAAGGAATTTTCGAGAAAGAGCATCAAACTCCTTGAGAAAGTAAATAGGTGCAGCATGAACCATGCTTCTATAAGTAGAAAGAGCTTGGATAACAGCTTGAAGAAGAGTAACCCTGGCAGTAGTAGAAAGCCATCTATGAGTCCAATGATTTACCTTATCCTGAAGCTTGATAATCAAATTTTGCCAAAAGAGACGTGGCTGCCTAGAAATAGCAATAGGAATGCCAAGATAAGTCAAAGGAAGTGAACCTATCTGAAACAGTAGGATACCAACAATCCTGTGCTGAATAGAATCAGGAGTGTTAAAAAAGTAAATGAAAGATTTGTGCTCATTAACTTTCTGGCCTGAAGCTGCCAAATAAACGTCCAAAGCATGTCGAAAGGCTTTAGCTTCCTTGATCCTAGCAAGACCGGCAAGAGCAGAATCATCAACAAATTGAAGATGGGAAAGAGAAGGTAAGCCATTACCCCACCGCCAGCCTTGAATAGAATTCTAGGACACCTGATGCTTAATGAATCTGCCCAAGCCTTCAGCCATGATGATGAATAGATATGGGGAGAGAGGGTCACCCTGGCTGAGGCCTCTAGAAGCACCAAATAGTTGTGAAGGTTGACCATTAATAAGAATAGAAAAAGAGGCAGAAGTAACGCAACTCATAATCCAACTCACCCAATCAGAGCTAAATCCAAAAGAAAGAAGAATACTCCTTAGGAAGCTCCATTTAACTCTATCGTAGGCCTTAGCCATATCCACCTTAACAAACATGGCTCTCTCCCTTGAAGTAGCCATAGAGTGAATAGCCTTAGTAGCAATAACCACCCCATCCAAAATTTGTCTTCCAGCAACAAAACCACCTTGTTCTTTTGAGATAATAATGGGAAGCCACATTTTCAGTCTCTCAGCAATCAGCTTAGTAATAACTTTGTAGACCACATTACATAAGGCAATTGGTCTAAAAAACTCCAATTCATTAGCACCCTCTCTCTTAGCAATAAGAGTCAAGAATGCAGAGTTCAAAGCTCGAAGCATCTGCTTGCTAGCATAGGATTCTTTAACCACCTCCAACAAATCATGATTAATGATGTCCCAAAATTTTTGATAGAATTCAACTGGAAAGCCATCAAGACCAGGAGCCTTCCCCTTAGGCATGCCAAAGACCACCTCCTCCTGCTCTGCCAAAGAAGTAGGACGCATGAGATAATCATTCATTTCTTGAGTGATAAGGGAAGGAATACAGGACAAAATAATATTTTCTTCATTATCAGCAGGAGGAGAGTCCTCAGAGAAGAGGGTAGAGAAGTACCAAATAGCCTCCTGGAACAAAGCTGGCAAGGAATTCAGTTGGATACCTTGAGAATTAACCAAAGAAGACATAATGCTCTGATTTCGGTAAGATTGTACTGTTTTATAAAAAAAAGGCAGTGTTACGATCACCTTCCTGGAGCCAATCAACTCTAGCCTTTTGCTTCCAAAAAATTTCCTCTTGAAGTTCCCATTCTTCTAGAGCTCTAGAAGCAAGGGATTCAGCCTTGCCAAGAGCCTCTGAGAAACCTCGATCTCTAATCTCTCTTGTGATGACATCAAGATCTTCTTGAGAAAGCCTTTTCATAAAGTGAAGGTTCCCAAAGAAATCCCTATTCCATATCTTGAGCTGCCTTTTAACATATTGAAGCCTTTTAGAAAATGAGAACATTGCAGTACCATATGCAGGAGCACCATCTTTCCACCAACAGAAAATACAATCATGAAGAGAGGAGTCCCGAAGCCACATCAACTAGAACTTAAAAGAAGGATGCTTCGGAACATAAGCCCCTATAGCAAAAAATTTGATTGGCCAATGATCTGAACCCCTCCAATCAAGGATTTCTGAAGAGATAGTAAGGGTGCCACTAAGCCAGAAGCAAGAAACAATAAATCTATCCAGGTGTTCTGAGATAGCAGCAACACCAGTCCTGTGATTATTCCAGGTATAGAGGCCATTAGAAGGCTTAACATCAGAGAGATGCAAAAGAGATATGTGTTGCCGAAGAAGAGCAGAAGAAGGCCCCAATCTAGCCAAACCACCATGCTTCTCTTCCAGACTTAAAACTGAATTGAAGTCCCCTGCTAACACCCAAGGATGATAAGGATGACAATTTTTAACATATTGAATATGTTCCCAAAGTTGCTCCTTTCCCACAAGATCAACAGATGCATACACATTAGTAACCATGATTACCTCTCCTGAGTCTAGAGCAGAAGCTACCATAGAGAGAGCTGAGTGAGAAGACATCCAACCAAGAGGAGAAATTTTTTGAGGATCCCAAAATATAGCTAAACTACCAGGACTGCCTGTTGCCCCAACAAACTGGCATTGGCCACGAGACCAAATACTAGAGGCATGTTGGACCATAGACTCCATAGAGAGCTTAGTCTCTTGGATACAAAAAAACATCAGGACTATGATCAACCACCAAGTTATGAATAGCCTTTTGTCTAGGGATGCTATTCAACCCCCTTACATTCTATGAGAGAATAATCATCATTGGGTAGATTTGGAAAAATGAGAATCCAAAGGTTTCACTAAACCAGACTCAATCAATATATCTCCTGTGAGTTTAATCTTCTCTTGGTCTGTTTTGTGCCCACTCCTTAGAGGGGGAGAAGAAGAAGCCTGCTTAAAGGGTCGAGGCAGCAACCCCAAGGGGAGAGGAGATCCCTTGCCCTTACCTGATGGTAGCACATCCTTAACCAAGTCAGCCAAAACAACATCATCATCTTCCAACACTGCAGGAGTCACCAGAGCCGCTGTCATAGGAGCTACAGGAACCTCACAATTCTGATATACTACAACTTGAGATGCCCCACAAGCATCATTAGGAACAGATCTCTCATCTGGGCAAGCTGGATCAGAAGAGATAGGAGGAGGAATACCCTCCTCTAGAACCATACTATCCAGCACCTCAAAATGGTTAAAACCTGAATCAGATAATCTTTCTTTCAAAGGCCTCTTTTGACCACGTCCCTTAGCTCAAGGACGAACAGGGGTAAATCCATCCTTATCCTGCATTGGAGCCTTACCCTTACCTGTAGCATCTTGTGGATTCATCCCCTTGGTAGTATTAACCATTTGAGATTGTTCTTTCCCTGTAGTATCTGCCAAACCACCAGCATTTCCAGCTGTAGACCGATCCACTCCTTTGAAACTCGAGTTAGGGGGGCACTGCCGCAGTAAATGACCATACTCATGAGAAATCTGGCAACGGAAAGGGAGGGATTCATAATCTAACTGCTGCACCCAAGAAGAATCCCCCAAACAAATTTCTAAAGAATCTGGTAATGGGTTATTCAAATTAATTTCAACACAAATTCTAGCAAAAGAAATAACCTTTTTATCGAGGGTTTGATGTGCGATCACAGCTGGCTTCCCCAACAAAGCAGCAATTTGTCGAAGGATGTCTTCACGCCAAAATTCCAAGGGAAGACGAGGCAAGAGAACCCAAACTGGCACTGTTGAAGGGAGATCCTCAGCAGAATTAAAACCTGAATGCCAAGGTTTGACAAATAACCCCACATTGTTGTAGAAATAAGGGCCTCCTTCAAAAACACGATCACGATCAGACATGCAAGAGAATACAACAAAAAAATAATTATTCCCTACCAACATAATCTCCATATCGCCTTCCACCTGCCAAGAGTGGCGGATCCATGCCTCAAGAGCGGATAGGGAAATCCGGATTCCAAAAAATTTGCATATCAAAGCATGCTTGGTACAATAATCAATGTCCTCCATTACAGTCGTTGGAGGAATAACCAGAACAGGGCGATCATGGCTATGCGGAAGACAACCATTAACTTTTTTCAGCTTGGAGCTCTCCCCTGAATAAAACGATTCAGATCGCATTGCATGCATAGTTGGAGAAGAACCATCTGTTCTCACCAACGGAGAAGAAATCCCAGGCCCTGCCATGCAAACAATAAAACCCCCAATCCAAAATTGACTGCAGAAGATCTCCAAAAACACCGACGCAAATTATGTCCAGCAGCTAACAATCCAAACAGAACAGAAAAATAGTAAAGATCAAACACCAAGAACAGGCTAGGGAAAAAACCCTAGCCCAGCCGGCAGCCAACGCTTCTCAGAGACTCCATCGCCAAAATCCTCATGAAGTTTCATCTCCCATATCTACTGTTGTTAATAAACAATATAAATTTCAATTAGAAATCATGCAAATTATAAAACATATGTATAACCACTACTAAGTGTTAAATTTTACCATGCATAGAACAATTTTCTTATATATACAATAATGATTCATATTTATTTAAATAATAATGATATGTTAATAGACCATACCAATATACCTTATAAAGCTACATTTCTTGGGAAGAAAAACTTGTGTGAGTGGCCAATGCAAATTATTTCTGCATTTTGCTTTGATTTTACCAATCCAAGATAAAATTATTTGTGATTAGCCAAGAGGCTTTAGCCTAGAGGCTACTTCGGTCTCATAAGAGACCTCTCGAATCCGTGCAACAATATTCTTTCTGTGTAATTTATAATTAAAATATATATTATTGTATATTTGTTACCAAACCGTTTTAGATAGTAGCGATAATGTGGACACCAAAACTATTTTTTCTAACCGCCTTTCATATGTTAATGTTCTGTAAAAAAAATCCAGATTATTTCTCTACATCAGGTTTTTTTTGGCAAACAGTTTGGAGAGTCGGCTCTGAAAATAGCTTTCGAGAACGGTCACGTGGAAGCCACAGCGATACAAATCATTCGCCTTCGTAAATGTTTTCATCGTAAAAGGAATGAAATGTGAATACTATTTTGTGTTTTATAAATTGCGTTGGATGTCTTTTCATCTGGTTGTAGGTTTTTAATTTTTTTTTAATTATGTGGTCAAGAACATTTTTTTTCAAAATGACCAAAATGATAAGAGACATGGGGTTGACATACAGGATAAACATGAGATGATTGGTGAATGGGGGTGTAGGAGAGAATGAAATAGACTATGAGGGAGAGCTAAAAAGTTAGGGATAGAAAGAGAGATGCTAACTGTAGGGAAGGGATAATTGGAGTGAATTAGGGGTTGGGGGGAGAGAGAGAAATGTGAGAGAATTAAAGAAGGGGGTGAGGATAAGAGACTTGAGTTAATTATATGAGTAATTAGGAATCTAGGGAGAGATGGTAATTAGGAGGAAATGATAGTTTGGGGGAGAGGTTAAGAAGATAGGGAAAGGGAGAAGTAAAAGTGTCATTTGAGAGAGAGAGAGGGGGATAGAGAGATAATAATTTTAGGGAAGTGATGTGGAGAGGGAGAGGAGGAAAGACATAATGAAGAAAGAGAAAGAGGGTAGTTAGGATATGAATATAAATAGATGCTAATAGGGGGAGAGATATAGAGTAATTATTAGGGGACATATGAGTAAGAGAGAAAATTATTATAAGGGGACATGTGTGAGAGAGAAGTGGAAGAGGGTGAGAGACATGAGGTAGACATAGAGGATAAGTAGGAGGATGATATAGTGAGAAGACAGATGGGATAAAGTCAAAGAGAGTGATTACCGAGAGATGGGAAACAATTGATTAGGGAGAGATAGAAAAAGAGTGATACAAAGAGATAGTGCTTTTAGGGAAGTGATGGTGAGAGGTAGAGAAGGAGACAGATTATGTAGAGAGAGAAATACAATAATAAAGATATGTAATATAAATAGATGGTCATGGGGGGAGTGAGGGGAGAGAGAGAAAGGTGGGGGTGATATATGAGAGAAGTTATTGATTATTATAACCTTGGGACATATAAGAAAGAGTTAAGTTGAAGAAGATGAGAGACATAAGGTTTACATTGAGGATAAACATGAGGTGATATGGTGAATGGAGTTTAGGAGAGAGAAAAAGAGAATAATTAGGGAGAGATAAAATCAAAGGGGTAGAAAGAGCGATGCTAATTATAGGAAAGAAATGGTTGGAGGTAAATAAGTAAAGAGATGAGGTAGAGAGAGTAATTAGAGCATGAGAGAGGAGGGGGGCAATAGATGGTGAGTTCATTAAAGTTTTATTATGGGATGGAGAGAGAGAGAGAGAGAGAGAGAGAGAGAGAGAGAGAGAGAGAGAGAGAGAGAGAGTCAGGGCATAGGGGGGATAAATAAATGGATAATACAGTTAGAAGAGGAAGGGAGAATAGAAGAGAGTAATTAGAAAAGGATAGAGAGATAATAATTTTAGGGAAGTGATGGTAAAAGGGAGAGAAGGAAAGACATAATGAAGAAAGAGAAATAGAATAATTAGGATATGAAATTATGAGGGGACATATGAGTAATAGAGAAAATTATTATAAGGGGACATGCATGAGAGATAAATAAAAGAGGGTAAGAGACATTAGGTAGATGTAGAGGATAAATAGGGGGATGATATAATGAGAAGAGGGAGGAGAGAATGTTAAACAGAGTTATTATAGAAAGATAGAAAAAGAGTGATTAGGTAGAAATAGAAAAAGAGTGGTACTGAGAGATAGTAGTTTTAGGAAAGTGATTGTGAGATAGAGAGAAGGCGAGAGATTATGTAGAGAGAGAGAAAGAAAATAATTAAGATATGTAATATAAATAGATGGTCGCGCGCGCGCGCGAGAGAGAGAGAGAGAGAGAGAGAGAGAGAGAGAGAGGACACAAATGATAAATAAGTGGACGATATAGTTAGAAGAGGAAGGAAAAGTTAAAGGAAATAATAATAAAAATATAGAGAGAGATGGATAGAGAGATAATAATTTTAGGAAGTGATGGAGAGAGGGAGAGGAGGAAAGACATAATGAAGAAACACAAAGAGAATAATTAGGATATGAATATAAATAGATGGTGATAGGGGGAGATTGAGAGAGAGAGAGAGAGTAATTATGAGGGGACGTATGAGTAGTAGAGAAAATTATTATAAGGGGATGTGTGTGAGAGAAGTGGAAGAGGGTGAGAGAAATGAGGTAGACATAGAGGATAAGTAGGGGGGTGCTATAGTGAGTAGAGGGAGGGGAGAAAGTCAAAGAGAGTGATTATAGAGAGATGGAAAATGAGTCATTAGGGAGAGATAGAAAAATAATGATGTAAAGAAATAAAAATTTTAGGGAAGTGATGGTGAGAGGGAGAGAAGGAGATAGATTATGTAGTGAGAGAGAGAATAATTAAGATATGTAATATTAAGAGAATAGTTAGGGAGAGATAAAATCTAAGTGGTAGAAAGAGAGATGCTAATTATAGGAAAGCAATGGTTGGAGGGAAATAAGTAAATAGATGATATATAGATAGAAAGAGAGTAATTAGGGCATGAGAGGGAGGGGGGGGAGGAATATATGGTGACATTTAGGAGGGAAGAAATGATCGATTTATTTTTGGGAGGGAGGGAGAGAGAGAGATCAGTTGGACATAGAGGATAAATAAGTGAACAATAGAGTTAGGAGAGGAAAGGAGAGTAAAAGAGATTAATTAGAAAATGATAGCGAGATAGGGATAGAGTGATAAAAAATTTAGGGAAGTGATGGTGAAATGGAGAGAATGAAAGAAATAATGAAGAAGTAGAAATAGAACAATTAGGATATGATAATAAATAGATGGTGATAGTGGGGGGATGGAGAGCGAGAGTTTTTTTGATGGTGAGAGAGAGAAGGAGATAGATTAAGTAGTGAGAGAAATAGAATAATTGAGATATGTAACATTAAGAGAATACTTAGGGAGAGATAAAATCGAAGGGGTAGAAAGAGTGATGCTAATTATAGGAAAGCAATGGTTGGAGGGAAATAAGTAAAGAGATGAGATAGAGATAGAAAGAGAGTAATTAGGGAATGGTAGAGAGATGGTGAGTTTTGGGAGGGGAGAAATGAAAGAGGAGTTAGAGAGAGAGAGAGAGAGAGAGAGAGAGAGAGAGAGAGAGAGAGAGAGAGAGAGAGAGAGAGGGAGAGGGAGAGAGAGAGAGAGAGAGAGAGAGAGAGATTAGTTGTACATAGAGGATAAATAAGTGGACAATATCTATGTTAGAAGAGAAGGGGAGAGTAAAAGAGAGTAATTAGAAAATGATAGTGAGAGAGGGATGGATACATAATAATTTTAGGGAAGTAGTGGTGAAAGGGAGATATTGAAAGACATAATGAAGAAAGAGAAATAAAATAATTAGGATATATAATAAATAGATGGTGATGGGGGTGGTGGAGAGAGAGAGAGGGAAAAGTTTTAGGGATTAATGATAAAAATATATAGAGAGAGGGATAGAGAGATAATAATTTTAGGGAAGTGATGGGGAGAGGGAGAGGAGGAAATACATAATGAAGAAGGACAAAGAGAATAATTAGGATATGAATATAAATAGATGGTGATAAGGGGATAGTGAGAGTAATTATGAGGGGACATATTAGTAAGAGAGAATATTATTATAAGGGGACATGTGTGAGAGAGAAGTGGAAGAGGGTGAGAGAAATGAGGTAGGCATATAGGGTAAGTAGGGGCTAATATATTGAGTAGAGGGAGGGGAGATAGTCAAAGAGAGTGATTACAAAGAGATGGAAAATGAGTGATTAGTTAGAGATAGAAAAATAATGATGCAAAGTGATAGCAATTTTAGGGAAGTGATGGTGGGAGGGAGAGAAGGACATAGATTATGTAGAGAGAGAGAAAGAGAATAATTAAGATATGTAATATTAAGAGAATAGATAGAGAGAGATAAAATCTAAGGGGTAGAAAGAGAGATGCTAATTATAGGAAAGCAATGGTTGGAGGGAAATAATTAAAGAGATGATATATAGACTGAAAGAGAGTAATTAGGGCATGAGAGAGAGGGTGGGAGAGGAATATATTGTGACATTTGGGAGAGAAGAAATGAAAGTTTTAGTTATGGGAGAGAGAGAGAGAGAGAGAGATCAGTTGGACATAGATGATAAATAAGCGGACAATATAGTTAAAAGAGGAAGGGCGAGTAAAAGAGATTAATTAGAAAATGATAGCGAGAGAGGGATAGAGGGAAAATAATATTAGAGAAGTGATGGTGAAAGGGAGAGAATGAAAGACATAGTGAAGAAAGAGAAATAGAATAATTAGGAAATGATAATAAATAGGTGGTGATACGGGGGGTAGAAAGCAAGAGTTTGTGTGTGCATGTGTGTGTGTGTGTGTGTGTGTGTGTGGATAAATAAGTGGACAATATAGGGGTTAGTAAAAGAGAGTAATTTAAAAATGATAGTGAGAGAGGGATAGAGAGATAACAATTTTAGGAAAGTGATGGTGCAAGGGAGAGCATGAAAGACATAATAAAGAAAGAGAAATAGAATAATTAGGATATGATAACAAATAGATGGCGATAGGGTGGAAAGAGAGTAATTATGAGGGGATATATGAGTAAGAGAGAAACTTATTATTAGGTGACATGTGTGAGACATAAATGGAAGAGGGTGAGAGACATGAGGTAGATTTAGCAGATAAATAGTGGGATGATATAGTGAGAAGAAGGGGAGGATTTTAGAAAGAGTGATTATAGAAAGATATAAATGAGTGATTAGGGAGAAATAGAGAAAGAGTGATACTGAGAGATAGTAGTTATACGGAAGTGATGTTGGTAGGGAGAGGAGAGAGATTATGTAGAGAGAGAGAAAATAATGAAGATATATAATATAATAGATGGTCATTGGGGGGAGGGAGGGAGGGAGAGAGAGAGAGAGAGAGAGAGAGAGAGAGAGAGAGAGAGAGAGAGAGATCGGTTGGATATAGAGGATAAATAAGTGGACAATATAGTTAGAAGAGGAAGGGAGAGTAAAAGAGAGTAATTAAAAAATGATAGCAAGACAGGGATATAGAGGTAACAATTTTAGGGAAGTGATGGTGAAGGGAAGAGAATGAAAGACATAATGAAGAAAGAGAAATAGAATAATTAGGATATGATAATAAATAGATGGTGATAGGGGGGGAAGGGAGAGAGAGTTAGTGAAAGTGAAAGAGAGAGAGAGAGAGAGAGAGAGAGAGAGAGAGAGAGAGAGAGAGAGAGAGAGAGAGAGAGAGAGAGAGAGAGAGATCAGGTGGACATAGAGGATAAATGAGTGGACGATATAGTTAGAAGAAGAAGGAAAAGTTAAAGGGAGTAATGATTAATATATAGAGAGAGGGATAGATAAATAATAATTATAGGGAAGTGATGGGGAGAGGGAGACCAGGAAATACATAATGAAGAAAGACAAAGAGAATACTTAGGATACGAATATAAATAGTGGGTGATAGGGGGAGAGAAAGAGTAATTATGAGGGGACATATGAGTAAGAGAGAAAATTATTATAAGGGGACATGTGTGAGAGAGAAGTGGAAGAGGGTGAGAGAAATGAGTTAGACATAGAGGGTAAGTAGCGGGGTGATATAGTGAGTAGAGGGAGGGTAGAAAGTCAAATAGAGTGATTTCAAAGAGATGGAAAATGAGTGATTATGTAGAGATAGAGAAAGAGAATAATTACGATATGCAATATTAAGAGAATAGTTAGGGAGAGATAAAATCTAAGGGGAAGAAAGAGAGATTCTAATTATGGGAAAGCAATGGTTGGAGGGAAATAAGTAAATAGATGATATATAGACAAAAAGAGAGTAATTAGGGCATGAGAGAGAGGTGGGGAGAGGAATATATGGTGAGATTTGGGAGGGAAGAAATGAAAATTTAATTTATGGGAGAGAGAGTGAGCAAGAGAGAGAGGGAGAGAGAGAGGGAGAGAGAGAGAGAGAGAGAGAGAGAGAGAGAGATCAATTGGACATAGAGGATATATAAGTGGACAATATAGTTAGAAGAGGAAGGAAGAGTAAAAGAGATTAACTAGAATTAAATGATAGCAAGAGATGGATACAGAGATAAAAATTTAAGGGAAGTGATGGTGAAATAGAGAGAATGAAAGACATAATGAACAAAGAGAAATATAATAATTAGGATATGATAATAAATAGATGGTGATAGGGGGGAAAAAGAGCAAGACTTTTATTTTATTTTATTTTATTTTATTTGTGTGTGTGTGTGTGTGTGTGTGTGTGTGTGTGTGTGTGTGTGTGTGTGTGTGTGTGTGTGTGTGTGTGTGTGTGTGTGTGTGTGAGTGAGTGAGAGTGAGAGAGAGAGAGAGAGAGAGAGAGAGAGAGAGAGAGAGAGAGAGGATAAGTAAGTGGACAATATAGTTAGAAGAGGAAGGGTGAGTAAAAGAGAGTAATTAGAAAATGATAGCAAGAGAGGGATAGAGAGATAACAATTTTAGGGAAGTTATGGTTAAACGGAGAGAATGAAAGACATAATGAAGAAAGATAAATAGAATAATTGGGATATGATAACAAATAGATGGTGATAGGGTTGAAAGAGAGTAATTATGATGGGATATATGAGTATGAGAGAAAATTATTATTAGGGGACATGTGTGAGAGATAAATGGTAGAGGGTGAGAGACATGAGGTAGATTTAGAGGATAAATAGGGGGATGATATAGTGAGAAGAGGGAGGGGAGAATTTTAAAAAGAGTGATTATAGAAAGATAGAAAATGAGTGATTAGGGAGAAATAGAGGAGTGATACTAAGAGATAGTAGTTATAGGGAAGTGATGGTGAGAGGGAGAGAAGGAGAGAGATTATGTGGAGAGAGAGAGAGAGAGAGAGAGAGAGAGAGAGAGAGAGAGAGAGAGAGTATTGATTATTATAACCTAGGGACATGGAAGGAAGAGTAAAGTTGAACAAGATGAGAGACATGAGGTTACATAGAGGATAAACATGAGATGATACGGTGAATGGATTGTAGGAGAGAGAATAAGAGAATAGTTAGGGATAGATAAAATTAGAGGGATAGAAAGAGAGATGGTAATTATAGAAAAGTGATGGTTGGAGAGAAATATGTAAAGAGATGAGGTAGAGAGAGTAATTAGGGCATGAGAGAGAGGGAGATTGAATTGATGGTGAGTTTTGGGAGAGGAGAAATGAAAGTTTTATTTATGGGAGAAACAGATGTGAGAAAGTGATGGATGATTCTATGAATAAAATAAAATGGGGAGAGAAATGAGATAGTACTTGACAAAGATGATGATTAGGGATTAGCATATAATTATATGGATATAGGGTTTTAGTTACGATTTAGACATGTGACAAAGAGTTAAAGAAGGAGAAGAGGATAAGAGACTTTAGTGAGTAATTAATGTGACAGATATTTGAGAGAGAGAGAGAGATATATATATATAGTGAGAAAAGAGGGAGAGGGTGAGATATGAAATTTTGAGGTATATGTTAAGTAGGGTAAAGAGATTATGCGAGAGAGAGAGAGAGAGAGAGAGAGAGAGAGAGAGAGAGAGAGAGAGAGAGAGAGAGAGATCGGTTGGACATATAAGATAAATAAGTGGACAATATAGTTAGAAGAGGAAGGGAGAGTAAAACAGAGTAATTAGAAAAGGATAGCGAGAGAGGGATAGAGAGATGACAATTTTAGGGAAGTGATGGTGAAAGGGAGAGAATGAAAGGCATAATGAAGAAAGAGAAATATAATAATTAGGATATGATAATAATTATATGGTGATAGGGGAGGTGAGAGAGTAATTATGAGGGGACATATGAGTAAGAGAGAAAATTATTATAAAGGGACATGTGTGAGAGATAAATGGTAGCGAGTGAGAGACATGAGGTAGATGTAGTGCATAAATAGGGGGATGATATAGTAAGAAGAGGGAAGGGAGAATGTTAAAAAGAGCGATTATAGAAAGATACAAAACAAGTGATTAGGGATAAATAGAAAAAGAGTGATATTGAGACATAGTAGATTTAGGGAAGTGATGGTGAGAGGGAGAGGATGAGAGAGATTATGGAGAGAGAGAAAAAAAAAATTAAGATATGTAATATAAATAGATGGTCATGGGGGGAGTAGAGAGAGAGAGAGAGAGAGAGAGAGAGAGAGAGAGAGAGAAGAAACTAAACTAAACTAAAATCTAACCACAAAATAACCTTAAATACAATTTAATGTTAAACCATTCATTAATTCATTACATAATAACCC
The DNA here is from genome assembly GCA_028749045.1 of Cupressus sempervirens. NCBI lineage: Eukaryota > Viridiplantae > Streptophyta > Pinopsida > Cupressales > Cupressaceae > Cupressus > Cupressus sempervirens. The sequence continues at coordinate 689,155,358 of CM053784.1, forward strand.
TAGCCAAAAGTGAACCCTATTAGTGATTAAATGTTGACCCAAATTGAATCATACCTTAAACCTAATAAACCTATAAATGATAATGAATCCTAAACATAATACTAAATCAACTAAAAATTATATCCTTACCACTAAATCAACATATTATATATTTATATAATATATATATAGTGAAATCTGAGATATATTGAGGCTTTAATTTACAAAAAAAAAAATATTCATATTAAAAATTAAAGCCTATAATATGAATATAGAAATTTCATTCCATATAGAAATAATTCTAGATATATATTATAAAAATTAAAGCCTTATATATATATATATATATATATATATATATATATATATATATATATATATATATATATATATATATATATATATATATATATATATATATTAGTGTTCTCTTTACCAATCACAGGCCATAACCCTGATTTATTATCATTATCATTATTATGTCTTGGTTTTATAAAGAGCATGGTAGACATGATGTAGAGATAAATGTTAATCATGGTAGATAGATAGAAAAAGGGGGAGGGAAAATTAGATAGAAAAATACAAAGACGGAAGGAGATCAGCCATGCATATAAAGAGATTGATTAGGAGAGAGAGAGAGAGAGAGAGAGAGAGAGAGAGAGAGAGAGAGAGAGAGATGAGGGGGGTTAATATAGATTTGCGAGAATATTAACTATGAATTAGAATGGAAAAATATGTTGATAAGAGAGAGAGGGAGATTTATATATAGATTTAAAATAAATAAAAAATTCTACATATATGTTATAAAAATTAAAGCATTGTATATATATATATATATATATATATATATAGACAGAGAGAGGGGGGGCGGGGGGGGAATATGCTTGAGACATAAGGAAGACATATATGATAATTAAGGGAAATAGATAGCCATAGGAGGAGGGAGAAAGGGAGAAGCAGGATAGGTAAGAGATGAGATAGAGAGAAAATGGGGAAGGGGGAGAGAGATGAGGTAGGGCTCAAGAAAGAGATATATAAACAAAGAGGATAGGACAGAGATATATAGAGATGCTCGGTAGATATTGATGGTAATTAGGGTAAAAATGTGGTGAAAAATATAGAGAATGACATAATGGGAGTAGGGAAAAGTGGTGCAGGAGCACGTCTGCGATAGGAAGTTTGGTGGCGACAGGAAGACAACTTGCAATATGACTAAAATGCAAGGTACAAAGCAAATATTAGAAAGTTTTGATTTTAAAATCTAAATTTTAAAATGTTTGTGTGTGTGAGTTTAGATTTTTATGTTTCAAAATAATGTCCTATGATGTGGTGGCATAAATGGAGGAGTGAAATGATAAACTCTCCAAATATAGCCATGTAGGACCATGTGTGTTTGTTTTAGTGGAGTTAGTAGTGTGCAATGATTTAAGAATCTAATCATATCCTAAAAAAGGACAGATAGTTGGCAGCAAGAATATTTATAATTTTTGAAATAGTCTCCTATTCTTGGATAGGGACGTTTCATATTCCTTATTTAGGGGGTCAGTTTTTAGAGAGGAAGAGAGAGGAAGAAGACAAGTTTTTATTTTTGGGTTGAATTCGGTATGTTTGCAGAAATCAGTCTCAGTGCGTTTGGAATATCTCCCAAATGCACTGTTGGATTTTGATGAGCTTTGGATATGTTGTTATAGGCCTAATTATGCCCATCTTCACTGGAGCGATCAAAGATTTTTGATCTGGTTCAAAAGTTATTCATATCTGAGTGCAGGTCTATCTAGAGACAGCAAGAAGCAATATTTTGCAGAAAAATGTACTATGATGCGTGGTCAATATCTCTAGTTTGAACTGTTAGATTTCTCTCAAATTTTTATATGTTGTTTGGAACCTAGTTATGCCAAATCTCAATGGTTGGATTGAGTAAATATTTTTTGGTTCAAAATTTATTCATGTCTGAGTGCAGGTCTATCCAGCAGGCAACAAGAATGTATTTTCTGGGCAATTTGTTTTAAAACTTTTGTTTAATGGATTAAGTGGATGGAAAAGTATATAGAATGGATTTAGAGAGTATTTTAATTTTTAATGTGTATGAAGAAACTCAATTAATACATTGTGATTTTGGATTTTAGTGTGTGATCCTGAAAGTTGTAGATGCCCCTTGAAGTAACTCAGTTGAGTGAGTATTCCTCCTGAGCTTTCCAAGGTGTGGCTCTGCATCATTTTATGGTATCAGAGCCTTTGTGAAGGTTTCTAGATTGATGAGTTTGAGCCTTTGAAGCAACCCTTCGAGTTGATTATATCCACGACAAGTTTCCAAATTGTAGCTCTGCATCATAATGGAAGAAGAAGAAGCAAAAAGACAAAGCTATAGCGAAAGACATTCTATATTCCGAACAAAGTGCAAGTGCAAGAATAAGGTATGCAAAGTTATAGTTGACAGTGTTTCCTTTGAAAATATAATCTCAATAGAAATGGTTGAGAAACTGAATCTTCCAAGAGTACCTCATGATTTACCTTACAAAGCTTATGGGTTAGGAGATGAACAATGGATTGATGTCTTCGAAAAGTCATATGTTTCTTTTAACATTGGACCATATTTTGATACCATTGAATGTGATATTATGCCTTTAAAAGATTGTCACTTGATTTTGGGAAGAGCATGGCAATATGACAGGTCAACCATATATGATTGTAGAGAAAACACATATATCGTCAACAAGAATGGGAAGAAAATGCTTTTATTTTCATTGAAGGATGATACAACATGGAAGGAATTAAGAAGTATAGGTCTTATTGATAGGATAGCATTTCCAATGCATGATGAAGTGAAAGAGGAAGTGAAAGAAGTTTTGGTAGAGGCAAATGAAACTACAGAGAAGGCAGCCATAAAGAGTGTAGATGTATGTGAAGTTGGTACAAAAATCTCAACAATGATAGATGTAAGTTGTCCTTTGGAAGGGAAAGAACCTGAAGAGCAGAAAGAAGATAAATTGCAGCAAGTAAATGTTGATGAGAAGAATAAAGAGGAAAGTCCTATGGGATTTGAGTGTGATAAAGTTATGGTTGGAACAATAATGTGTCCTTTGAAAACAGAGATGAGTACAATGCTGAAAGGTACTCCTATATAAGGGAGTTTTAAGGAAAATAATGAAGCCTTCAAAATGCATGGTGTAGTGAAATGTCAAGAGCAATCGCATTAGGATGGAGATAAAGATTATGTAGCAGCAAGTTCTGAAGAAGAATCTGATTTATGGGAACAATTTACAGCCATCATGGGAGAATGGAAAAGGAATGGTGGTAGTATGGAGACTCAGCATGAAGAAGTTTCCAAAGAAGAGGTATCAGATGATGTTATGGACAAAGAAGATGAGGCTGGATATATTTATGACAAGGCAACAAATTATTTTTGGGACATAAATTTCAGAATAAAAATTCAAGTGTATGTAGCAATAATAAAAATTCAGAATGTGATGAAGTTACAAGTGTATGTAGCAGCCATACAAATTCAGAATATGATGAAGTGGATGCATAGTGAGCAGCAAATAATTTTTATCTTACCAATGGAAAACAAACCAAAGGTAAAGATGAAAGAGAAAGAGAAAATTCAAATGATACAAGTTCAAAAAAGGCCAAGTTTTCTAATGGAGGAAAAGTACAAGCCAAAAGTCAAGATGAAGGGATACATATGTTTTTCTAATGCTTTGTTTTGTAGGTGTTTCCAAGGGACTTGGAAACTTTTGAAATTTGGGAGTATGGTGCAGGAGCACGTCTGCGATAGGAAGTTTGGTGGCGACAGGAAGACAACTTGCAATATGACTAAAATGCAGGGTACAAAGCAAATATCAGAAAGTTTTGATTTTAAAATCTAAATTTTAAAATGTTTGTGTGTGAGTTTAGAGTTTTATGTTTTAAAATAATGTCCTATGATGTGGTGGCATAAATGGAGGAGTGAAATGATAAACTCTCCAAATATAGCCACTTTGGACCATGTGTGTTTGTTTTAGTGGAGTTAGTAGTGTGCAATGATTTAAGAATCTAATCATATCCTAAAAAAGGACAGATAGTTGGCAGCAGAAATATTTATAATTTTTGAAATAGTCTCCTATTCTTGGATAGGGACATTTCATATTCCTTATTTAGGGAGTCAGTTTTTAGAGAGGAAGAGAGAGGAAGAAGACAAGTTTTTATTTTTCGGTTGAATTCGGTATGTTTGCAGAAATCAGTCTCAGTGCGTTTGGAATATCTCCCAAATGCACTGTTGGATTTTGATGAGTTTTGGATATGTTGTTATAGGCCTAATTACACCCATCTTCATCAGAGCGATTGAAGATTTTTGATATGGTTCAAAAGTTATTCATATCTGAGTGCAGGTCTATCTAGAGACAGCAAGAAGCAATATTTTGCAGAAAAATGTACTCTGATGCATGGTCAATATGTCAAGTTTGAACCGTTAGATTTCTCTAAAAAATTTATATGTTGTTTTGAACCTAGTTATTCCAAATCTCAATGGTTGGATTGAGTAAATATTTTTTGGTTCGAGAGTTACTCTTGTCTGAGTGTAGGTCTATCCAGCAGGCAACAAGAATGTATTTTCTGGGCAATTTGTTTTAAAACTTTTGTTTAATGGATTAAGTGGATGGAAAAATATATAGAATGGATTTAGAGAGTATTTGAATTTTTAGTTTGTATGAAGAAACTCAATTAATACATTGTGATGTTGGATTTTAGTGTGTGATCCTGAAGGTTGTAGATGCCCCTTGAAGTAACTCAGTTGAGTGAGTATTCCTCCTGAGCTTTTCAACGTGTGGCTCTGCATCAAAAAGATCCTGAAGAGGGAGGAAGGTTTGAGGAACAAACATTCCAAAGATATTTAGGAGGGGGATAATTAGGCCTTACAATAAATAGATACATTAATGAGAGAGAAAGTTATATACCTTAGATAATTATATATTTTTATTATTAAGAAGAGATTTTTCGAGGGAGTTACATTGGAGAAAACGAGAAAGATAAAGTAAGAATGGGTAGATGTAGAGATTTAAAATAGATCTTGAAAAGGTGCAAAATTAGGGATTAAAATATATAGAGATGTTGATGGGGGAAGAGAGATGTGGATGGGGAAGAGACATAAGGTAGATATCTATTGTAATCATGTGTATTTGAAAGTAATATAGAAGAATAGTGAGAAAGTGTAGATAAGGAAAGATAATAATTAGGAGGTGAGATAAAAAGTTTTTTTTTTTTTGTGTGTGTGTAGAGAGAGAGAGAGAGAGAGAGAGTAATTATGATGGGACATGAATGTGCAATGGAGAGACAATAACTACAAGGGGACATATGAGACAATAATTATGTTGGGACATGTTTAGGAAAGAAGTCGAAGATGCTGAGATAATATAATTTTTGAATTAATAAAATATATGTGTGTGTGTGTGTGTGTGTGTGTGTGTGTGTGTGTGTGTGTTTTATTTACTGATTAGATGCATATAAAGAGATTGATTGTGTGTGTGTGTGTGTGCATGAGAGAGAGAGAGAGAGAGAGAGAGAGAGAGAGAAATTATGATGGGAAATGAATGTGTGATGGAGAGATGGTAACTACAAAGGGACATATGAGACAATAATTATGTTGGGACATGTTTAAGAAAAAAGTGGAAGATGCTGAGGGAGACCCCCTATCCGTGCAACAATTTAAAATATGTGTAATTCTATATTATTTTTAATTAAAAAAATGATAAAAAACAGTTTCTAAATTTTTTTTTATGATCTTTATGGTTGTCGTTAAGCTGAAACAATTTTTCTGTTGTGGATCCCATAACCATCGCTCATTTTTATTATTTTTCTATTGTGCATCTCTAAATGCATTTTTTAAGGTTAGAGGGTTCTTGATCTCATAGTTTTTGGAGCAAAGCCACCTAATTCAGAGCTCATCATTTAGATTCCAGTTGGATGAAGTCTTGGAATCCTTATAAAATTGCCTTAGGAGTGAATTACATTGGTGAGTTTGAGAAGCATGGAGTGAAGATTTCGGGGTTGTCCTCTGATGAAGTGGAATTACAAAAAGCATGGTTACCTGATGTTGAAGCATATACCCATCAAAGTAAGGTTAGATACCCAATACTAGCTATCCCTATTCAGAGATCATGGTGAACCTCAATATATTGGACCCAAATGAGAAAGATGAGGCAGGAAAGCCATTGGCATCCAAAGCCCTACATATTGTTGGCACTAACAAGAAGGTATATATACGCAATCAGATTTTTGTTAGGGTTTCATGTAGCTGTATAATATATGAAGGTATAGATGCAATCAGATTTTGTTTTAGGGTTTTATTTAGATGTATAGAATATGCTCTTTCCTTATAGATAGATGAATGCATTTGCTTACTTGTTTACAGCTGAAATTGAGCTTTATGTACCCTAGAACAATTGGGAGAAACTTTGATGAAGCGTTGACGGTGTTGGATTCACTTCAGTTGGCTGGAAAATACAGGGTTTGTACACCTGCTAATTGGAAACAGGGAGAGAGAGTGATAATAGCACCATCTGTAACTGATGAGAAAGCCAAGAAATTGTATCTACAAGGGTTTGAAACTATCAACCTTCCATCTGGAAAGAAATATATTCGTATGAAAAAAGTCTAAAACTGTCATATTTTGAGATTGAATGGAGAATTCCTTTTGGTTTTGTGGAGTTTTATGAATTGATTATATATATGTCATGGCTAATTAGGTCAATTGGTGATCTAAGCAATGATTTTATATATGCCATGGATGTGTGAATTCCAAGACACATGCATTTTCAAAATATTGACTTTCTCATACATTTATAAGATGACTCGCTTTTTACTTATACATAAGCTTTGTTTTCTCCTACATTTATAGGATGACTCATTTTTTACTGCTACATAAGCTTTATTTTCTCATACATGGTGACTATTTTTTTCTCATACATAAGCTTCATTTTCTCGTACATTTATAAGATTGGTGCTTTTTTTGAAAATAAGATTTTTGAATGAATAAATTATTAAATATTTTCATAGAATATAAATTATATTAAAATGTAATCATTAACTTTCATAGTTAGAAAGTAAAATATTTGAAATTATTAATTTGAATTGAAAGATGGAAGAGATGCAATAAACTAAATACTTCATTTTAACATTATTTGTAGTTTCAAAAAAAGCACCCATATCGCTAATTTCTTTTAACCAATCATGTTATAGAAAACTAATTTTATAAATAAATTTTGTTAAAAAAAGTGCAACTTAAATTAAAATATAAAATTATCTTGCACTTGATATGCTAAGAACTTGATTATTAATAACTACTTAATTTATGTCGATGACTATAGTTCTATGACTACGGCAGGAACTAATTATTACTAGCTTGTATGTGTGTATATGTGTGTGTGTGTGTGTATGTATATATATACATATACATATGTACATATGTATGTACATATGTATATACATATGTACATACATATGTACATATGTATATGTATATGTATGTACATACATACATACATACATACATACATACATACATACATACATACATACATACATATATATATAGATAGATAGATATATAGGCCGAGAGATATCCTTCTGAAGCACTAAGATAATTTACTTGGCTTATTTTATATATATAGAATATATATATAAGCTAGTTATATTTACAATGAAAAATATTTCCTCATGTATCATACAGATATAACTTTAGTTCTCTAAGTTTGTTTTAAATGTGAGGTTTATTAGACATTTTGTACCTTTGAGATTAATGGAAGCCCCAAAACGAAAAACTTGTGGAATATAGTGTGGCCTTTACTTGAAAAATTATTTTCACTCAAATAAAATAAAATAATGATGTTGCGTAAATAAAATCAACAAAATATTAAATTTAAAATTCTTGACAAGTTACATACATGTCTCTTACTTTTGCACCTAAAAGACAAGATGAAAGGTCAGTTTGGAATTGAAATTATGTTCTAATTATTGTTTTTTTGGTTAGTTTTGAATTCAAATCATGTTTTAATCAGAATTTTAGAAATTTTATTATTACTTTATTTTTAGAATGATTATAATTCAGTTCTTTTTAATATCCAAAGTTTATGAATTTTATTGTATGTATTTAATGTATTAATGTTTATGTTTCTAATTTTTTATGGATATATTGGAACATTATTTTATGATCTTTTATTATAACATTGGATTAGAGAAGAGAATGTTTATATATTTTTGTGTCAATTCTTTAGATCATATTAATAATTTATCATCAATATAGTAATTTAGAGTAGATAATTTTTTGTGCATCTTTTCAAATCATAATCAATGATCCATTATACTAATAATCCATCATCATCATGACAATGAGTTAGATAATAAAAAAAATATTATGTCAACATTGCAAATCATATTCCAAGATCCATCATCATGACAATGAGCTAGAGAAGTTATTTTTTAAATCAACATTTCATATTATATTCTATGATACATTATCATAAAAATACTTACTAGAAAATCGATATGGTGATAAATAGAGTTAAAATATTAATACAACTAGTAGTTGCATGTTTTTGTACATGCAACAATGAGCCCATAGTAGTTATGATTTTGAAAAGAATTATATATTTTATATGATTTTAAATGAAGATCATCAATGATATGTAGAAGGAATTGTGAACATGATAACAATTCATGTATGGTTTTCTACAACTTCTATTTGTTGAAAATTGTGTCAATTTCTTGACTTGCTTATTGTATATATATATATATATGTATATATATATATATATATATATATATATATATATATATATATATATATATATATATATATATATATATATATATATATATATATATATATATATATATATATATATATATATATATAATTGAGAAAAAACTACTTAATAAATATGAAACAAGATCTAAGAAATAGTCAAAATCAAACTAGGCCATGTATTTAAAATAAGGTATAAATAGAATAAAAAATAATATTTATTATTGCAAACAAAAGATAATAATTTTTCATATAAATCTTTAAAAAATATTATGAAATAGTTGATAAGATAAGATAAATTTATTAATGTCCAACTAGAGACCAACAAGGGTCTATGAGACTTTATAGAGCAACAAGCAAAAAACTAACAAACCACCAAGTGGTTGGGAAAGCAAACAAAGGAGAAAAGAAAACTATATACAAGATGCAGACTAAGGGTTCTTCCTAGGCTGGAAGAAGTTGAAATTAAAATGTATATTTATTACAATCCTGTGAATAATGTGGTTTAAGATTGATAAGGGATCTAAGTCTTCATGAAAATCCAAAAATCTCCCAAATGTTGTGATTTTGAATGCTCCAACAAAGAAAAGTGTAACCACTAATCATGGAAATGTGAATTTCTTTGCCTAATGTAATTCTCATTGGTTGTTGCAATTGATCATACTAGGTGCATTTGGAAGCCATAAAGAACCATGCATATGAGTGAAACCCTTATGTTGCCACTTGTACCTATACCAATAGTCCTTTATAGGGTTCACACTTTCAGACAATTCAATTTTCGTGAGGTAGAAAGATACCAAACCTTGTGCTTTGGTTGGGCAAGATAGGTATTTTCTCTTCTTGCACCTGTTGTCCACTGTGTACAATATAAATAAAGCTTCAAGAAGATGAGATAAGAATTAATGAACACTTAAAAATAATTAGATAAATCATAACTCTTTAAGGAAAAAGACTACTTATTTTATTTTACAATTATTGATTAATTTATGTTGTCTTTCATCAAATTCATCTCCTTTTTTGCTTCTTGATCAATAATACAAATCTAGATTTTATTGATGTGTAATATAAGATTGAGTATGATGCTTGAAAAATCAATATAATTTTTACATAATTCTTTACAAAATATTGTAACCCTACAATATTGAATGGGTTAATATATATAGAAAGATTGCATAAAAATGTCTAAATTCTAATCAAGATTATTAAGTTTATATTATTTTTTCAGAACCATATATACATTTATGATATGTTTTAATGTATTATTTTTACCTTTTTATTATAAAGATAATTTGAAAATTATTTTTAAATTAATTACTAATTTTATCTTTTAAGAAAACTAATATAGATTACTTTATAATATAATAAAATATTACTATTAGTTCTATTAATCTTTACATTGATAATTATATTTACAAAATGTAGATGTGCCTATACAATAGGCTTTATGTGGGAGGTTTTCTTCGAAAATTATTTTTTTGCAAAAAAAGGGGTAAAAATTTATTAAGATAGAAAGGAATACAACAAGGAGAGCTCAACAAGGAGCTCGATCCTGAGCAACAAGATCATCAAATTCTTGCACCATCTCAAAGGACAATTGCCTCCTATCCCTAATATTCCAACCCGGATCATGACTAGATGCCCATTTGGCTAAACAATCAGTAGTTCTATTCCATTCATGAGGAATATACGTGAACCTAATGAGCTGAAAAGAGGAAGAGAAGAAAAGAATCTGCTTAACAACAGTAGCCAGCTGCCAACTAACATCCTCAAGCTCTTGCGAAGAAAGCATATTCACCACTACCTGGGAATCAGACTCACAGATAATCTTACTCCATCCCCGCAAGCAACACTGTTCCATAGCATATAAAATAGCCTGAGCTTCCATGAGATTGTTAGTATAATCACCCTTATGAACCGAGAATAAAAATTTAACATCCCCAGAACTACAACATAAAAGTTGTAAGACATTTTTGCAATAGTTTCCTTTCTGGAAGTAAAAATTACTTAAGTTTGTCTTTACTATTTTTTTGAATGAAAACTAGCAAAAACCATTTTTGAAATAGTAAGTTACCTTTTCTTTAATATTTTTTTTATGTTTTGTTTTTCATCTTGTTGAAAACTAGATAAAAAAATTGAAACTTTAAAATCAATTATCACATAAATAATAAATAAAATTTTATAATAGAAAATATAAATACAACTATATGGATATCAAATCCATTATCTTACCATTTTGGAAAACTATCTAGAATTTTAAGAATTTATGGGGAGCTAGATTATCAAGCAATATAGATATATAGGAATTCTTGTAAGTATTTTTTCTCTTTGTTTCTCATTATTTTCTTTTTTTGTCTCATATGTACTTTTTAATATATCAAAGTCAAAGGCTGAGTGAACAAAAAGATTGCATAAAGGAAATCACATTTGGTAGAAAATTAATTTTAATAGTGTTGTTTGGAAATCTAATCAAACTATAAATGGTCCTTGGTTAGATTGTGAACATTCTTCATTGATTGCTCTATTTTAATTGTTGACGCTATTGTGGATAGTTTTTCCCTGCAAGATGTTATGTATTTATATGCATTTAATTTTTAATTTGAAGATTTTTTTTGATTTTTTTCATTTTCCATTAGTAAGTTTAAACAAATTGTTGGATTGTCTTACTGGAAAGAATGCTTCTGAGGGGGGGGGGGTCTGGGGGATGAATCAGAAGAACTAGCCTTTTAAATATTTCAAATCCTTAATAACATATTTTTAAACATGCATGCATATAAATATTAAGCAATCATAAGAAACCAATATGCATCACCACATAACACTTAAGATTTGGTAACCCAAAAACCCTCCAGGACTAAGAAGGTAAAACTGGGGTGGGGATGATACCCACAAAATCACTACAGTAATAATGTTTAACCACTTCTGATGGTCTACCCTATTAAAGGCCTGCCCTGTCAAAGGCTTTACACTATATCAATAGTGACCTAGTTAAAGGATTTACAAACACTTTACATAAAGTGTCACCCTGTCAAAGGATTTAGTCACCTAGTTAAAGGATCTTTAAAATAGCTACTAAGCTAACCTATCATCATAGGATTTTCTCTCTAATACAATGGTTAAAGACTATTAGGTATGATAAACTTGATGGCTTACAATCCTTTGATTGGTGAATACATGCACTTGATCTGCTCTTTTGTGATCTTGATCCTCTATGATATGATTCTCTTCTCTCTAATATTAGATTTCCTTATACACTTTTTTCCTACTATCTCTTATCTCAATCTGATTTCATCTTCCTTATAAAGACACTCAAAGACTTAGGGTTAGGTATGGATCTACGATCCATATTTAATCTCTGATTTTTGCTTATTCCTTGCACATCTCTTATTTGTTGCATGCCTTCTCCATTTTTCTTATTCGCTGAATGTAGATTGCATAGGAAATATAAATGATTTGATCTTATCACTTAGATCCTTTGAGATTTGTCTTATGTTGGCTATGAAAATGGTTTACATCTGAGTTTGTGAAGTTTCAAACTCATATGTTGATTCTGTGTTACTCGGCACTTACTGCTTCCTGATGCTCGACACCTTTTGTAACTCAGCTTCTGTACATGCTCCTATCTTGCTCGACATCCTTTAAGACTCGGCATCTATACTTACTCGGCACCTGAAGGCTAGTCGGCACCTAAAGATTACTCAGCACCTAATCTTCACTCGGCACCAGAAGATTACTCGACTCTAATGTAGAATGTAGTTAAGTGTGTTGGCACTCAATTGTCAAAAACCATTATAAGGTTAACAATCTCCCCCTTTGACATGAGTGACAAAAACACTTAACTGACCTTATGAGTACATGTACTAAACTTACTCGATATATACAAAGGTTGAAAAACCTTACTCAAAATTGCAAAATGTATATATACCTCAAAATTTGTGTAACTCCCCCTAAGTTGATTGTGCCAATGTCTTGTGCCGTTATGCTTAATGTTCTTTTTAATATATCTTCAACATATTATCTCCCCCTTTTTGATACTTATGTCAAAGGGTCCTAAATAATAATGCCATGTTTGGCCAAAAATGTCTTGTTTACCTCAAGGAGTATTTGGAGAGCTGCATCCCAATTATTTAAGGCAATATCCAATGACTTTTGTTGGATGGCAAGCTCTGCTGCAAGATCAAAAAGTCCTTCATGTGTGGAAATATTGGGATCCTTCTTTAGGACTATTTCTGCATACAATTTCTCCTTGTGCAATACTTCTAAGTGAAGAGTTATGGAGGCTTGAATTTACATCAGCTTTTCTTTGATAGTGGCCTCTTCTACTGATAATGCAACTAATTCCCTCTTAGTGTGTAATGTATGAGCAAATTGCTTTTCACTCTATGCAAGATCTGAGGGTAGTTGCATGCTGAAGAGTTTTAATTTACTCTCAAGATTCAAAATTTTTTGATTTATTTCGTGTGTGAACCTGGAAAAATCACACAATTTACTATAAAGGGAGAATATGTTCCCTAATACACTTTTTACATTTTCTAATTTCTTGGCTAGGACAACCTGTCCCAAAATTATGTTATTAGCTATTTTCTAGTTGACTTTGCCCAAAAACTTCTTTTCTGACCATTCCAATAGTTTTGCATTAGTATCATGGTCTTCATTATTTACTTGATCAACTATATCAGATAATTGCTCAAGTATTGGCCTATTTTCATTTGGAGGTTGAAGGGTAAAAGCATCCATGAATATATCTTTTATTTCATTCATTGCCTGCTTGTATTTGTATTCTCTTCTCATTGCTTCTTGTCTCCTCCTTTTATCCAATGCACTCTGTATTTCATTCATCTTTTCCTCATTGAGAGTGCTTGAATCATAATAGGGTATTTTGATTTCTTCATCAAGCTCAGGAATACCATAATGTATGGTCCTGGCTACCCTTGTAGAACTTGAACTTGGTGTACTGGCATATAAAATTATCTTTTCAGTACTCTTCTCATGACTGGATTTGGTGGGAGTTGTTGTTTTTGGTAATTCAACCAAAGTTTGTATTGCACACTCCTCTTTATTTTGGGTTTCTTCCTTCTCCTCTTCTTCTTGCTTGTCTTCTTCTTGATGTGTTACTGCTACTGGGGGTGTACTCACTATCTCAGCTATTGTCCTTGTGATAACCTCTATTGTTGCACTCGGCTCTTGATGAGTTTGAGTGCCTAATCTTGGTAGTGACAGAGGTGGTAGAAATGTAAGTCCAATAGTTTGAGTGATTTGAGGTGGTTGTTGTGATGGCACCTTGACCTCTTTAAGTTTATCTACTGACCTTTGAAGACTATCCACACTGACCAATATGGGATTTGTACATAATTGTGCTTGTAGATTCATTTGGTCAAGGATCTTGTTAAGATCCGCTGTAGTTAGTGGATTGATGTTTTGACAAGTGGTGTCAACAATATCCTTAATCTTTATGATTTCTGTAAGTGTGGTAGGTGAGTGAGGCAAGCTAGGAGGTGAAGGATGTGTGTCCTACACAATTTTTTGTTCATCAGTTCCTTTTTCTTCATCTTTCCTTTACTCCTCTCTTTCTTTCTTCTTTTCCTCTTCTTCAACCTTTTTCTCTTCTTCAGTTTTCTCTTCTCTCCTCTTCCTTCTTTCTTTCGGTTTGGCAGCAGCTTCTTCTTTGTATATTTCTTCAATAACATCTTCAAATGTTTTGTACAAGTTTTTCCATACTCTTGTTGTTCTCTGCACAACTTCTTCAATTTTGTTTTGCAGGATGGAGAATGCCCTATATTTGGGTGTAAACCTTTTATTATGCCTTTTGACTACTTGAGTTACCCGTTCTTTTGTCAAATTAGGCAGTAAGTTTGCTAGGGTTGATTCCCTCATTTCTTTCTCCATCATTAGGCAAAAATGCCATCTGTCTTCTACAATTTTAGACAATTCCTTTGGCAATTGTCCATCTAGTTCAAGAGGTGTATACTTGAACTGTGCCATAAATGCATAGATTGATTCTTCTATGCTATTTTGTTCCTCTTTATTTAACTTATTGAAATCAAGCTTTTTCATTTCATTTAGGTCTCCATTCCTAATCTTCTTACATAATATATCAATTGAAGATTTAGGAGGACTTACCTCTTCAATCTGATCTTCTTCATCAGTATCAGGTTGGGCCACATATCTTTTCCTTTTCTTTTGCTCTTCCTATGCCTTTGTTTTTTTCTGCTTTGTGGCTTCCTCTTTAGCCTTCTAGGTAGAGGCCCTTGTTGTAGCTCTAGTTGTTGGCTTCTTTGGTGTTTGTACGGAAGCTATCTTTGGTGAGGGCTGAGAGGCAAGAGAGGTCTTTGTTTTCCTTTTAATGACTTTGCCTCTGATAGGTGCTTACTTGGTTTTTGTTTCCTCAGCACTCTCATCTTTCTCTTCACCTTGTTTTTGAGTCAGTTCAGGTGGCTCTTGTTCTGGCTCACCTTCTTCTTCTCCTTCACTGATCTCTTCTTCTTCATTTGTTGCACTTGATTCTTCAACACCAAATTTCTTCTTTATCTATTTTACCAACTTATCCTTTTTCTTTACTGCTGAGGCTATCTTGAGTTCTATAACAACTCTTGATTTTACAGTGTCATATGTCCCAAATGCCTAGGTAGATTTGTCCATTTCTTTTGCAAGTAAAGCTATGATGGCTGCAGAAACTTGGTCAACATCAAGCTCATATCCTAATGGCCTAAGCCATCTTTTCCTAGGAAGGACTACTTGTATGTAGGTGTAATCAATATCAAAAAGAAAACATATGTCATTTTTATGCTTTTCTACCAATGAGACTGGTATTCTCATTCTGTTCTTCATTGCATTTTTGAAATCCTCAAAATAGATAGACATTTGATCATCAAAGCTATCTCCCATTTGTGTAATGAAATCATTAATTTGATCAACAATTGTTTTATTTTGACTCTAGTTGACTTTGCCAAATGAAGGGAATTCCTTCATAACGTAGAAGAACATGCAAACCAACACTGAACCAAATTTGCACTGTGCTCCCTTGGATTTTCTAATAGCTCCAAGATTTCATTAATCTGTTGCAACAAGAGTTCTGCAAGATCATAAGTGTGGTCTTTCTTTACAATTTTGTATGCCACATCAACTGCTATGTAGGGTACACTATTTAACCTACTGGATTGGTAGAACTTATGTGATATGATCCTTATAGAAAAATCTAAAAGAGGATCAGTAATAGTATCTATGGTCATTCCTCTGTTGTTCCAATTTGCACCTATATTTTTCTCAATTGTTTTCTTCTTTTCGCTCCTCAATGTTTTTGGCCGATCTAGGGTTGGAAAACTAGTAACCCTATGAACCATTTTCTTAGTAATCTTAACTTTCCCTTGTTCTAACCAGAATGATCCATCATGGATTCTACTGAGTATAATGCGTATCCACTCATTTTTTAATATGATTGGGAAAACTAGGGCTTTGGTTAAACCCTTCTTTTCTATGATAGAAAACTCATCTTTTAGAATACCATTTTCACAGAGTTTGTCATAGGTATTAAATATTTCCAAATCTCCTATTGCTCCTATTTTACAGTAGTAGCATTTTCACACATCCTGAACCATAAAAACTTTTTTAGGAATGGCAGATAGGGTACCAGCGGGATCATTTTTGTATGCAACCTCTGGTACTGGTCTAAACTCAGGTTGCTTAACTTCGTTGCTGACAAGTTGAATTTCATGACTCATTTTCCCTTGGGTCATTTTTGAGCTTGTCGCCATTTGTATCCGAACTAGGGTTTTAACAATTTTAAAGCAAAACCTTTCAAATTGTAAAACTTGGCACTTGTGGGAAATACCTGAATAGATACTTTGATTGCTTGGGTGGATGTTGATTTGCTGCAAATCACTGGTTGAAAGCTTGAAAATCACTCAGACATGCTTGAAATAATCGCTCTTCGTTTGAATGACTTAGGAATGAATTGAATTTCACTTTTAAAAAATAGAAGAAACTTTTGCATTTAATGCATTTTAGTACCTACACCTATCACTTGGCTTCCAAATGTTCTTCAACTCGGCATCCACTCGGCAGCTATGCTTACTCGGCATCTACTAACTTTGCTGATAACTCGACATCCAAAGCAGTTTCACTCAGCATCATTGTTTGAGTTTAGTCTTAGCATCTTATCTTATGCTTAATTCTTCTTTTCAGTGCTTCTTTCTCTTGGGACTTATGTATGATATAACTTTGTATATTAGTCCCATACATCTCCCTTATGTTTAGTTTGATGAAGTGTGATCACTTGACCCGTTTAGGTGAAGTGATCCCTTTGCTTGATGTACTGCACTCATCTTTCTTCTTCCAAGTCTTGTTCTCTTATGACATCAATCTTTTCTTTTCCTTTGTTGGCATCAGTATTTGGTGCTTTGGACCTTGTTGGACAGTTTTTGCTGGTATGACCAGTTTTCAAGCAACTAAAACATGTAGTTTGACTCAACCATCTTTTATAGTTTCCCTTGAAATGTGTTCTTATGCAAGTTTGGGATGTATGTCCATATTCTTGGCAGTAGTGACAACTGTACCTAGTATTATAATCCCAATGGTAGTGGCTTTCATTCCCTTTTGTTGGTTGATTTGATGTCCACATGGCCTTTGATCTAAATTCAGATGCCATATGTCCATAGTTCTTGCAGTTATGAAAATGTCCATCAAATCTTTGTGTTATTGGGATTTTGAATCTATAGTCTTGTGTCATATGTCCTTGCGTTTTGCACTTGTGACAGTAACTCTTGCTTTTATTTGGCTGATTGATTCTTCTACTCCCGCAAGTATTAGCAGTATGTCCCTTTTTATTACAGTAATGACAAGTGGATTTCAAATCCTTACCTTTGTCACTTCTTTGCTCAACACTCTTTGATGATTCACCAACCTCAGTGCTGTTGTATCCAAGTCTTTACGTATCATGAGTTGATCTTGGGAATTTCAGCAACTGTTCAAAGTACTTTATGGCTACGCTTGACTTGTTGAGATTTTCTGCTATCTCCTTTTCTCTATTTAGTTCATTCTATAATTTTTCATTTTGTATCTTCAGAGTAGAGATCTCAATATCTTTCATATTAAGTTCATGATGAAGGTTCATCATTTGAGCAAGTGTATCCATCTACATGTTTGATATCCTTGTTAATTCAGTACTCTTTTCTTCCAGTATGTTTGCAAGATTTCTTTTGTCATCTTCCATCATGACTTTGCCCTCAACTACTCTTTTCTTTTGTTCAGTGATTTCACATAACATTATGGCCTATGGTTCATGTTCCATCTTGAGAGATCTTATCTCATTTTCTTAAGCTTCATTTTTCTTCATCAGTTATGCAATTGCTGCATCAATTTCTTTAGTGTCTCCATTGGCAAACACTTGTGTGGTATCAATCTCCTTGTAGTGTATGTCATTTTCAGCTATGGCTATCTCCTCTCTTCTTTTTAAAGATTTTCTTAATTCCACTCTAGCTTCCTCTACCTTTTGTAGAGCGAGATGCACATCTATCACTTGGTTTTCAATGATCTTTCCAAGTTTGAAGACTTCCATCCTTAGATCTTTTCCTCCAAGCCGTTAGGCTTCTCTTTGAGAGAAACTGGCCTTTGATACCAATTGTTGGATTGTCTTGCTGGAAAGAATGCTTTTGAAGGGGCGGGGGGGGGGTGTGAATCAGAAGAACTAGCCTTTTAATTGTTTCAAATCTTTAATAACATATTTTTAAACATGCATGCATATAAATATTAAGAAATCATAAGAAACCAATATGCATCACCACATAACACTTAAGATTTGGTAACCTAGAAACCCTCCAGGAATAAGAAGGTAAAACTGGGGTGGGGATGATACCCACAAAATCACTATAGTAATAATGTTTAACCACTTCTGATGGTCTACCCTATTAAAGGCCTACCCTATCAAAGGCTTTACACTGTATCAATAGTGACTTGGTTCAAGGATTTACAAACACTTTATATGAAGTGTCACCCTGTCAAAGGATTTAGTCACCTAGTTAAAGGATCTATAAAATAGCTACTAAGCTAACCTATCATCGTAGGATTTTCTCTCTAATATAATGGTTAAAGAGTATTAGGTATGATAAACCTAATGGCTTACAATCCTTCGATTGCTGAATACAAGCACTTGATCTACTCTTATGTGATCTTGATCCTCTATGATCTGATTCTCTTCTCTTTGATATTAGACTTCCTTATTCACTTTTTTCATGCTCTCTCTTATCTCAATCTGATTTCATCTTCCTTATAAAGACACTCGAAGACTTAGGGTTAGGTATAGATCTACGATCCATATTTAATCTCTAATTTTTGCTTATTCCTTGCACATCTCTTATTTGTTGCATGCCTTCTCCATTTTTCTTATTGACTGCATGTAGATTGCATAGGAAATATAAATAATTTGATCTTATCACTTAGAGCCTTCAAGATTTGTCTTATGTCGGCTATAAAAATGGTTTACATCTGAGTTTGTGAAGTTTTAAACTCATATGTTGATTCTGTGTTACTCGGCACTTACTGCTTACTGATGCTTGGCACCTTCTATAACTCGGCTTCTATAAATGCTCCTATCTTGCTTGGTATCCTTTAAGACTCGGCACCTATACTTACTCGACACCTGATCTTCACTCGGCACCTAAAGGCTCCTTGGCATCTGAAGATTACTCGGCTCCAATGTAGAATGTAATTAAGTGTGTTGGCACTCAATTGTCAAAAACCATTATGAGGTTAACACAAATGTGATTTTATCTTGTTATGCTAAAAGATTTTGATATTTAATAACAATTATCAAAGAAGTGAATATTATTGAATTACATTGATTTAGTTCATACAAGAATTTAAATTGGAAGTTGCTAATTTCAATTTTAGGCATGATGGTTGATTTTTTAGATGGAGACTTTTAAAAGCGTCAATTAAATAGAAGCACGATTTTAAGATTAGAATTTAAGGCTGTTGTCAAATAAATTAAATTTACTTTCATATTCTATGCTATGAAATATTTTTTAAATTGATTTTTTTTGAAAGTATATGTTTGATTGAAATTTTTATTTTAGTTGCTCAATAATGTCATTATATTTTTAAAATTTGTTGTCATTTATACATTTATTTTGATTTTAATCTTTCAATTAGCCATAGAAAATTTAGGTTTTACATATGATTTCAAACTTTTTTAGAGATTCATATTATTTTAGAGTTTTTTTTTAGTACTTTTACATTATTTGAATTTTTTAAATTTTTTATTCAATCTTCTATACAACTAACAAATATTTTTTGTTTATATTAATAATAGAGAAACCAAAAAAGGAGAAATACATAATAGAAAGATACCTTAGGAGGTGAGGCCTCACACCGAGCATATTAACATACCACCAAAGTTCACATAAAGTCAGCTACTACAAAGTTCTAAATACATCACAAGAACAGAAGATACAATAAAGGATAGCAAAAGAAGGCAAAGCTAGTGCATCAGGTGTGAGTATGACTGAGCTCATGTGGTCCACCCTTCTAGGCCTTCCATCCAAACAATACCCATTCTGTGTTGAATCTGACCAAGCACAAGGATCTTATTAGAAGCCTTCTTATTCTTTTTTATCTCCTGGTTAAGCTTCTTGACCATAGCTTCAAAGGCATCAAGGTTGTCAATCGTCTTGCTCCACTCGTATCCATTCTTTATCTCAAAGGTAGACATTGTCAAATGGCCAACTTTAAGGAATATTTTGAGCTTCTTTTGATCTATCATCAAGGTGACCATAACCTATGAAGATATTTTAAAGTAAGTGAGTCTTCAAAAAGACTTGGTAAGGGTTTTGGCATTATTTTAATACCTATCTTCATTTTTGATTTTCCAAATCTGCCATAAGATGTTAGATCAAATCATATTCCAATAAGAACTAGCCTCCTTATCTAAACCAAAACTATAACCAATGATTATTTCAAGTATAGAAACATCATTTGGATAAGATATGCCAAAAAGAGTCCAAATTTCTTTAGCAATACTAAAATTAAAGAGAATATATCTACTAGTATTAGGCATCCTTCAAATATTATAGAATTCCATACCATTATGGTCTTTTCTAAGAAGTAGCCTATCCAACATCACAAACCATTTGAAATAGTTGATTTTGGGGTGAACAAGGTTCTTCCAAAGAATTTTAAAGAATTTCTTCTAGTCATTATCATCCAAGTCATTATACCAAAGGTTATTGACATGACTGATAATGTTGTTATAATAGGACAGGACATTGTAGATGTTCTTGGCTTTAATACTAATAATCAAAGTACCATTAGGCCACTTCATATCAAAAAATCTATGGGAGTCAACATTGCAAATAGTGGGGAGATCCTTGCAAGCTTTCATAATCATATTATAAGTCTTCATTTGGGAAAGGGGAATGTTGTAATCAGCTTTGAGAGTCTCTCAACTTATAAGCCTATCATGTTCAAATCGGTTTAAAAGTTGAGAAATTCCCAGGCTAGTCCAAGACCTGGCTGAGCATCCTTGGGAAAGAGCAAGGAGTGTACCAGAAATATTGAGGTTCCACCAAATGGATTTCTCACCATAAAGCATCTTACTATCATGAAAGGATTTGGCTGGGAGGAACATTCTAACATGTTCCCAAGCCTTCCAAATGGATTTGAAAATAGATGAATCATGCACAATAATATGGAAATTCCCTTCAATATGATCTCCAAGAGGGAGATTCTTCCACTTTTTTTACATTTTTAGCAATGCCAGATTGGATATTATTCCTAACCAAGATCTTCTATGTCTCATACTCTTCAAGAGTGTGATATATTCATTTGGCCACAAGGGCAATCCCTTGCAACCCTAAATCCTTAAGCTGCATGTTGCCAAGAGTTTATCTATGTGACACTAATCCCATTTAATAGAGTGCATCTTCTTATTGTCTTTACCATCAGACCAAAGAAAATTTATGATGTATTTTTCTAATTTCCATAATCTAGTAATTTCTAAACATTCAAGCAAAGTAGTAGTAAGTGTTAGCAGAGGAAACAATCTTCTAGAAGACTTGAACTCTTCTAGTTAGGGAGAGAGATCTATTATGCCATTTGGAAAGCTTATTATTCATTTTATCCTTAATCCACAATCGCAATTCCTTAAGTGAGGACTCCACAATAAAATCGTGTGACAAGATAGAGTACAATTTTTGAGGACCCCCCATTGAAAGCCAAATTTGATAATCTAATCTGGTGGTCAGTTGTCCCAACCCAATAGAATTCTTTTGGCTTGAGATAACTGTTGTCACTTAGGTTTGCACCCTTGTCCAAGGCCTATGCGCGAGGACAACCTAGTGAAACATGGAAACAACCTCTAAGCTGTGGGACTTGAACTGCGAGGTTGAGCCTCTGGAGAAGGCCGACTTCCTCTTACTCTCAGGGTGCACCTATCTATTCTCAGAAGGGAAAGGGAGAAAGAGAGCATTAAAGAAAATCTACCTAGTCTAATCTAAGGTGGTGATGCACCAAAACAGAGTGTTCAGACTCATTTTCTTGCCTATATATGCACTACAAAACTAGGGTAACATTCAAGGTCATACGTTCATTCAGACTTATATCAACCAGCAGCCACAAGCAGATCAGGAGACCAACTGAATAACACCAGGAACAGAAGATTTCACTTGTATATTATTCAATAGGCCAAAGATAGATATAGTATGCAGACCACTGATCTCAACAATGCATCAACGAGAGGCAAAACGATACACATACACGTTGATGGCTGAAAGAGATGATACAGGATGTTTGTCTAGCTCAGAGACAAAGGGATTTTTCACTGCAAGTCTGCAAGCAGCAGCCGAGAAAATTAGGAAGAGTTGACCCTTACGAAATGTACAAAATCTGCCTTTATAGTTCAGGCGTAATTGAGATCTTTTTTGCTGAAATGACCCTGCAACTACCTGCCATTGAGTACCGTGGAAGACAATCATGGAAAAAATCTCCAAAAAATTTGATCTCCTTCACCAATAATGTCCTGAGAAGACTGAAAACGGCGCCATAACTGCGCTCCGACCTGGTAGATGGATCAACGGGTGGGTGGAGTGTCATTCTGTGTTTTACATTTACTCTGGTAGGTCGAGATTGATCATGGAGATCAGATCGCATGACAAAATCGATTATCCTCGCCTCCTAGTTCATGAATCCATCAAGGTCAAAATGTCAACCGGGCTCCCTATGCGTCAACTAGGTCACGCAGGCCAATTGCATTTCTTTATTTTGCCACCTGGAGGTCCTCCCGTGGTTGACCACCCTGAATACTATCATGATTGTGATGGTTACACTAACCACCAACCGCCATCCTAGACTGCATCGACAGGATGCGTGTCAACAAGGGCACTGTCTCGCCAACATAACCCTCGCACATCACCACCATAGCACGATGGTGCCTACCGTCGTTCGGCCTCAATCCAATGATCATGGAGACTCATCATTCTGCAACCTCTTCCCTTGTAAATCACTGGGCCCATGGCACATGTGGCACTTCCCCATTGGTCCGACGATCGCTTAGTCCTTACTGTGCCAGCTGTATGAAACATGGTTCCACCAGGACACGTGGCGTACGGGCGCTAACTCGCTATCATAAAATTCACGTACTTTCTCAAAGGCGAGATAGCGCCTACTGCTAATCCCTGTAGATCTGATGGTGTAGAACCCACCTCTGCAATGTGCTGGTTGCGTCAAGAAACTGGTCCCATGACATGTCCGTGCCCTGACCTGGCGTATGTGGCAATTCCTGATTCGCCATGGACCCTCCAATCCATGACTGGGCCCTATCCTATTTGGCACCACCTCAGCGACGCATCCTGGCAAGACTTGACCCCACCGACACGTGGCAAAAGGGCGCAAAGTCGCTATGCTAAAAAAATTGCAGCTTCGCCATGGGAAGATGGCGCTTGCCGTTGATCCTTTCCAATCCGACAGTCACAAAACTCTCCCTCCTGCGACCCTCCTTTTCTCGTGATTTGCCACGTTCATTGATATGTGGAATCTCCTCATTGGTCTGTTGGTCACTTAAATCTAACTGCACCGGCAGCATGGAATGTGGCCCCGCCAGGACACGTGGTGCACGGGTGCTATGTCGCTGATGTTAGCTCCCGAGCAATTCTCGATAGCAAGACAGCACCAGTTGTAGATCCCTGCGGATCCAACGATTGTGAAGACTCACCATTCATGCTGAGACTACTGGGCCCACAGTACACCATGCGCCGACTCATACACATGGCACCTCCTTATTTGGTTTGATGAAGACTAGCTAGCAACCCAAGACCTAATCCGCAGAGCGACCACGTGTCAGCTAGGCGCCATGTCGCTATGTGAAAATCGATGCCAAATTCCCATAGCACCATAGCGCCCACTGACAACATGTCCTGAGATTTACGTGTGTCCCCATTCAATTCGTCACGCCGACTGCGCTTGCACAGTACCCACTGGGACCCATCTGTCTGATCATTTCTTGCCATAGTGAACTTTTCGCTTGGGCGCTATGTCGCCATCAGAAAATGCATGGGTTTTTCATTGGCGCCATAGCGCCTCGTCGTGTTTTTGAAACCTTTGGGCCGTGAACTTGTCTGCCCACTGCCAGCTGCGACCTGCGACTGGACCCATCCCTCTCATTGCCATATTCGTAATTGCACCACACCTTGGACGACACCTGGCGATCCTTGGTGAGACCTGGTCCTGTCGATCCACGTGGCAGATGGTCACCATGTCGCTATGATAAAATCTGCACATCTTTGCCATAGCGAGATGGTGCCATCCATTGATGCGACCAAACCTGACAATCGTGAGCACTCGTCATACCTCATGCTTTCGCCCTCCATGTTGATACACCTGGCATCGCTTTGAGACATGGCCCCATGTGACACACATCACCAGGGTGCGATGTCACTGTCATAACCCTCGCGCAACTCCTCCATAGCGCGATGGCACTTACCGTTGATCCGAGCTGATCCGACAGTGGTGAATGTAAGCCCCGACTGTGTTAGCCATGCCGACAGGAACTCTGACCTGGCACACGTGGTTTCTCTTGATTCGTCGCCGCAACACCTGATTCTGCCGGTCATCAAAATTCACCACTGTGACTATTTTCGCTAGGCGCCATGTCGCTATGGAGATTTTCTGGCCGATTTGCGATAGCGACATAGCGCCAAGGGTGTTAAGAAACTTTTTTGACTTGCGAAATGTTGGACCCACCCCTGCAACGTGTCGTCAGGGCGTCATCGCGCTATCATAAATATCGTGCATTTTCTTTATAGCACGATGGCGCCAACCGTTTGTCTGCTTAGATATGACGGCCAGAAACTTGTAGGTTGTAGCATTAAAATACCAACTCTGAGACTAACCGTTGAATAAGCCATGTGTTTGAATCTAAATCCTTGGCGGTAAAACCAGAGGTAACACTTCTGGCGACTCACAGGGGGCATGAACCTACTCAATGCATGACCAGTGCTTGAGAATAATCCATTAGGCCATAGAGTCAGAAGAGAGGGCCCAGACGTTACGAAACTGAGAGCTGCAAGAAACCCTAACCCTTAATGAGGAAATCAAAACATTAAAGAACCCTTGAACTCTGGCTCTGCCTTGCGACTTGAAAACAAAAAGTAGGACCTCCTCAGCAACCTGAAACTTGTCAAAACTTCGAGAACTGGCGACTCAAGAAGTGATCCATGTGCACGCGCACTTATTGTAAAACAAGAACAACATGAAGCAACTAAACTAACTATGTACATGGATTCACAACTTTCAGAAACAGGGCTTCAAATGGATCCCATTGACTGGAATGGGCAGAATTTCACCATTTGGCCTGCTTAGTTGGAACGCATTGGCCTATTTGCAACTAGAGATCAGATAAGGGCCACTCCATAGTGGATCAAATTTGGAGTGCCTTCCTGGTTTTGCTCTGTCTGAGTCCTACTTGAGAACTAAATCTCCTTCTCTAAAGATTCTGGCCCTTGCCTTCTTATCAAAACTCTTCTTCATCTGTTGCTGGTCTATCTCCAGGGTTTGTATAGCTTTGTTTCTCTTTTTTTCCAGTTAAATCAACTCTACCATTCTCACTGACATGGGACTATTTTCAACCAATTCCAGCTGATGAGCCAACTCCAAGGATGGGAATTCCAACGAGATTGGAAGTCTAGCCTCCCTACCATATACCAGCACAAAAGGTGAATTCCAAATAGATCTCTTGGGTGTTATCCTATCAGCCCATAGAGTAGTCCTTAATTTTTTATGCCAGACCCTCTGATTGTCTTCTATCATTCTCCTTATGATTCTGATCAGATTCTTATTGGAGGATTCAGCCAAACCATTACCTTGAGGATAGTAGTTCGATGATGTACTCAAATAGATATTGTGACTCATTGCCCATGCACAAATCTAGGTTCCAATAAAAGATTTGGCATTATCTGAGATGATAGTAGAAGGAGATCCAAACCTAGATACAATTCCATCAAGGAATTCAACAACTGATGGCTCTGTAGCATCCTTCAAGGCAACTGCCTCTGTCCACCTAGTGAAATAATTAGTAGCAGCCAAGATCCATTTATGACCTATGCTAGATGGAGAATTAATGGGGCCTATGAAATCCAACCCCCACTGGGCGAAGGGCTGATCCACCTGAATGGGGTGAAGAGGAAGAGCTACAAGTCTTTGTTTACCTGAGAAAAAGGCACATTTCTCACATTTTCTCACATACCTATAACAATCATGGAACAAAGATGGCCAGTAATATCCAGCCCTCATGATCTTCATGGCGGTTGTTCTTGCAGAGAAGTGGCCACCATCAGGGCCATCATGAAGTTCTTTAATCATCCTCTCAACCTGATCTTCTTCAATACATCTCAACAGGTTCCCATTAAAATCCCTCCTGAATAGGATATCATCAATCACAACATAGGGGATGGATTGTAGTCTATATTGTCTTCTTTTAGCTCTGTCCAATCCCTGAGGGTACCCATTCCCTGATAAAAAGTTCATCATGTCATCCATCTAGCTCCTTGGGGCATTAACATTTCTTTCCTCCTGCTGCTCTGCAATTACCATAGCGGTCCCTTCATCTGAATACTGACCTGATAAAATTTCCTTGCATAATCCTCTCCCTCTTACTAACTTGGTAATTTGAATATCAACATCATATTCCATTACCCTAGTGATCCATCCAACTCTCTTTTCACCGATGTCCTTGCTTAACAAGAAATCTTTTACACTCGCATGTGGCACCAACAAATGGATCCTATTGTGGGATAAGAGGTGTCTAAATTTCTTCAAAGCTCTAATGACTGCAAGGGCTTGCTTCTCAACAAAGCTATACTTATCTTCATACTCCTTGAGTCCTTCACTAAAGAAGGCTATGGGCTGCTCCTCATTCTTGTTATTTGTCTGAGTCAAGACAGCAGAAACACTTGACTCACCACCTAAAGTGTAGAGGATGAAATCTTTCTCAAAATTTGGGTTCATGAGAGTGGGGGCTGAGGCTATGGCTGCCTTAATGTCTTCAAAACTCTCCTTCCCCTCCTTCGTCCATGAGAAGACCATATATTTCTTAAGCATGGTTGTGAGGGGTTTCACCATAATGGAAAGATTAGGAATAACCTTCTTACAAAATTTATCCTACCAAGGAAACTTTGCAGCCCTTTCTTGTGTTTAGGGAGGGGAAGGGCAAGTATGGATTTTGTTCTTTCTAGATCAATGGTCAACCCATCCTTAGATACAATGTGTCCCAGTAATTTTCCTTGGCTTGTAGCAAAGACACACTTGGCTAGGTTGAGGGAAACCCCAAACTCTCTACATCTTAGAAATACCCGTCTCAAATGATCAAGGTGATCTTTTACATTCTTGGAATGTATAGTTATATCGTCAAGGTATACTAAGACAAACTTGTCGATTAATCTTTTGAAAGCTACCTCCATCGCCTTAAGGAATGTGGCACCTACATTTGTTAGTCCAAATGGCATCTTGCAATAAGCATAGGTGCCCCATTTAGTAGTAAATGTTGTCTTATATCTATTAGATTCGTTAACCAACACTTGGTTATAACCAGAAAATCCATCAAGAAAAGAAAACCTCCTTGACCCACTGACCTTGGATAGAATTTGCTCCATAGAAGGGAGAGGATGGTGATCCTTAAGGGAAGCCTGATTGAGATCCCTAAAGTCCACACACAATCTGATTTCTCCATTCTTCTTCCTTATAGGGACAAGGTTAGCCACCCATGATGAGTGTTTGATAGGAAAAATTATGTTAGCTTCAATCAACTTGGATAGTTCCTTCCTCATTAAGGGTTCAATCTTGGGATTCACTGGCCTCTGTTTTTGCCTTACTGGTTTGACCCTATCAACTAAATCTATGGTATGCTGAAACAAACTAGGGTCAAACCCCTTTAAGTCATCATATGACCAAGCAAACACATCATTAAATTCTTGACATAGATGAATGAAATTTTCTTTCTTAGCCTCAGAACATACCTTCCCCATGTTAAGAGATTTTCCATCAGCAATAGTAACTGGAGCATGATCATCCTTTTCTACAGATAGATTTATTCCTTTGCCCCTTGTCTGATCATCAGGATTAAAGACACTCTCCAAGGTAATGAGACCCTTGGGCAACTTGTTGGAACTGAGCTGAATGATCTGATCACCATACTGATCTTGTAGTCTTGACTGATTTCTTTCTGAAAATTCTGCTTCATTCTGCAAGAAACTCACAATCTGCTCATCAGACTCAAACACCTGCCAAAGAGTGTTATTATCAAGAATAGCAGGCCTTACTACCACCCTTATTTGTTGCTTCCTCTCTTCCTCGAGATCCCCTGGAACATCATAAGATGCACCCACTGCTGTAAATCTATCAGCATATTTGTTTTCTTTCCTAGGAATGCTTTGGATATTAAATGCTTGTAAACCCTTAAGCAAATCCCAGACTCTGTGTTTGTAAGACTTAAGCAGGCCATTTTTGGTGATATTCTGATTTCTCACTTGGTTCACTACCAACTCACTGTCTCCATATACTTTCAAGGCTTGAATTCCCCTCTTTTGGGCAAGTAGGAGACCTTGGATCAAAGATTCATACTCGGCCACATTATTGGTACAACTGAATTGGAGCCTAAAAGAGAAGTAGTATCTTATTTGTGCAGGAGAGATCAACATAACACCAGCCCCTGCTCCATTTCTATTTCTTGAGCCATCAAAGTACATACTCCATATTCCACTCATGTCATCATTAGCTCCAACAAGATCAGGAACTTGAGCCTCCTTCTCTATTATGCAATATGTACTAAGGCATGTCTCAAGAGTTTTCGACATAGGCTCAAACTGACATGTATTTGCCCACTCATCTAAGAAGAAATTAGGAATCTCTACTATGGAGGTGGCAGGCTCATTTACAATGTCATTTTCATCCATCTCCAAAATGGGGCAATTCATATTAATGAAGTTGGGAGTGTAGGGTTCAATGTGATGAAGGGCTTGAGGTTCTGCTCTAATTGAAGTGTTGGCCCCATATCTGGTCTTAAATGACATATAAGACCAATCAGCAGATATGAATCCACCTATTTGGGCAGTGAAGTCTCTTGAAAGATAGATGGCAAAATAGGGCTTGACTTCAGCAACAGATATGTCTTGAATCACAGTACAACCAGGGCATGCATGTAGGGCCATTTCCACATTCCTAAGGATGCCTACGGTTTTGACAGTACTCCCATCTAGTTGTAACACATCCCTAATAATGGGCTCATAATTCATTCCTAAAGCATCAGCAACACACCTAGGCATTACTGAGCTGCTAGCCCCTGAATCGATCATGCAATTACGGACTAACTTGCCCCCTATAATCAGAGAAACATAGAATGGAGGAGGTCTAACCTTTTTATTTGTCTCCATGTCACCTGATGGTTGTACTAAACTAGTGTCACCCTCCATGGTAGATGATTGATCTTTGGGCTCAATCTTTTCCAATTCTTGCTGCAGCATCCTTTTCTGCATTGGTATGGTGGCAACTGCATCCCACATGGAAATGCTTACATTGGTTTTCTTCATTTTCTCTATCACACTCAAGGGTGCATTAGGAATTTTGGCGAAAACTTTGGGAGCTGTACCCCTGAGATGCCGAGATGAAGCAACATAGGGATCACTTGCATCCTCCTTTCTTGGACCTTGCCTTTGCTATTGTGAAGTGTTTGTCTGCTCATTTTCTTTTTGTGTATGAGGTATAACACTCGAAGTTGAGGCCTGCTCAGGAGAAAGGGGGGCAGTATGTTCCATAGCTCTCTTCTTGCTTCTTGTGTTATGAGCAACGGAATCCTGGTTTACATTACAATCCTCCTCCATCTGGTGATTCATAAAAGAGCAATCACCCTGCCTCTGAACATATGAGGCCTCCTTGGGATGATCTTCCTTGTGTGATTGCTTTACTGTAGACTCCTGGACAGTTAGGGCCAAATAAGATTCTGCTTTCTGACATAGGCAGTAGGTATAAGAATAGTTACATGAAGGACAAAATTCTTGATCTTGGGCTAAGTTATTTTGAGGAACTAAAGCTCTACTCTGATTTGAGCTTGAAGCAGCAACATGACTATTTTTCCTATTCTGATCAAAAGAGCTATTCCAATGATTAGGAGGCCTACCACCACTTAGAGCCTGATGTTGTAATTGAGGGGGCTTGCCACTTTGGGCTTGCTGCCTTTCTAAGGCCACCACCTTGTTACTCATTTTTTGTATTAGAGAAAAACTATCCTCTAATCTCTTCCCTTGGTCCTTCAACTCTTTCCCCTGCTCTTGCAATTTTTTATCCAGAGTCCTCTCTCTTTTATCTATATTCAGCACTAGACCTTGGAGCATTTCCTTGAGTTCCTCTATTCCATTTGAGGATGTGGAAGCTTGGGGAACTGGAGTAAGGGCTTGTGATGTAGAAATTGTAGGAAGGGGGGCTATTGCTGGTTGGTGGTTGGGAACATCAGGAAAGAAAGGAATAGGAGGCCTTGGAGCCAACTTTCCACCTTGTATTAGGATATTATCAGCTTTTATAGCTGTCTCATAAGCATTTGGTAATGTATCTCCTCCCATAGTTTGGATAGTAGTGGCAATGTCACTGTTGAAAGCTCTAAGGTAATGCAAGAAGGCATTACCAGGGGTAGGTTTCACTATAGTAGGTATTCTGTCCCATGTCTTTTGGAATCTGTAATTAAAATCAGTCATACATTCATGGGGGGCTCTTTTTATTGTAGTCAGCTGCTCTAGCAGTGACAAATGGTCACTCTTATCCTCAAAATGTTTGCATAATCCTGCTCCTAGTCCATCCCAATCAGTTATGGAACCGTGAGCTAAGCCTCTATACCACTGTAATGCTTTTCCTTTTAAAGATGAGGCTAGAAGTCTGACAGCAACATCGTCTTCTGTAATACCATGAATATTGCAGACATTCGCTACCTCTTGGATATGCTCTAAAGGGGAAATAGAAGTTTCGCCAGTAAAATCATATATACTTTTTAGTGTAGATACTGGTATATCATGTCTTTGGGTTAACAACAGAGGACTTCCACCATTAAAGGTGGCAAAAGCATGAACTCTTGGCTATGCCATATAAACAAGTGTTCTATTGATGAGTGTTGATGGCAATCTAGGCTGAGTTCGAATAGTAGGGGGAGTAGAGACAAATCTTACAGGTATATCAACTGTTATTCTACCCCTGACTGGTGATAATGAAGTTTTAGTCCTTCTTCTCCTAGGATTTGAAAGAGAAAGCTCTTGATATTGAAATTTACCTCTAGAAGATGCCCTTGTTTTAGTCCTGGGCATGAATTACTGCAAACTTGGTCTAGAACTAGACTTTTTGATGTTCGGAGTCGCCAAGTACTTGAAGAATCAGCCTCCTAAAGGCTCAAAAACTGAAGCCAGCACTACTTCTTCAGCATTTATCTCTAGAATTCTTTCTCCTTGACACTAGTAGACCTAAAATCTTCTGATATGAGTCCCACCAGGCGTGCCAAAAACTGTTGTCACTTAGGTTTGCACCCTTGTCCAAGGCCTATGTGGGAGGACAACCTAGTGAAACATGGAAACAACCTCCAAGCTGTGGGACTTGAACTGCGAGGTTGAGTCTCCGGAGAAGGCCGACTTCCTCTTACTGTCAGGGCACACCTATCTATTCTCAAAAGGGAAAGGGAGAAAGAGAGCATTAAAGCAAATCTACCTAGTCTAATCTAAGGCGATGATGCACCAAAACAGAGTGTTCAGACTCATTTTCTTGCCCATATATGCACTACGGAACTAGGGTAACATTCAAGGTCATACGTTCATTTAGACTTATATCAACCAGCAACCACATTTAGATTAGGAGACCAACTGAATAACACCAGGAACAAAAGATTTCACTTGTATATTATTCAATAGGCCAAAGATAGATACAGTATGCAGACCACTGATCTCAACAATGCATCAACGAGAGGCAAAATGATACACATACACGTTGATGGCTGAAAGAGATGATACAGGATGTTTATCTAGCTCAGAGACAAAGGGATTTTTCACTGCAAGTTTGCAAGCAGCAGCCGAGAAAATCAGGAAGAGTCGACCCTTACGAAATGTACAAAATCTGTCTTTATAGTTCAGGCGTAACTGAGATCTTTTTTGCTGAAATGACCCTGCAACTACCTGCCATTGAGTACTGTGGAAGACAATCATGGAAAAAATCTCCAAAAAATTTGATCTCTTTCACCAATAATGTCCTGAGAAGACTGAAAATGGTGCCATTACTGCGCTCCGACCTGGTAGATGGATCAACGGGTGGGTGGAGTGTCATTCTGTGTTTTACATTTACTCTGGTAGGTCGAGATTGATCATGGAGATCAGATTGCACGACAAAATCGATTATCCTCGCCTCCTGGTTCATGAATCCGTTGAGGTCAAAAGGTCAACCGAGCACCCTATGCGTCAACTAGGCCACACAGGCCAATTGCATTTCTTTATTTCCCCACCTGGAGGTCCTCCCGCGGTTGACCACCCTGAATACTATCATGATTGTGACAGTTACACTAACCGCCAACCGCCATCCTAGACTGCGCCGATAGGACGCGTGTCGACAAGGGCGTTGTGTTGCCAACATAACCCTCGCACATCTCCGTCATAGCGTGATGGCGCCTACCGTCGATCAGCCTCGATTCAACGATCATGGAGACTCATCATTCTACAACCTCTTCCCTTGTAAATCACTGGGCCTGCGGCACATATGGCACTTCCCCATTGGTCCAACGATCGCTTAGTCCTTGCTGTGCTAGCTATATGAAACATGGTTACACCAGGACACGTGGCGTATGGGCACTAACTTGCTATCATAAAATTCACATAGTTTCTCCATGCCGAGATAGCGCCTGCCGCTAATCCCTGTAGATCTGACGGTGTAGAACCCACCTCTGCAACGTGCTAGTTGCATCAAGAAACTGGTCCCATGACATGTCTGTGCCTTGACCTGGCATATGTGGCAAATCCTGATTCGCCATGGACCCTCCAATCCGCGACTGGGCCCTATCTTGTTTGGAACCACCTCAGCGACGCATCCTGGCGAGACTTGACCCCACCGACACGTGGAAAAAGGCCGCCAAGTCGCTATGCTAAAAAATTGCAGCTTCGCCATGGCGAGATGGCACCTGCCGTTAATCCTTTCCAATCTGACAAGCACAAAACTCTCCCTCCTGCGACCCTCCTTTTCTCGTGATTCGCCAGGTCCATTGATATGTGGCATCTCCTCGTTGGTCTATTGGTCACTTAAATCTAACTGCACCAGTAGCATGGAATGTGGCCCCGCCAAGACACGTGGTGCACGGGCGCTATGTCGCCGATGTTAGCTCCCGAGCAGTTCTCGATAGCAAGACGGTGCCAGTCGTAGATCCCTATGGATCTGACAATCATGAAGACTTGCCATTCATGCTGAGACTACTGGGCCCACTATACGTCGTACGCTGACTCATACACATGGCACCTCCTTATTTGGTTCGATGAAGACTAGCTAGCAACCCAAGACCTGATCCGCAGAGTGACCACGTGTCAGCTAGGTTCCATGTCGCTATGCGTAAATCGAGGAAAAATTCCCATAGCGCCATAGCGCCCACTGACAGCGTGTCCTGAGATTTACGTGTGTCCCCATCTGATTCCCCACGCTGACTGTGATTGCACAGTACCTGCTAGGACCCATCCGTCTGATCATTTCTTGTCATGGTGAAGTTTCTGCTTGGGCGCTATATCGCCATCAAAAAATGCATGGGTTTTTCGTTGGCGCCATAGCTCCTCGTCGTGTTTTTGAAACCTCTAGGTCGTGAACCTGTCTGCCCGCCACCACGAAACCGCTGACCTGCCGTACTCTGCGACCTGCGACCGGACCCATCCCACTCATTTCCATATTCATAACTACACCACACCTTGGATGACATCTAGCGATCCTTGGTGAGACCTGGTCCTGTTGATCCATGTGGCGGATGGTCGCCATGTCGCTATGATAAAATCCGCACATCTTCGCCATAGCGAGATGGCGCCATCCATTGATGCGACCAAATCTGACGATCGTGAGGACTCATCATACCTCATGCTTCCTCCCTCCATGTCGATACACCTAGCATCGCTTTGAGACATGGCCCCACCTGACATGCGTCACCAGGGTGCGATGTTGCTTTCATAACCCTCGCGCAACTCCTCCATAGCATGATGGCACTTACTATTGATCTGAGCTGATCCGAAGGTGGTGAATGTAAGCCCCGACTGTGTTAGCCATGCCGACAGGAACTCTGACCTGGCACACGTGGTTTCTCCTTATTCATCGCCGCAACACCTGATTCCGCCGGTCGTCAAAATTCGCTGCCGTGACTATTTCCACCGGGCGCTATGTCGCTATGGAGATTTTTCGGCCGATTTGCGATAGCGACATAGCGCCAAGGGCATTAAGAACCTTTTTCGACCTGCGGAACGCCGGACCCACCCCTGCAACGTGTCGTTAGGGTGTCATCGTGCTATCATAAATATCGTGCATTTTCTTTATAGCGCGATGGCGTCAACCGTTGGTCTGCTTAAATCTGATGGCCAGAAACTTGCAGGTTGTAGCATTAAAATACCAACTCTGAGACTAACCATTGAATAAGCCGTGCATTTGAATCTAAATCCTTGGCGGTAAAACCAGAGGTAACAATAACTATGCACCATAAATGGAGAAAAAAAGGTTAAGCTTATTGAAAATATTTTCAAAGTTAACTTTATTGCAGTCACAAAAATAGGGCAGTATCATCTACAAATTAACATTGGAGGAGATAAAAGTTATCTAGAAATGTTATACCTTTAACATAAGGAGAAAGAGAGTTGTCTTTAAGAATATAATAGAGTGTGTCTAAAGTAATCACAAAGAGGGAAGGGGCAAGGGGGCATCCTTGCCTAATGGATCTACTAAGAAGAAAAGGGGGCAAGAGGGAGCCATTAATATCAATTTGGGCATAAGTATCCTTAAGAAGAACCTTAGCCATGCTGCTAAATGAAGGGGGAAAGCCAAAGGCCTCTAGCATCATAAGAATAAAATCCCACTCAACTCTATCATAAGCCTTTTCAAAGTCTAGAAGAAACATGGCCAGCTTTTGATTAGAATGCTTGGCCCGGTTCATGGACTCATAGCTGGTGATCAAGTATTTCAAATTATACCTACCCTTAATGAAACTAGTTTGGGTGGAATAGATATAATTAGGGAGGATGCCCTCGAGTCTAAGGGATAAGATTTTAGCAAGGATCTTGTATGAAACATTAAGAAGGGTGATGGGCCTTCAATTTTTGAGGAGGGCCTTATCCCCATCTTTAGGGATTAATTTAATGATCCCAGGGTTAATGTAGTTTCCCAAGGAACCTTTATTTAAAGCTTCACCATAGATATCCTTTAGATTGTTGCAGATCCAACTAATATTAACTTTATAAAATTTAATGGGAAGACCATCAGGCCCTGGGGCCTTGTCATTCTTTAAATAGAGATAGCTTTATGGATTTATTCAAGAGAGATTTTGTTGCTAAGAAGCTCACAATTATAGCTGGAGATCTTGTTGGGAATAATGTTCTTGCACTTTGCCCTGAGAGTTTTGGAATCAGAGGAATCTTTAGATGTAATAAGATTTTGATAATAAGCAAAGAAGGCCCTCATAATATCCTTAGGGCTATTGATCTCAGTGCCATTATCCATGAGTCTTTTAATGGGCTCATTGATTTGCTTATGTTTAACGAGTGTCAGACTCCCTTAAACTAAATTTGATGGAAGTTAATAACCCTCCCCAATCTAATGTAACAAACAACTACTCTGCCATTAGTAGCGATCTCCCTACTGCCATTAATTGTGTTTCTCCTTCTACCTCTATTTTGCCTAAAGTGACTACCATGCAAAAGATATTTTCAGTTGTCGTGGCCTCTCCTTTGACATTCATTGTGGCTAGACTGAGATTCAACATTAAAAGTCAACATGGGGCCAGCAAATTCGGTAAGGATATTAGCACAAATTGGATGCCTCTCTCCATTTACCCTAATAATAATCTGTAAGGAAAATTGTAGATTGACGGAAACCACCATTTTCTTTGCTATTGTTGAGGTTGAAAAATGTTTAGCTCGCAAATGTATGGATGACTAGTTTTACAATTTTTGGAATCTTAAAATGGGTTATCATACTTTATTATGTCAACAAATATAGTGGGTTTTTTTATTTTATTCTTTACGAATCCTAGCTCACAGGTTGTAATCCTGAAAAGGCAATAGTGGTTTGTGGGCGTAACCTCCTTCCATGCCCTAGCTTGGTCTCCAGAAGCCATTCATGAAGAAGTTTGGTACTCTCTTCTCCTTGATGGTTGTTAATTAAACAAATTCCTCCCTTCTTATGGTGTTTCCTCCCACAACTCTTGGAACCCCTAGGGAATGTTGTTAGAATGGATGAATCACCAAGGCCCATCCCCAACATGGATGCTAGAGCTTTAATATCTCTAAAACCTGGAATAGACATTCCAACCTCTCTTGATCTACATTTTGAAAATAAAAATTTCTCATGTCCTTTAGAATTCCTTGGTGGCCTTAATGCATGCTTTCTGTGCTAGTGAGAAGACCACTTAAGAAAGGATTGTCCCATCTTAGCTTAAAAACAAGTTGCTATCAAAAAAGTTGAACAATTAATTGAAACTGTGAATAAGGGGGAAACCCTAGAGTTAAAAAAATCACAGTCAGTTAACCCAATTTTTGTACCCACCCAATCTATTATTCCTAGCCAAAACCCTATAATTACCCCCTCAGCGACACAAAATTTTGCCCCTCAAAGACACAAAATTTTGGTACTAATATTGATAATGAGGGATTTCATATGATGGTAAAAACACCAAGAGAAGGTGTAAGAATGCTTAGCAACCTATCATTGAAAACTCCTCTATTTCCCTCATCAATATGGATACCCAACCCTAGTCACTCGTAATATTCTAAGAAACTCCACCATTTAGGTTAACATGCAAACTGAAAGGATTTAAATAGAGAAATAAAATAGACGCAATAAGAAAAATACGCAACACCAGATTTATCTTGGTTCACCACAATAGTGGCTATGTCCAGACTATAGAGTATTGGATTAATATGTAAAAGGTTATTACAAATGAATAGGAGCAACATATAAAAAGGCTCCAATGATATTACATATGAAAGGTTTCAAGAAACCAAGAGACACACTTATTGGAGGGAAGAAAACAAGTGGCCATTAGCCTTCACCATATCAACAAACTCCCACTTGAAGGACAACCAATACTACAACTGATCACCTAATACCCTGCTCAAAGAATGATCTATCTTTTCTTCACAAGCCCAAGAGAATTTCTAGCACATTCAAACTTCTCTTTGGCAACAATCTTCGTGAATATATCAGTCGGATTGATCTTGGTATCAATCTTGACAACATTCAGCTTTCCCTCTTTGACTGCATGACGAACAAAGTGAGCATGTGCATCAACGTGCTTGGAGCGATGTGATGAGTGATTATGTGCTAGGAAGATCGCACTATGGCTGTCACAAAACAAATTATATTCACTTTGATGAACTTTCAAGTCACCAAGTAACTGCTGAAGCCAAATCATTTCCCTTGCACCTTTGAAAAGAGCTAAGTATTCAACCTCAACTGAAGAAAGAGAAATTCAATGTTGCAATCGTGAAGCCCAACTAATCGTAGCTCCAACAAACGTGAAGGTATAACCAATGGTAGACCTTCATTTATCCAAGTCTTAGCAAGATCAGAATTAGTGTAACCTTGTAGTTGAACTTTGTTTTCACCAAAACATTAGACATAATCTAAAGTGCCTTTTAGATATCTTTGTATCCATTTGATGGCTTCCCAATGAGCTTTCCCAAGATTGTTCATGAACTTGTTCACAACTCCCACTGCATGAGCAATGTCGGGGTGAGTAGAAACCATAGCATACATAATGCTACCAATGGCTGATTTGTAGGGAATTTTCTCGATAAATTCTATTTCTTCTTGTGTTTTAGGACATAATTCAGAACTTAATCGAAAGTGACCAGCAAGAGGAATAGGAATTACTTTTGATTCAGCCATGCTAAATCTTTCAACAACTTTGTCAATGTATTGTTTTTGAGACAAAGTGATTTCCCTCTTTTTCCTATCCCTTGTGATTGTCATGCCAAGAATCTTTTTGGCCGCCCCTAAGTCCTTCATTGCAAATTCACTTGCCAATTTTTGCTTCAACTCATTAACTATTCTTTTGTTTGTGCCAACTACTAACATGTCATCGACATAAATAAGAAGGATGACAAACTCACCACTTGGAAGTTTCTTGAAGTAGACACATGGGTCTGATTCACATCTTTTGAAATTATGCTCAGCCATGAAGCGATCAAATTTTACATACCACTATCTTGGGGCTTGTTTGAGGCCATACAAGCTCCAATTCAATTTCCAATAAAGATGTTCATGTCCCTTCTTTTGAAACCCTTGAGGCTGCTCCATGTAAAGTTCCTCTTCTACATCACCATGTAGGAATGTGGTTTTCACATCAAGTTGTTCTAACTCAAGATCCCACGCTGCTGCTAATCCCAGAATAGTTTGAATAGTTGTCATATTGACAACTAATGAGTAGATTTCAGTGAAATCTATCCCTTTTTCTTGATCAAATCCCTTTACCACCAATCTGGCTTTGAACCGTTTGTTGCCTTCTGCTTCTTCTTTTAACTTGTATACCCACTTGTTCCTAAGTGGTCTTCAATTAGGTAGAAGAGATACTGAATCCCAGGCTTGATTCTTGAGCAAAGAATTCATTTCTTCATGCATCGTAGCTTGCCATTTTTCACTATTTACATCTTTAAGTGTAGCTTTATAAGTGGTGGGTTCGAAAAATTTAGAAATCAATATTGAAGGCTCTGCCTTTTCAGCAAGTAACAATTCATAATCTGAGAATTTTGTTGGCATTCTCCTTTCTCTAGTGGATCTTCTCATTCAGGGTTCTCTGTTCTCTAGTTGAACCAATTCAAATGGAGAACCAGTTACACTAGTTTGCTAGTTTAAATTTTGTATGCCCTCTCTACTACTAGAGAATAGATTATTATAAGATTCATTCACATGACTTTGGCCATTGATTGGATTTGTGGGCTCTTAATTTCCTTTAACATCGCTATTGGATGTCCCAGTCTCATCAATAAAATCCCTTGAAAAAATGTGCATATTCTATGTCTTGAGCAATCTCAAATTGTCATGGGAGCAAGTGTTACTAATGTCTAATAATTGCTGGTTCAAAGCCTTAGCGTTAGTTGTTTGCAGTCCATTGTGTTGAGTGTGAACATCATTGAGGGGAATTTGAACACGTTGAGCTTGTTCATCAGAGATTGTAATGCTAGAAAGTGATTGTAGGTCTTTACCACTATTTTGAAGTGTAGAATTATAATTGCCCTGCATTTGAGCCTAGTTTTTATTTGCCCCTTGCAGATTATGTGCAAGTTGCAAATTAGTTGGACCCTGTGAATTGCATTGCATATTACCTACACTCTGAAACTACCCTTGTGTATTTCCAAGGATGTGGCCTATGTTCCCACTGTAGCCTATGCTCCCACCGTGTATTGCCAAGGGTGACACATGTTCACTATAAGTACCCTGCAGATCAGTTTGTATACCCTGTGAAATGGCTCTAATGCCCTGCACATTGTTTTTCTGTGGATCTAATTGCCTAGCCTGCATTCGTGGATGAGCATTAAAATTGGACATATAGTCCCTCCCAGTGCTATACTGCAAGTTTTTAGTGTTTCCCACACTATGTTGTGCATCCCGTTCATTGTTTGGATGCATTTCTTCGGGAGTTACAAAAGACCGCAGGTATGAATGGTCATCCCTTGACTGATAGCCCAACATAGTAAAAGGATCCCTTGAACTTTGGTTTGAAATGCTTTCATAGACTTGGTCATGATGCATAGACAAATTGCTGTCTTGAGAAGAGATATCAAAAAACTCTCGTGAAAAACTATCATCATGTCTTGTGTTCCCAAGTGTGGAAGAAGATGATAAATTTGGAAATAGTACAAAGGTGAGACTATATGAGATAGTGTTAGAAACTATTTGTAAATTTAATCCAACATTTCTTTGTGCAGAGATTGGTACAAATTCTTTTTCAGACATTTCTTGAGAATGTAGCACCTAGAAATGTTTTCTCATTGAAGACAACGTCTTTTCTTGTAATAATTTTCTTTTCACTTAAACTCCAAAGCCTGAAGCCAAATTGATCCTCTCCATATCCAACAAATATGCAAGGCTCAGATTTAGGATCCAGCTTGCTTCTCTTTTCTTTGGGCACATGTGAAAAAGCCTGACAACCAAAAACTTTAAGATGAGAGCAAGAAATTCTTCTACCTTGCCATTCCTCTTCTGAAATCCCAAAGTTCAACCTTGAAGAAGGAATTTGATTAATGAGATATATGGCTATATTACATGCCTCAACCCAGAATTATTTTCCCAATCTTGCATTTGAAAGCATACACCGAGCTTTCTCTATTATTGTCTTGTTGAGTCTTTTTGCTGCCCCATTTTCTTGAGGGGTGTAGAGTACAACTTTCACCCTATGAATACCATTATCTACACAGTAATTTTCTAACTCTAGCGAACAAAAATCACCCCCATTATCCATTTTTAAACATTGGATCTTATGGCCCCTTTGGTTTTCAACAAGAGCTTTGAAAACTTTAAACTTAGAAAAAACTTTAGATTTATTTGCCATCATATATATCCATACTTTCCTAGTACAATCATCTAGGAAAGTAACAAAAAAATTTGCACCTCCTAAAGAGCTTACCTCAACCGGACCAAAGACATCCGAGTGTACAAGTTCCAATGGTTTTTCCTTGAGATTATGTCCATCTTTCAAGAAGCTGACCCACTTTTGGTTTTCGTAAAGGCAATGTTCACAAAATTCCAAATTTTTTGATTGGAGACCCATTAGTTGATCCCTTTTGAGCATTATCTCAAGGCCCCTTTTTCTCATGTGGCCTAATCTTTGACGTCAAAGTGCTACATCGCTGCCCATGATTGTCATAGCAGCCCCTATTTCAGTAGGCTTCTCAAGAAGATAAATATTACCAACTTTATTTCCTTTGGCAATTATTCTTGAACCCTTGGTAACTTTCCAAGGATCCAGATATAAGGTTGGATAATATCCTTGTGCAAAGAGCTAACTAATGGAAATCAGATTTTTCTTTAATTTGGGAACATGGTGAACATCTTTTAACAACCATTTCCCTCCATCTTCCAATGATAACAAAATGTCACCTTTGCCAACTATTTCATAGGATTTGTTGTCTCCAAGAAATACCTCTCCAAATTGACCTTCATGGTAGTTTGTGAAACAATTCGTACATGAAGTAGCATGAAAAGAAGCTCCAGAATCTATCACCCATGAATCTGATTTTGTGTCACTTGTAGAAAGAACTAAAGTTCTTTCATCTTTCTCATAGGTTGTATTTGATTCCACGTTTCTTACATTTTCTTGTGCTTTCTTGTACGCCTGAAAATTTCTCTTTGTGTGGCCAAGCTTACCACAAAACCAACATTCTCCATTCCTACCTCTTGACCTTGAATGATTGGGTGACTTTGATCTTTGTTGATTGTAATTATTATTTCCTCTATGATGGCTTCTTCCTCTTCTCTCGGTGCTGACCATAGTGAGAGCATCGCTGGATGAGGAGTCTTTATTACTCCTTCTCATGTCTTCACTTAATAAAGTGGCAACAACTTTTTCGTAGGCCAGCTTTGACTTCATAGAGTTTGAAGTACTTATAGCTATAACTACAGGATCACAACTGTCAGGTAAAGAACATAACAAGATGATGGCTTGGGCTTCGTCATCTTGAGTCATACCAACCGAGCTTGCTTGACATAATAGGGTATTCAAATCATTTATATGATTTGAAATCGTAGTCCCTTCCTTCATTTTTAGTTTCTAGAGTTTCTTCATAATGAAGATTTTGTTTGCAGCTGACACCGTTTGATACATATTTTGAAGTTTGTCCCAAACTTCTTTTGTTGACTTCTCATTTGAGACATTGAAAAAGACATTTTTCTCTAGCGAGAGAAAAATGGATGCCATCGCCTTCTCATTCATCTTTTCCCAATCTTCATTAGACATTGTAGATGGTTTCTTAGACTTTCCTTCAATTGCAAGAGCCAAGTCTTGCTTAACCAGCAAGGAGCACATCTGCACTTTCCACAAGCTGTAATTCTTGCTTGTAAATTTCTCTATTTTCATATCCTCCATCTTTTTGAAAAAGTTCAACACCGATTTCCCAATCTACACACCTCGTGCTCTGATACCAATTAAAAGGATTTAAACAGATAAATAAAATAAACACAATAAGAAAAATATGCAACACCAAATTTGCCCTAGTTCAACAATAGTGGCTACGTCCAGACTGTAGAGTATTGGATTAATATGTAAAAGGTTATTAAAAATGAATAGGAGGAGCATATAAAAAGGCTCCAATGATATTACATATGAAAGGTTTCAGGAAACCAAGAGACACACTTATGGGAGGGAAGAAAACAAGTGACCGTTGGCCTTCACCATATCAACACAAACATTCTTATCTAAAAGCTTGAATCCAAAAAGTGATAATACCCTTTTCATTATGAAAATGCAATGTCCCACAATCTTTTTTAAAGAAATTGATGATGAATAATTTTTTGAAATCATCCTTGTGACGGGTGATATTTCTGCATAGAGTGAACCTTTGGAAAAACCAACCAAGGTTTCCCCCAATGACTCGCAATTTGTTTCAGATTTGGAGCTGGTCACATCACTTTAGTCAGAGGATGATGAACTTGTTAATATTAACAATGTAACCATACCAGAAAGAAGAGGTTGCCCTTCTGGTTCCAAAAACAAAAGCAAAGGACTAAAACTAATAGAGAGAATCAAGATACTCTGACAACATCGTCTAACAATGACCGTACTCGTTCCCCTCTCTAATTAATTTCCTCATGAATTTTATTTCATGGAATATAAGGGGTCTTGAGTCCCCCAACAGAAAGTTAATGGTTAAACATTATCTCAAAATGCAACATTTTATTGACATTTTCATGATGTAAGAGCTTAAAGCTATTGGATTCATGTTAGATACGAAT
Organism: Cupressus sempervirens; assembly: GCA_028749045.1. NCBI lineage: Eukaryota > Viridiplantae > Streptophyta > Pinopsida > Cupressales > Cupressaceae > Cupressus > Cupressus sempervirens. The sequence continues at coordinate 689,198,784 of CM053784.1, forward strand.
CTCAATTATATATGGAAGGATGCTATTAAATTTCACATGAATCACCCAAGAGGTAGGGGTGGTGTTTGTATTCTAATTATCCCTAAATGGGAAAACTAAATTTCTGATCATGAGATATCTCCATGCAACAAGGCAGTTTGGGTTAGTATTAGGTACCAAAATTTTATGATAGGCATTTCTTCTATCTATGCTTATAATGACTATAAGGAAAGAACACAACTTTAGGATTGATTCTCAACCCTACTTGACATTCCATGGGTCTTAGGAGGGGACTTTAACATGATTGAATCTCAAACTAATAAAAGCACTAGTAATCTTTTCTCTTAAAAAGACCAAGAAAAGCTTAAGTGGGTAGATTACTTCAGCAAAACCTTCTTTTTGACCCACTTAATGGTGGGATGCCCTCCAATAAGGGCCTATGGTATACCTAGTGCAATTGACAAATTGGTTCTGCTAGAATATACTATAGGCTTGATAGATTTTATGCTAATAGAAACTATTTCTCTTTTGCCCCTAATTGTCAGGGTAACTTAGTCACAGTTTCCCCTACTACTTTGTCTGACCATAATCCCATCTCTATCATCATTAGAATTAATAACATGACTCATAATAAACCTACAAATGCTAAATTCATCCTTAATACCATCCTTCTATGGGCTGAAGAATCCTCTCGGCGGTCAAATTGATTAGTGTCATTAATAAAAATAACACATAATTTTTTAATTTAAATACTCTTTTTTATATCTGTATATAATTACATCAACATTTCACAACTTCTTTAAATTTATTTAATTATATTTGGTGTTCCCTTTTTTGTGTTTCACGCTTTTCTTTTTGATGAATAGACCTTTTCCATTAATTATAATATAAAAGATACACCTTTTATGTTTCACCTTTTTAAAGAAGTTGGATTTTAAGTTTAAAAGTTATAATGTTTAGTAAGTTTGTAAGAATTTTAGATAGAATTTTTTTAATAAAAATTTCTTATTTTTTTTTTTTAAATAATAGTTTTACATTTCTCTTTTTTATATTGTTTTATATTATAATTGATAGTTGTTAAAATATATTTATTTACAAAATTAGATTTAGAAAGTGGAAATTAAGACTAGAGTTTGAAAGTGAAAACAATAGAAAATAAAACTAGATTATAAAGTAAAAAGAGGAAAGAAAAATAGAGTTGGTTAGATATTGATTTTCATATGTTATCCATTTAAGTTTATATTTGGTTTATGTTTTTTCTTAATCAAATTAATATTACTGTCATATTATTTAAAAATATCTAAAATATTCTAATTTTATCATTTTATAGTATTATATTGTTTTATATTTTAATATGTTGTTTTGTTATTTTTTTTCTTGTATATTATTTTATTGCTATTATTAAAAATACTACAAGAGTTGACTAAATGATTGTTTTGAGTCTTGATATTTTATTTTATTAATTTTGAGTCTCCATGATTCAAAGATTGTCCTTAAATCTATTCATTTTGTATTTGTTAAATAATTATAATAATAATGTAACTTAAATAATATTTTTATATGATCTTGATTGATGTGTAAAAGGTTTTATATTATAATTATGTGAAAAATTAATCAAAAAATGAAAAAAAAAATTGATGCTTCCTTTAACATTGTGGTTTAAAGTGATTGAATAGAATCACCATTTTAAGATTATAATTTAAAGTAGTTGTCAAATAAATAAATTTTGCTTTCATATTCTATGTTATAAAATTTACTTTTTAAATTATTATTTTTTCAATATATTTTATTTTTTCAAGTATATGTTTTGATTGAATTTTTTTATTTTAGTTATTCAATAATATCATTATATTTTTAAATATTTTTGGTCATTTATACATTTATTTTGATTTTAATCTTTCAAATGCTCAAATTTTAGTTTTTACATATGATTTCAAATTATTTTAGAGTTTTTTTAGCACTTTTAGATTATTTAGAATTTTTATTTATTTTATTTTATCTTCTATACAATTAACAACAAATATTTTATTTTGATATTCTTTTTTAATATCTATATAAAATTACATCAACATTTCATGACTTCTTTAAATTTATTAAATTAAATTTGATACGTGTTTTTTTTATGTTTTACTTCTTTAAGAAGTTGAATTTTAAGTTTAGATGTTATAAAGTTTAGTAAGTTTGTGAGAATTTAAGATAAAATATCCTTTTTATAGAAGTTTGTAATTTTAATACAATTTAAATTTTATTAAATAATTTATAAAGTGTATTTAAATCATTTACAATTAAGTATTAAAGTTTTACATTTCTATTTTTTTAATTTTTTCTATATTATAATTGATAGTTGACAAAATATATTTATTTACAAAATTAGATTTAGAAGGTGGAAAGTAAAATTAGAGTTTGAAAATAAAAATAATATAAAATAAAACTGGATTATAAAGTTTACAAAAAAAGGAAAGAAAAATAGAAGTTTATATTTGAAGTTTATATCTAGTTATGTCTTTTCTTAATCAAATTAATATTGCTATCATATTATTCAAGAATATCTAAAATATTCTAATTTTATAATTTTTCTTGTATGTTATTTTATTGTTACTATTAAAAACACTACTAGAGTTAATTAAATTATTATTTTAATATTTTATTTTATTAATGTAGTCAATAGGCTATTTGTGGGAACTTTGTTCTCAAAAATTAAATTTTTGACGAAAAATTTGCAAGTTGACTGGGAAAGTTGTCAATTTGGCTAGAAAATTAAAAATCCTTCCCGTTAATTATTTATTGGCCATATTTTTAATCTTCTTCCATTTTTAACTCTTGTTTTGATATTTATTAGTTGTTATCTTCACTTTTAACTATTGTTTTTATTTTTCTATTTATTAGTTGATCACCTTAGCTCATGTTGTGATCTATTCATTTAACTTTTAATTTTTAAAATTGATCTAGATTTTAGTTTTTAAATTTTATTTTTTTAATATTAGTTTAATTTTTTCTTTAAACATTATTTTTTAGTTTCTATAATTTATTTAATCAATAGAATATTTGTTAGACATAGTATATTTTTGTATTTCTCTTATTAATTTTTCATAATAGATTTTTTGATGGTTTTTTGAAACGATATTTGATAAATTTAATTTAAATAAATAATATTCATTAATCTATTTAAAAAAATTTAGTAAACATTGTGTTATTTAAATTAAAAAGTATTAATAATCTAATTTGTTCACATAAGATTATATTTTAAATATCCACTTTTAACTATTATTTTTCTTTTCTTATTTATTTATAAAGTAGTTATTTGTGATCTCCACATTAATATTATGTTGTGATCTCTATTTATTAAACTTTTGATTTTTTAAATTGATTTAGATTTCAATTTTTTAAATTACTATTTTTATATTAGTTTTTTCTTTAAATATTATTTTTTAAATTTCTATAATTTGTTTAGTCAATAGAATATTTGTTAGAGTTATTTTTCATATTATTATTTTTATTTCTTCGTAATAAATTTTTTGATGGATTTTTTTTAAATAATTATTTTTTTATATTTGATAAATTTAATTTAATTATAAAATCTTGAAATTATTGAACACGTTTCTTAAGCAATATTCAAATTTCCTAAATATTTTAAATTTATTATCTATGTTTTCATCTTCAACTTTTTTTATTTTTGTATTTTATTTTTTTAAAAACTTATATTTACATTATTTAATGTTCATTCTACATTTTTCTCTTAAATCTCATCTCCTATTAGTGCACTTGTTGCATGCGCAAAAGCATGCAACTGCTAGTTTTAAGTCTATGCATGATTTCAAGATTGACCCTAAATCTATTGATTTTGTATTTATTAAATTATTATAATAACAATGTAATTTAAATAAATAAATAAAAATTTATCTTGATTGATGTGTAAAAAGTGTTATATTAGAGTTATGTCAAAAATTAATCAAAAAGTTAAAAACAATAACAGATGCTTCCTTCAACATTATGATTTAAACTGATTGTTGTTGTTTTTTTAATGTAATTTTTGTGATTGGTAGATTTGGTCTTGGTTGACTACAAAATTAATATATTTTCTAATGATGCTTATAGATTTAATGATAATATAAAGATGTTGGGTAAATATTGAATGATAAATCTAAAGAAGTTTTTCAAAGATTGAATGATAAATTTAAAGAAGTCTTGAAGATAAGATAATCTTACTTTCTTCTCAAAATCATTCTTTTTTTTTAGTAGGTCAAATCCAAATCACACAACAATTTATAAATCTCAATTATTTTTAAAAGGTGATGATTCATTTTGTAACATATATTTAAAAGAATTAATTAAGCTAATAGGCTTATTGTGGGAACTTTGCTCCTAGATTTTTATTTAATGTTGATCATGTGACAATTCATCAATCTACGATGTAAGGTCTTGTTATTCCCAAGTATATTATCTTCAACTACTCCTAAGCTACAAGTAAGGAGATTCATTGACACAAGAAAGATTTATTTTCTATATAAAAATATAATCAACATGATACAATATGTATTTCTATGTTCGTATTATACACTCAAATTCTTTGTTCAACTATGTTTTTCATTCCTACATCATGCATATTAATAATAAACTATAGTCTTGAATTTGACAACAATTAGTCTTGTTTGATTCCTCTATCTGAAGTTATTTAAAGATGATTCTCTATGACAACCATACCTTAATAGTATGAACCAATTAAGTTATTTTATTGAATAGCTAAATGGTTTTATAAATGACAAATTTCCAATTTATTGCCTTTTTCATTAAATGAATCTCTTCAAACAAAAATAAAAATGCTAGCATGTTTCTTCTTAGTTATCAATTTTCTTTCATACACATGCACACTTGTAGAGAGCTAAGTTCTTTCCATTTTTACATGCTACTATGATGTAGTTTTCTCTTTGTTTTTATTTTCATAATTGGAAATTGGAATATATGGCTATTGGAATATTTGATGTGAATATAAATTTGGAAAAAAATTAATTAATTAAACTGCCATGAATAAGAGAATAAGTTTATTTGGAAAATTGAATTTGATCAAATTATATAATTAACATATTTATATTTTATCAAATCTAAAATCTAGAGATATCAATTTTGAAAACTGAAGTGTGAAATTGTAAAAGTAAAGGAAAATCAAATTCAAAATTATGTCCAATTGGGTATCTCACATATTTGAACCAATAGATTATCTAGGTTGTAGTTCTAACATTTTACCTATGTTAAATATTTATTTAGAGAATAATTTCACCATCTTTCACATGCTCAACCTTAGCATTTAATTCTCTCTATAATTGATTATTCATACAATTATATAGAGGTATATCTTTTCTCTTTTAATCATAATGGTTCACTTTTAAAGAACACATTTAAGATCATTAATAATAAAACACAAGAAATTTGGTATTTAAAATAAAATAAAATAAATACCACTTTTGTTGATTAAAATTAAATATTTATAAATAGCAATTTTATTATTATTATAAAAAAAGCACATAATTTTCCTGCAAAAAGAGGGGTAAAATTTTATTAAGACAGAAAGAAATACAACAAGGAGAGTTCAACAAGGAGCTCAATCCTGAGCAACAAGATCATCAAATTCTTGCACCATCTCAAAGGATAGTTGCCTCCTATCCCTAATATTCCAACCCGGATCATGACTAGATGCCCATTTGGCTAAACAATCAGCAATTCTATTCCATTCACGAGGAATATACGTGAAACTAATGAACTGAAAAGAGGAAGAGAAGAAAAGAATCTACTTAACAATAGTGGCCAGCTGCCAACTAACATCCTCAAGCTCTTGCGAAGAAAGCATGTTCACCACCACCTGGGAATCAAACTCACAGATAATCTTACTCCATCCCCGCAAGCAACACTGTTCCACAGCATATAAAATAGCCTGAGCTTCCATGAGATTGTTAGTATAATCACCCTTATGAACTAAGAAGAAAAATTTAACATCCCCAGAACTAAGTTGAGCCACACGCCAATACCAGCCGGACCAAGATTCCCACGGGAAGAACCATCAGTGTTAATTTTCAGAACTCCACAGGGAGGAGGAGTCTAGTGCCCATCCCGGTTAACCCGACCCTTCCTCTGATGGTGAAGCTGCCTGGACATAGAAGGAAACCTATGAGCTGCAGCCCCATCCTGCAGATGAAAATTGAGGCGATTACAGATAGCAAGATCAACCGGATCCATACCCCCATCAAGCTCACACTTCACAAGAATAGTTTCCTGAAGAGAATGTGATATTTACCACCAAAGATGCAAAACACCAAGCCGAACATCTTGGAATATGTGATGATTCCTCTCCAACCAAATATGCCAAAGCATGAAAGATGGGCCATCAATCCAAGCAGCATGGAGAAAAGAAGACTTGGAGGGAGCAGTACCCAAGCGGGCCCAAAACTCAAGAAAAGAGGAAGCATGCTGACAAGAGCAACCCCAAGCGCTCCACCAAAGGTGTCATATCTGAGTAGAATAGGAGCAATGGAAGAACAGATGGGAGATAGACTCCTCTCCATTACCACACAAAGCACAATAAGAGGGGCCCTGAAATCCACGTTTACAAAGATTATCCCAGGTAAGACAACGGTTGTGAGCCACTAGCCACATGAAAAAATTGCACTTGGATCAAGAAACTTTATTCCAAACTTGTTTCCACCAAGGGACCTCAGCATCCCCAAATAATTGTCTAGTTATCTCCTGATACCCAGCAGAGACATGATATTTACCAAACAAGGTATCGCCCCAAGCCAAAACATCTGGACCAAGCAAAGAAGAACACTCTCTAGAGGCCAAAATTTGAGAAAGCTCCTGACGATCCATCTCTGTACCTCCAGGAGGCCAATCAGAAGAATGCTTCCATTTGTAACCAACAACAGGTCCCAATTGATAAGGAGTCTTGTAATGAGCCACTTTATCCCATCCAGCGGCAAGAAAAGAGTCACAAAGAGGCTAAAGATGAGGGTATATGGATAAAATGGAAGGGAATCCATCCCAAGCATCAGACCAAAACAAAGCTTGAGAACCTCCTTTACATATCCAAAACAGACCCCTCTTTACCAACATCGCACCTGTCTTCAAAGTATGCCAAACCGTTGAGCCACAATGTTCAAGAGGAAGTGCAGAAATAGAGCAAGGATCAGCACCATGAAAATATTTATGAGTGATAATATGAGCCCAAAGTTGATGTTGTCTAGAGCACCATCGCCAATAAAGTTTAGCAGCCAAAGCTTGACTACTCAATAGAGCAGATCAAAGACCAAGACCACCCTCCTTTTTAGGCCTACAAATAGTTGCCCAATTAACCAGGCTCCATTTAGTACTATGCAAATTACCACTCCAAAGGAATTGTCGAGAAAGAGCATCAAACTCCTTGAGAAAGTAAATAGGTGCAGCGTGAACCATGCTTCGATAAGTAGGAACTGCTTGGATAATAGCTTGAAGAAGAGTAACCCGGGCAGCAGTAGAAAGTCATCTATGAGTCCAATAATTTACCTTATCCTAAAGCTTGGTAATCAAATTTTGCCAGAAGAGACGTGGCTGCCTGGAAACAGCAATAGGGATGCCAAGATAAGTCAAAGGAAGTGATCCTATCTGAAACCGTAGGATACCAACAATCCTGTGCTGAATAGAATCAAGAGTGTTAAAAAAGTAAATGGAAGATTTGTGCTCATTAACTTTCTGGCCTGAAGCTGCCAAATAAATGTCCAAAGCATGTCAAAAGGCTTCAGCTTTCTTGATCCTAGCAAGACCAACAAGAGCAAAATCATCAACGAATTGAAGATGGGAAAGAGAAGGTAAGCCATTACCCCACCGCCAGCCTTGAATAGAATTCTGGGACACCTGATGCTTAATGAATCTGCCCAAGCCTTCGGCCATGATGATGAATAGATATGGGGAGAGAGGGTCACCCTGGCAGAGGCCTCTAGAAGCACCAAATAGTTGAGAAGGTTGACCATTAATAAGAACTGAAAAAGAGGCAGAAGTAACACAACTCATAATCCAACTCACCCAGTCAGAGCTAAATCCAAAACAAAGAAGAATACTCCTTAGGAAGCTCCATTTAACTCTATCGTAGGCCTTAGCCATATCTAGCTTAACAAACATGGCTCTCTCCCTGGAAGTAGCCATAGAGTGAATAGCCTCAGTAGCAATAACCACCCCATCCAAAATTTGTCTGCCAGCAACAAAACCACCTTGTTCTTCTGAGATAATAATGGGAAGCCACCTTTTCAATCTCTCAGCAATCAACTTAGTAATAACTTTGTAAACCACATTACATAAGGCAATTGGTCTAAAACACTCCAATCGATTAGCACCCTCTCTCTTAGGAATAAGAGTCAAGAATGTAGAGTTCAAAGCTCGAAGCATCTACTTGCTAGCATAGGATTCTTTAACCACCGCCAAAAAATCATGATTAATGATGTCCCAAAATTCCTGAAAGAATTCAACTGGAAAGCCATCAGGACTAGGATTCTTCCCCTTAGGCATGCCAAAGACCACCTCCTCCTGCTCTTCCAAAGAAATAGGACGCATGAGATAATCATTCATTTCTTGAGTGATAAGGGATGGAATACAGGAAAAAATAAGATTTTCTTCATTATCAGCAAGAGGAGAGTCCTCAGAGAAGAGGGTAGAGAAGTACCAAATAACCTCCTGGAACAAAGCTGGACAGGAATTCAGTTGGATACCTTGAGAATTAACCAAAGAATACATAATGCTCTGATTCTGGCAAGATTGTACTATTTTATAAAAAAAAGGCAGTGTTATGATCACCTTCCTAGAGCCAATCAACTCTAGCCTTTTGCTTCCAAAAAATTTCCTCTTGAAGTTCCCATTCTTCTAGAGCTCTAGAAGCAAGGGATTCAGCCTTGCCAAGAGCCTCTGAGAAACCTCGATCTCTAATCTCCCTTGTGATGACATCAAGATCTTCTTGAGCAAGCCTTTTCATAAAGTGAAGGTTCCCAAAGCAATCCCTATTCCATATCTTGAGCTGCCTTTTAACATATTGAAGCCTTTTAGAAAATGAGAACATTGCAGTACCATATGCAGGAGCACCATCTTTCCACCAACAGAAAATACAATCATGAAGAGAGGAGTCCTGAAGCCACATCAATTGGAACTTAAAAGGAGGATGCTTCGGAACATAAGCCCCTATAGCAAAAAATTTGATTAGCCAATGATCTGAACCCCTCCAATCAAGGATTTTTGAAGAGACGGTAAGGGTGCCACTAACCCAGAAGCAAGAAACAAGAAATCTATCTAGACGTTCTGAGATAGCAGCAACACCAGTCCTGCGATTATTCTAGGTATAGAGACCATTAGAAGGCTTAACATCAGAGAGATGCAAAAGAGATATCTGTTGCCGAAGAAGAGCAGAAGAAGGCCCCAATCTAGCCAAACCACCATGCTTCTCCTGCAGACTTAAAACTAAATTGAAGTCCCCTGCTAACACCCAAGGATGATAAGGATGGCAATTTATAATATATTGAATATGTTCCCAAAGTTCCTCCTTTCCCACAAGATCAACAGGTGCATACACATTAGTAACCATGATTACCTCTCCTAAGTCTAGAGCAGAAGCTACCATAGAGAGAGCTGAGCGAGAAGACATCCAGCCAAGAGGAGAAATTTTTTGAGGATCCCAAAATATAGCTAAACCACCTGCACTACCTGTTGCCCCAACACACTAGCATTGGCCATGAGACCAAATACTAGAGGCATGTTGGACCATAGACTCCACAGAGAGCTTAGTCTCTTGGATACAAAAAAACATCAGGGCTATGATCAACCACCAAGTTGTGAATAGTCTTTTCTCTAGGGATGCTATTCAACCCCCTTACATTCCATGAGAGAATAATCATCATTGGGTAGAATTGTGAAAATGAGAATCCAAAGGTTTCACTGAACCAGACTCAATCAATATATCGCCTATGAGTTTAATCTTCTCTTGGTCTGTTTTGCACCCACTCCTTAGAGGAGTAGAAGAAGCCCGCTTAAAGGGTCGAGACATCAACCCCAAGGGGAGAGGAGAACCCTTGCCCTTACCTGATGGTAGCACATCCTTAACCAAGTCAGCTAAAACAACATCATTATCCTCCAACACTGCAGGAGTCACCTGAGCCTCTGTCACAGGAGCTACAGGGCCCTCATAGTTCTGATATACTACAACTTGGGATGCCCCACAAGCATCATTAGGAAGAGATCTCTCATCTGGACAAACTGGATCAGAAGAGATAGGAGGAGGAATACCCTCCTCTAGAACCATACTATCCAGCACCTCAAAGCAGTTAAAACCTGAATCAAATAATCTTTCTTTCAAAGGCCTCTTTTGACCATGGCCCTTAGCACGAGGGCGAACAGGGATAAATCCATCCTTATCCTGCATTTGAGCCTTACCCTTACCTGTAGCATCTTGCGGATTCATCCCCTTGGTAGTATTAACCATTTGAGATTGTCCTTTCCCTGTAGTATCTGCCAAACCACCAGTATTGATAGCTATAGAACCATCCACTCCTTTGAAACTTGAGTTACAGGGGCACTAACGCAGTAAATGACCATACTCATGACAAATTCGGCAACAGAAAGGGAGAGATTCATAATCTAACTGCTGCACCCAAGAAAAATCCCCCATACAAATTTCTAAAGAATTTGGTAATGGGTTATTCAAATTAATTTCAACACAAATTCTAGCATAAGAAATAACCTTTTTATTGAGGGATTGATGTGTGATCGTAGCCAGCTTCCCCAACAAAGCAGCAATTTGTCGAAGGATGTCTTCACGCAAAAATTCCAAGGGAAGACAAGGCAAGCGAACCCAAACTGGCACTATTGAAGGGAGATCCTTAGCAGAATTAAAACCTGAATGCCAAGATTTGACAAATAACCCCACATGGTTGTAGAAATAAGGGCCTCCTTCAAAAACACGATCCCGATCAGACATGCAAGAGAATACAACAGAAAAATAACTATTCCCCACCAACATAATCTCCATATCACCTTCCACCTGCCATGAGCGGCGGATCCATGCCTCAAGAGCGGATAGGGAAATTCGGATTCCAAGAAATTTGCATATCAAAGCATGCTTGGTCCAATACTTAATGTCCTCCATTACAGCCATTGGAGGAATAACCAGAACAGGGCGATCATGGCTACATGGAAAACAACCATTAACTTTTTTCAACTTGGAGCTCTCCCCTGAATAAAATGATTCAGATCGCATTGCATGCATAGTTGGAGAAGAACCATCTGTTCTCACCAATGAAGAAGAAATCCCAAGCCCTGCCATGCAAAAAATAAAACCCCAATCCAAAATTGACTGCAGAAGATTTCCAAAAACACCGATGCAAATTATGTCCAGTAGCTAGCAATCCAAATAGAACAGAAAAATAGTAAAGATCAAACACCAAGAACAAGCTAAGGGAAAAACCCTAGCCCAGCCGGCAGCCAACGCTTCTCCACATTCTCCCAAAGCACATAATTTTAAGTTCTTTAAGGTTAAAGTATTGTAATTCAATAGATACTTTCATTCTAAAAAATTAATACACTTTTTTTTCTTCTTTTTTAGAACGTTTAACAAGGTTTTCACTCCTAATGACTAATCGTTGCATGTGCATAAATGTGCAACTACTAGTTTAAATGGTTAGAGAAAAAGTGGTAGAAAAAATAAGACTCATATTAGATCTAAAAGTTGTGCATAAGAATTTGCATATGGATTTAAAAAATCTAATAAAAAAATTAATAATTAACAAGATTTTCACTCCTAACAACTAATCATTGCATGTGCATAACCGTGCAACTACTAGTTTAAATGGTTAGAGAAAAAGTGGTAGAAAAAATAAAACTCATATTAGATCTAAAAGTTGTGCATAAGAATTTGCATATGGATTAAAAATATCTAATAAAATAAAATAAAAATTAACAAGGTTTTCACTCCTAACGACTAATTGTAGCATATGCATAAACGTGCAACTACTAGTTTAAATGGTTAGAGAAAAAATGGTTGAAAAAATAAGACTCATATTAGATCTAAAAGTTGTGAATAAGAATTTGCATATGGATTAAAAAAATCTAATAAAAAAGTAATAATTAATTCTTAAAAATAAAGCTAAATTAATGAATAATGTAAAATATTTAAAAACAAAAAAATAATGTAAATTAAAAATGTATCAATCTAAATTAGGAAACAATCAAAGCTAACACAAATAGAAGACTAATTGTAAGAAATCTAAACTAAAAAGAAAAGGTAGATAATATAGTACATTACAAAGATGCTTTTTCTTTCAATAAACGAAAACTATCTAAACCTATCTAAAGCTTCTCTTCAAAATTTTTTAAAAATCTCTTGTACATAGAATCTCTTACTTAAAAGAAAAGATTCACATTTATTCTAAAGTTTCAAATAGTATTAAGAAACTCTTTATATTTTAAGTATAGCTAAACTAGTTTGAAAGTAAAATAGAATTGTTTACACACCATCTAACATGCATAAAGGTATAAGTATATTCAAATTTTTTTTAAATAAAAGAATTGCAATAATCATTCTTATTACAAAAATTTAATAAAAACTTCAAAATAAAAAAAAATTAATAACATGAGAATTTCTTTCAATGCCAATTTGATTAAAACACATAAGTCATTAGAAATCATATTTCCACAAATATTAAAATAGATATATAATCATACCTTATAGCTCAACAAGAAACTAGTACTAGTGTAGCCTATGTAATGTAAAAAACCAAAAATTTAAGTTGAAACCAATTAAGTAACGTTCCACCATAAATTTTAAAAAAATATTAATTTTGAGAAAAGATTATTGGTTGCTTTATTTCAATGAAACATGAATAACAATGTGAGCTTAGTATAACGTTTTAAACACAGCTCCATCATAATAGACAACGAGGCCGTGTGTGGGAATCGAACCCACGACCACGTGGTTAAAAACCACGCGCTCTAGCAAAAGCTAAGACGGCTTAGAAATTTACCTGCGTGTTTCTGAATTACACCTAAACAATACAATATGCAATGTGTGAAGCTACCTTTTACTCTAATGCAAATATTGTCTTGAAAAAAGATTATCTTATAAATTTTCACAATTCAGTTCTTTTCTAATACAAGTTTGCGAATGTTATTGTATGTATTTTAGTATTAATGTTAGTGATTATATTTCATCATGTGTTATTATTATTATTATTAGATAGTGTATTGAAAAGGGAATGTATTTTTTTGGTAAATGTTTTAGATCATATTTTACTTTTTAATAATGACAGGATTAGAGAAGATAGAAGAGAATATATGTATATTTTGTATCAATATTTTAGATCATACTTATAATTCATCGTCAAAACAGTGAGCTAGAAAATATAATTTTTGTATTTCAATGTTTTTAATTGTATTCAATAATTCATCGGAGAAGTTCATTATGTGGACATTTAAGATCATGTTTTATGATTCATCATCAGTATAATGAACTTGAAATATAATTTCAATTTCAATTTGTTTTCACATATGTTTAAAAATTAATGACAATTTTTGTTCTTTTAGGTAAGAGACTAAAGCCAAGATTACTTATTATTATGTGTTGTGATTAATTATTATTGTTATTTAAAAAAAAAAAAATTTGAACATATTATAGATAATCATATTTTATTAACATAGACTGAAAACCTAAAATTTTCTGAACTTTATTTAGATTTGATGGGATGACCATCTCAACTGACTCTAATGTTTAAAGTCAGTGCCATCATTATGTCAAAATATAAAGAAAGAAATGACAACACAGAAAAAATTAAGAGTAAAATGATTGACTAAAGACTGCAATAATGACTTGTCTTCTAGCAAGTGGGCTTTATAACTTTTGTAATCTTTCGATCAATAAATCTATCATCATAGTAAATAATGTCATAATTTTTTAGCTTGATAGACGATGATCAAGGAGTGTGATTTGAAAATTGATGTTAAAAAAACATACACAATCAAGAAACTGAAAAAGTCTTATTTCAAATAGATTGTAGAAATTTGATAATGGAAAAAGAGGGGTATAAATTTATTAAGACATAAAGGATTACAACAAGGAGCTCTATCTTGACAAACAAGTTCATCGAATTCTTGCACCATCTCAAAGGGAAGTTGCCCCCTATCCATACTATTTCAGCCTGGAGCATGACCAAAAGTGCATTTGGCTAAACAATCAATAGCTTCATTCAATTCATGAGGAATGTAAGTAAACCTAATGAACTCAAGAGAGGTACAAAAGAGAAGAATCCGATTAACAATAGTTGCCAGCTGCCAACTAACATCCTCAAGCTCCTATAAGGAAAGCAAGTTCACCACCACTTGGAAGTCAAAATTATAGATAATCTTGTGTCATCCCTACAAATAACATTGTTCCACAACATATAAAATGGCCTAAGCCTCCATGAGAATGTTAGTGTAATCACCCTTATGCACTGAGAAAAAGAATTGTCACTAGAGCTGCAATGCCACTCCCCAATACAACAGGGCCTAGATTCCCCTGGGAAGAACCATCAGTGTTAATTTTCAGAACTCCATGGGGAGTAGGAGTCCAATGTCCATCCCAAATCGCATGACCTTTCCTCTGTTGCCAAGGCTTCCTGGTCACTCTTTGATAACCTGAAGCTGCAACCCTACTTTGAAGATGAAAATTGAGGCAATTGCATATAGCGAGATCAACTAGATCCATACCCCAATCTAGTGCACACTTCACTTGAAGTCGATTCTATTATATTAATATTTTCTAAATAGTCATAAATTTTAATTTGATCCATTAGCACCATTCAAAAGCTCTCAAAAACTATAATTGTAAAAAAAGTTTAATATTTCTATATCGTCACAAAGAAAGAAGATCTCACAACTGGAGAATTAATCAAGAAGCAAACAATACATTCTTTATAGTAACAAGTTTCCATCTTTTACATCCCTCTCAATTACACTGCTACATTGTTATTCCACACATCTCACAAAATTTCCAAAGACATATTAGAGCAACGAATAGAATAAAGAAAGCCAATCTAGTGCAACGCTCATGCAACAAAGCTATTCCAATGGCAGATTGCACAGAATGATGTCTTCACCAATGCAAGGAAAGCAAACCAAATTTCCATTGATATAAAAATGGAAGCTTTAATTTTTCCTCTTCTTGGCAAAGCCATACTCACACAAATGATTAATTTATTTATTTTTAGAAAAAGAGAGGTAAAAATTTATTAAGACAGAAAGAAATACAATAAGGAGAGCTCAACAAGGAGCTCAATCCTAAGCAACAAAATCATCAAATTCTTGCACCATCTCAAAGGAAAGTTGCCCCCTATCCATAATATTCCAACCCACATCATGACTAGAAGCCCATTTGGCTAAACAATTAGTAGCTATGTTCCATTCACGAGGAATATAAGTGAACCTAATGAATTGAAAAGAGGTAGAGAAGAGAATAATTTGATTAACAATAGTGGCTAGCTGCCAACTAACATCCTCAAGCTCTTGCGAGGAAAGCAAGTTCACCACCACTTGGGAATCAGACTCATAGATAATCTTACTCCATTCCTACAAGCAACATTGTTCCACAACATATAAAATAGCCTGAGCTTCCATGAGATTATTAGTGTAATCACCCTTATGAACTGAGAAAAAGAATTTAACATCACCAGAACTGCAACGAGCCACTCCTTAAATACTAGCAAGGCCTGGATTCCCTTGGGAAGAACCATCAGTGTTAATTTTCAGAACTCCAAAGGGAGGAGGAGTCCAATACCCATCCCGATTCACCTGACCTTTCCTCTGATGCTAAAGCTGCCTGGACACAGAAGGAAACATTTGAGCTACAGCCCCATCCTGAAGATGAAAATTGAGGTGATTACATATAGCAAGATCAACTGGATCCATACCCCCATTGAGCTCACACTTCACTTGAATAATTTCCTGAAGAGAATGTGAGATATTTCACCAAAGATGCAAAACACCAAGTTGAACATCTTGGAATATTTGACGATTCCTCTCCAGCCAAATATGCCAAAGCATGAACGATGGGCCAACTATCCAAGCAGTATGGAGAGAAGAAGACTTGGAGGGAGCACTACCCAAGTGGGCCCAAAAATCAGGCAAAGAGGAAGCATGCCTACAAGAGCAACCTGAAGCACTCCACCAAAGGTGTCATAGTTAAATAGAATAGGAGCAATGAAAGAACAGATGGGAGATAGACTAATCCCCATTACCACACAAAACATGATAAGAGGGGCCCTAAAATCCATGTTTACAAAGATTATCCCATGTAAGACAGTGGTTGTGAGCCACTAGCCACATGAAAAAATTGCACTTGGACCAAGAAACTTTATTCCAAACTTGCTTCCACCAAGGAACCTCAACATCTCCAAATAATTGTCTAGTTATCTCCTGATACCTAGTAGAGACATGATATTTACCAAACAAGTTACCTCCCCAAGCCAAAAACATCTGGACCTAGCAAAGAGGAACACTCTCTAGAGGCCAAAATCTGAGAAAGCTCCTAACGATCCACGTTTGTGCCTCTAGGAGGCCAATCAAAAGAATGCTTCCATCTGTAACCAACAACAAGTCCCAATTGATAAGGAGTCTTTAATGAGCCACTTTATCTCATTCATCCACATGAAAAGAGTCACAAAGAGTTTGAAGATGAGGGTACATGGATAATATGGATGGGAATCCATCCCAAGCATCAGACCAAAACAAAGCCTCAGAACCTCCTTTACATATCCAAAATAGACCCCTCTTGACTAACTCTACACCTGTCTTTAGAGTATGCCAGAGCATTGAGCCACAACCTTCAAGAGGAAGTGTGGAAATGGAGTAAGGATCAGCACCATGAAAATATTTATGAGGCCACTGATGCTGTAAATGACCATATTCATGACAAATCCAATAGCGGAAAGGGAGAGATTCATAATCTAACTATTGCACCCAGGAAGAAGCCCTAAGACAAATTTCCAAAGAATCTGGTCATGGGTTATTCAAATTAATTTCAACACAAATTCTAGCATAAGAAATAACCTTTTTATTGAGGGATTGATGTGTGATCACAATCAGCTTTCCCAACAAAGTAGCAATTTTTTGGAGAATGTCTTCACGCCAAAATTCCAAGGGAAGGTGAGGCAAGCGAACCCAAATTGGCACTGTTGAAGGGAGATCCTCAATAGAATTAAATCTTGAATGCTAGGGTTTGACAAATAACCCCACATAGTTGTAGAAATAAGGGCCTCCTTCAAAAACATGATCACGATCAGACATGCAAGAGAATACAACAAAAAGATAGCTATTCCCTACCAACATAATCTCCATATCGCCTTCCACCTACCATGAGTGGTAGATCCATGCCTCAAGAGAAGATAGGGAAATCCAGATTCCAAGAAATTTACATATCAAAGCATGCTTGGTCCAATACTCAATGTCCTCCATTATAGCCACTTGAGGAATAACCAGAACAAGGTGATTGTGGCTATGCGGAAAACAACTATTAACTTTTTTCAACTTGGAGTTCTCCCTTGAATAAAACGATTCAAATCTCATTGCATGCACAGTTGGAGAAGAACCATCTATTCTCATCAATGCAGAAGAAATCTGAAGCCCTACCATGCAAACAATAAAAAACCCCATCCAAAGTCGACTACAGAAGATTTCCAAAAACCAGAACCCATGCAAACTTTGTCTAGCAGCCAACAATCCAAACAAAACAGGGAAAAATATCAGTAAAGATCAAACAGCAATCACAAGCTAGGAATAGAGCCCTAGCCCAGCCGCCAACCAACGCTTCTCATCGCTCAGAAAATCAAACTAATGAACCTAAACACTTATACACAAATGATTAATTGCTTCATGCATCTAAACAGATTTTGCAAGAAATTTTGTTGAATACAATGGAGATATATTCATTTTATAGGGCGTGGAGGGGACTCAAAGGTCCCACAAGTCTTAAAAATGTCATTTTTATCATATAAAATTTTCTCCTTGCTCCCATTGACGCCACCATCAAGTTTTGAACTCTGAGCACAGTAATCATTTTGGATTACAATTGAAATCGAGAGCACCTAGTCAATTTGGTTTCCAGAAATGTCAGAATTGAGGCGAAATCACCATTTTTTCCTGAGCAAATCTAAGTCTGACACTAAAAAAAAATTATTTTAGAAGTCAAAAGAAATGTAGTAATTCTGATTTTAAAATGTGAAGACTTAAAAATAGAATTTCTAAAGGTATTAAATAGTCAATTTTTTTTTTTAGTATGCAATGATTAAGGATAAAAGAAATAAAAGGAAAAGGCATTGAATATAAAGACCTAATATTACAAAATGAATCAATATTTTAGTCAATAGAAACAATTCTAAGATATCCTTACTAGCTAGGCATATTGACTTGAGGAAAGGGCATATGTCTATTGATAGTAGAAGGTCATTATTTTGGAACATTATTACTTCCTGCCATAGGCTGGATATTTACGCAATAATAATCGTTTAGTTCAATTAAAAAGTATTAAAAACTTATGATTAACTAATCACATAAAAGATTTTTTGAGGTTTATACTTTCTTTTAAGGTTCGGATACTTACCTAATAATCATTTAGTTTTATTAAAAACTTATGACTAATCAATCACATAAAAGAATTTTTGAAGTTTATACTTTCTTCTAAAGTTCAATTTTTTAGTTATATTTATTAAAATGAAAAAATAACAAGGAAAAAATTAATTTTGTAAAACAAAAGTTAAGTAAATTTAAAAATGACTAATCTTAGAAACCATTGGTACATCATCCACACTAGCTGGAAAGTTCTGGAAATCTTCTGAAACAAATCCATTTTTACAAACCTAAAAAAGCCATAATTTCTTCACCACATCTTCCACCCATAGATAAAATCACATTCTTCTGCTTAGATTTTCTATCTTTCAACCAAAAAAAACTATGATTTTCTTTCAATTTCTCTCCTCTTCAACCAAAAGAAGAAGACGTTGGTATGAAAATTTAATGTCTTTCTTACATACCATCTTCAAAATTGTTATTCCATAGCTATAAATATAACCAGGCATGCCCTTCACATGAACAATCATAAGAAATGAATTTCCCACGGTAGCATGGAGTGCATGAGAATCACACTCTAAATTGGCATCCATTATGCTCTGAGTATCTGAGAAAAGTCATAAATGGTGGCTAGTAGGAAAATACGACCTCCATACACCATGATAGTGTACAGAGCCTGTCAAAGCTGTTACGTCTCGCATGTCGACATTTTCAGTTTTCCAACCTATGTGGCAATTTGGCCTACTTTGACTTGGTCAACTCTTATTTAAGCATTGGTTAAGGAAATTAGAGATGATTATCTAAATTGTGATTTATTATTTAATGTGATTCAATGATTAATTTGATGCATAGTTGAATGTTTGTGAGGATGTAGCATTTCACTTCTTATATGATGATGTTATGTTGGTTGATTAGATGATGTTCATGATTATGTTAATTATTTTGGGTGTTTAATTATATGATTCATGATGGATGCTGACTCATTTGTTGCTGCAATTGTCTCAGTGCTTATTGGTTCGACAAGATGAGGGTGTCCGATGCAACCACTCAACTTATAGTATGCAGGAGGCGGTTTAGCCCTTGTCACGAATCTCGAAGGGAGCACTGACCAAATTTCCATTAATCTCCCCCTCAACTCTAATCCCTTTAATGAAACACTAATGAATATTATATGATGCTTTGAATTAATTAGTTGAGAAATCAAATAGAAAAAGGAAAATATAAATATGAGTGTGTTTGTTACTGTAGTATTATAATATGATAATCATAGTTGAAATACAAGTGTTTATCCATTTAGTACACGTGTGTGTGGAAACATTATTATTTTGGAAAATGCAAAGAAAATTTAGAATAAAGAAATGTTGACTTGAATAATAACGATAGACAATCATGTTTTCCTTTCTAAGTCATGAGATAGGTGCTAATGAGGTACTTCGTTTTGTTTTGAAAATAATGCAAACATTCAATTATTTCACCTTGGAAATGAGGGAACACAGGCATATTGGGTCAGTTATGAATTCAATTATTATAAAACAAATTAAGTGATGTAATTTGAGGGCATCGATGACTGGAGAACAGAGGATAACGATTGATGAAAGAAACTGAAGGGAAGATTGGGAAAAGGCACGTTCAACAAGGAATTGGAAAATAATAGTTGAACAGGTCCCTCTCTTGTTCATACACTACTTAATTTTGTATTGTAATTATAAAAGATTGTGAAGTAAATTGTTAAATGCATGAAAAATAAGTAGTTTTTTTTTCACCTTTCTTAAGAGCATGTCCTTAAGATCAATCAGAAGAGAACACAAGACACAAAGATTTAACTTGATTCACCCAATTTCTGGGCTACATCCACCAATAGCAAATCCAATATTATTATTATTGAGTGATTACAATTTGCAATCCCTTACACCTCAATACATAATGAAATCCCTAACTCTAAGTCATTTTATACAAGATTTTTCCACTTACAAAATTGGGATTAGACTAAGTGATCCAATAGAAAAATATCAGCCAACACCTTTTATAACAATAGAGTCATATTTGGCTTCGAGGGTGCTTCCCCTAAAAACCTCCACAAGGGTGTTTCCCTTCAACCATCTACGACATGGGGCGCTACCCCTAAACCTCCATAGAAATAATCTAGGAGGAAATCGTGCTGAACAAACCTTCGATTTTGATTAGATTCCACATCACAACACATCCGATGGTTTTAGATAGAAGTCATTATTAAATTTTAGTTAGCAATCTATGCTTGTTCATGAAGCTTCACAATCTTGGCATGTCTTTAATACACATGGAACTAGATTTTAATCCTCCATCAGTGATTAAATCATGCCATTCAAGGAAATCTCCCTGAAGGATGAGTTACAATTTGATGCTCTTTGGATTTTTAGTGAACTATCAATGACATTCAACGCATCTAAAATTGTAGACACCAATAATAAATCCTTTCATTTAACACAAAACCATAACTGGACTAAGATATGATTAGGAAGTCTATGTTGGAAAACTTAAACATTGAAGACCCAATAGGTTGTCCTTGGGCCCCACACCCACCTACCCTGTCAGGTCACTGTAGGCATCCATGAACGACATGCATTTATTTTTGGTAGGTGAGATTTTGAATTTGGACGTTGAGGGGGAAGGATATGAAAAAAAAAAGGAATGTTTATTCATTCATTCAGAGAGTTCAAGTAGATCAAGCAGATCAGAGAGAAGTTGCAGAGCTGAACAGAGAAGGAAGAAGGAAAGAAAATTGCGCCCACAGTTGCACATGTTTCCCCTACTCACTCAGTAAGTTTGTCATTGTTAGATTCATCTTGTTGAAGCAGTGATTGCTCCAGGCACTTTGTATGGAACCATTAGAGTTGTAGGTTTAAAGTTTATTGAAGTTTGAAGTATTATCAATTTAGGGTTATTTTAGGATTTTCTGGTTGAAGCCGAATGCTCCCAGATTTTGTAATAGTTTATATCTCAGTTGAATAGAAAAGAAAGTAGGCATACTTGAATCTATTGTTCTTCCTCTTCTATTCATTGTATTTTTGAGAAACTTGGTCGAAAGGTTAAAGCTTGGCTCTCTGGTTTCAATAGTGAAAGCATTCACGTTAGATTGTTTCTAAGTTATAAATTTTATTAGTTGGAGCCGACCTTACTTGGCATCCATTTTCTTCTTTGAGTTCCAAGCTAACTCGGCATCTACTACATTTTCCTTTGTGTGCCGAGCTCACTCGGCACCTGTTGCTTGTCACTCAGCACCTTCAAGTGCTGAGCAACCTGCCCCTCGACACCATCAAGTGCCGAGTAAAACTGGCACTCGGCACCTTCATGTGCCAAACAACTTTTAAGTGCCGAGCAAATATTTTAGGATTAGGGTTGTGAGTTTAAGTTTGATTTTAATATATTTCTCACATGGTATCAGAGCTTTGAGGCCCCACATCCATAGTGAGTTAGGGCATTTTTTTTCTTGGGATATTTGACATGGCAGGAGATGCAGGAAAGATATGGCAGTAGCCACCATCCTTCAATGGAAATAATTATGATACATGGGCAAAGAAGATGAAGACCATAATGGTTGCAAATGATTTGTGGGAGTTTGTAGTTAATGGATTCAATGATGTGACTGATCCAAATCAGTATGCTACCCTCACAAATGCACAAAAGACTCATTTGAAAGAGTCAAGAAGGAAAGATGCAAAAGCATTAAGTTTGATTGAAGCAGCAATGACAGAGATAGTATTCTCAAAGATTGCAGCAGTAAATTATGCAAAGGAAGCATGGGATATCCTTGAGACGAACTTCAAGGGGACTGATGAAGTCCGCACAGTAAAGCTACAGAATATAATGAGGGAGTTTGAGAACCTTCAGATGAAGGAAAATGAATTAGTTGCAAACTTCAGTTAAATGACCTCCAATGTGATTAACCAATTGAAGTCAAATGGAGAAGACTATCAAGAGCAGAGGATAGTGGAGAAGATATTGAGGATTCTACCTCATAAATATGAAAATTTGGTCATGACCATAGAAGAGGCAAAAGACCTCACTGTTTTGACAATGGATGAGTTGATGGGTTCTCTTCAAACCCATGATCATAGGATCAACAAATCTACTTCTTCATCTTCCCAAGAGAAAGCATTCAAGGCTCAGCAAAATCCAAGAGGATTTTACGAAGGATGCATGTCTGATTCTCACTTGGATCAGCAATAATTTTCTTGAGAATTAGACTATTCATATCTAACTTGGACATTTCTTGTAGGTCATTAGCTACTTTTTTCCAAGAGACTTTCTGCTTCCTCCTACTTTCTAGCTCTTTAGACATTTCTTATATATGTTCAATGGCTTTTGCATATATTTCCTTCACTCTAGTTATGAGTTATGAAGCATCTTCTATCATTCTATTTATCCAAACTTCAATCGTCATACTATGTGACTTGTGTTTGTTTACTCTTTCAACAACATGATCAAGAATACCATCAGGGCCCACTAACGCTGGTGAAGTAACTATTGCCTTCGCATTAGAAGAATTGCTAACTAAATTAATGTAAGACACCAACATCTGAAATTTCTCTTTGAGTTGCTCATTTGATCTTTTCTCTTTCTTCGCTCTTTGTAACCTTTGGGCAGCAGTCAATTCAAAATTTTGAAAATCTCTTTCCACAGTGGATGGACCAAGATCAACCTTATTCAAAATGAAATTTGACTCAGATGCTTCATCAACATTCTTCTCTATTATGGGCTTTGTTATTTCTACCCATAGATTACTTGAAGTTTTGTAAATGGCCAACCTAGACATCACTTTAGTCCTTTTCACTTTAGGAGGCTTCTAAAGGAAACTAGAGATTACATCAAATGGAGGCAAAATCATCTGAACAACTTTCCTCTTCTTTTGGGGACTAGTTTGGAGTCATGAATGTGTAGTAGCTAGAAGTGAAACTTGCATATCATTGTTGTATTTTCAGAAATCATCATAAAAAATTCTAAATTAGATAATTGATTATCTAACTGTGTGATGTCTATTAATGATATCTCAGGAGGAGAGAGGTTCAAAGGATAAATTACTACATCATGTGAGGATGTGAATAGAATGTCTTGTTCCATAGTTTGAGGGGTTCTTTGATCCTTCTCATTAGGCTCATTTCCTTCTTGATTAACTATATTAGACTTACCTTTCAGTTTTTCCCTCCTTTTGACTATATACTTAACCGGCTGATTTAGATTTTCATCTTTATCTAGATCACTTGTATCTAATTTTTTGTAATTTCTCACTACAAGCTGCCTCCAATGCTATTCAAGATGATTTTCCTTTATTACTTCTCCTCTCTTTATTTTGAAATTCATCAGTCACTTTTTTTGTTATGATTCCACTGACCCAATCCCTTGTTCTTTTAAGGACATAAGCAATTCTTTCCTTCTGGATTTTTAACTCCTAAATTGACCAATCAAAAGGGGGAACGTCTAGTAATTCAATTTTCTCATAGTAGAAGAGATCGACTAAGGAAGCTTCATCATCATTTATACTTTTCACATAGATGTCCACTTTGAAGTCTATCACTTGCCTTAGAGTAAGCCACATCAAAAATCTCTTCCTAACATTGAAATCACTTTTGCAATCTTCCCAAAAATCTTCTAGAGCCAAAAAGTGACCAAGAGCGAGGGTTATCTTTGACTCATTAAATGCATAACCTTTAATATCATAAGGGAAACACATGGTATAAGTATGCAAATTAATTGTGGTGATGGATCTCTCTATGTTCCTCGCATATGATGTAGTATCACAACTATAATGTGTAATGTTGATAGGGAAAGGTATTTCATCTATTCTCTTGTTCTTGGAAAGCTTATTAATTTGACTAATCTATCTGTACATTTCTATCAAGACCAATTTATCATTGACAAATCTAGGTAGCATAAGGTGATACCCATCATAGGTGACTAACCTGATATAAGTGAACTTTGGGAACTGTATGAAAACACTTCCATACTTTTTTACTTTCCTCTTGGCAATGATGTTGCTTGTCCATGATGGATTTCCAATTTGAAGGCAATATGTTGTTACACCCTCATAATCCATTTGTTTGAGTATCCTATCAAAAATCATGATAATACTAATTTGATCAGCATGTCTCTTTTTTTACTTTATTTTCATATATTAATGTGATAATGATCTACGTACTTTATTGCTTAGATAATGAGTCATGCATGTTATGGATTGATCACCCATTAACTTGCAGTGGGATGATTCATTAAGTGGATTGTCTACATCCACATGACTGATGCAATGTTGATGCATGTATCATTAGTTGGCCTTGTCTGTGGTCATTAGTACATCAATATAATATACTTTTCTTGAGAACATTGATCAAGCCTTTTGTTATTGTTGATAATATTTTGAGCATATAATATCAGGTTAACTTCATTGCTTTGTGGTAACATGTTTTATTCATTGTTTCTCTATATGAGTTTTATTATCCTTATTCAAAGGATTTCTAATTTGCATATAAGATGAACTACTTGTGGATAGTTGTCTTGTTTCTTCTGTCTATGTTTTTCAGGTAATCCATCCAGCACATACAAGATTTGGTGTACTTTAATGACCTATCCACTTCTCTCTTGGCTATACAAAGATCTACCTACACTCACAAGAGACCTTTTGCATAAAAGAAGACATTGTCAAAGATCAATTTGCTGCTATTTTCATCATAAAAATTTGGGTTTAATACCCTTTGATCTAATTTCCCCAAGTAAAGATTAAAGGGGGGTGTTAGAATTTATAATCTTTCCTTGGTTGTATTTATTAAATGGGATAAACCAAGGTATCCCTTAAGTTGTTTGTCCTCTAGTCCACATGTGAGGACAAGTCTTTTTTGTAATTCCTTTATTAAGGAAAATAGTTTATTCCTCCTTAAGAGGATTATGACACTTGTTATGCACACACTTATGAATGTGGCAATCATTCACTTGGGAGTTACAAATAACTCCTCTTCTCATCTCTTTATAAGAGATGCTTCTCTCTCATTCTTAACACACAATCATTGTGTAGTTCTTGTAATGAACTAGTGGCTCCATTTTCTCTCTTCTCTCTCCTTCTTTCATTCTTTAGGCATTTTCCTCATTCATATTATTCACAATGGGTTTTCTTTGCTTTCCCCTTTCAAATATTTGTCTCCTCTTGTTGATTCATTGGTGGTTGTTCATTCTTTCACTCTCTCTTTGGATCTGAGTTTATGGTAACTATTTTTACAAACTCTCTTGGATTAATTGATAATTCTTTTATCTTAGTTCATTTTGATGTTATTTTTTCTAACACTCCTACTCTTAAGGTGTTAGATATTTTTCTGTGATGAGAGATATTTATATTATATTAACAATCAAAAAATTAGTTATGATGAAATAATAAAATATCACATATAGATTATCAAAGTATTAATTTCCATTAAAATTTATTCATTACTTCATTCTCAATATGAAAGAGGGTGTAGAATACTCAAAATAATATTAACTATTAAGTTATTGCAAACAATTTGTAGCTAAAAATCTTTTTTTTTTTCATTTCACATAAACTTGATCCTAAACAAAAATCTAGGTAGCTAGGTGACAATAGTAAGCCCCTTCTCATTTCATTGCAATCTAGTAAATACATTTATGGCCTAGCAAGTAGCTTAGTGGCAGGTATATTGACATTGTTTAAAAGACCTCTTGATAAATCTTTCCTAACCAATTAGACACATCAAGTTAAGATGTAATGGTTTCTGGATGAGCATCTTCCTAGGTAATAGCCTTATCATCTTATTTAAAGTAAAGGTAAAAATATATATTAGTTATTAATCACAAATACAATGACTCAAGTTTAGATGCTTGAATTTTTACTACAAGTAGATCAACACTTAAAGTTTTCTAGACTTCTTGCCAAATTCTACATTCTTTTTAACCCCTTCTTTTGGGAACACGATAAAAATTCTAATTGATGTTGTACAAGCCAACTCAAAGTTCGGTTAGAATTGCTGTACTTTCATTTGTTAAATTCATGAATAACCCTAAAATTTCATATTCTTTATTCATATAATAAATGGTAATATTTTTTATCAAACATAAGAGCTACATATATATTAGTTGAAAGGTCATTCTAGCAAGTTCACTAATAATAATGTATTGATAGAACAATAGCTCCATTGCGAGTAATAAAAGAAATTCAAAAAAAATAAAAAAATGTATTAATAATAAGAAGTCATTGATCATTCATTTATTCATTTGTTTAGGTGACTAATTATTAGCAACCAATTTTTTAGTCAATTATTTGATCTTTTATTTAGTCATATATCTTTGCCTAACCTTGTCATTTTACCCAATGACCAAATTAACAATTTATTTAGTCAATTATAAATTGAAAAATATTTCTAAAATTTGATCACTTTTAGTCACGTGACTAAAAGTTTTAATCTCATAGTCATTTATTTGCCAAAATTCTACTAGTGTTCCATTTCTTCCTCCAATTCTTCTCCTTGTACATGGCTACTAAAAGGTCACCCTTGGCCATTCCATCCTAAAAGATCTCTAGTTTTTCCTCAATTTATGTATTCTATTTGAATATGTCTCCAAACAAAGCTTTGTTCTAGGCCATAATCTCTTGCCTAATTTTGTTATGCTTCTTGGCTATACGAAACATAGTAGTACCTTGGACCCTTACATTCCACCACCTTTCAATACAGTTATGAAACTGGGGGTGTGAACATCACATTATCTCATATCTTAAAGGTTTCTTTTTACTAGGATACTTTTTAATCTAGTTAAAAGCAAGCATTTAGTGATAAAAAATACTCTTGTGAAATCCCTGGAGAGAGGTATAAGGAAGAATATCCCAATTAGTTAACAGGAGTACTATATCCAGCCTAACATGTATGAGGTTTTTCCCCAACCTATTGTTAGACCAAGTAAAATGCACACCCTTAAGTTCCATATCAATGAGGTTATTCCTTTTAAGAAACCCATCTAGATCATGCATACTTTTAGAAACATTGTCTAGACCGCCAAGCTTTTCTGAGGGGTATACTTGGAGTGTTGAAATAACATGTGCTTATAATCATTATATCCTTAAAGTTATCAATGCATGCCAAGTCCTCCTCCCACACCTGCAATCTCCCTCCTATAGCATTAGGAGCATAGAAGTTGAAAAGGTCCCAAAACCAAGAAAACATTAGAACCAAGAAGTGAGTGTGGTAATAGAGTTGAAAATCACTAATCTTATCAAGGTTCCATATAGTTTCCATCCTTCTTGAAGCACCAATAGCTTCACTATAGGAATATTTGGTCCCTATCATATGTATCCCACAACTTTGTCAAAGTTGTGTTTATTCATTTTGACCTCTTGGATGAGAAAAATATCAACATTATGGTCATAAATCATTGTCTTTAGAGTAGGGTAGTTTCTAGTGGTGAATATTCATAATTTTGTGAATTTTAGAAATTTTTTGCTAGTAATTTGGCTAATAATTTAAGATTTAATGCAACCTAAATCAACACATTTTTATTGAATTTAGTTCTAAAATATTTAAAATTGCTCAATAATTTATTTTATTAAAAAAATTAAACTCAAAGATTTGCCACAATATTCAATGCATGATTAGATTTGACTCACATAAATATTATATATCATCGAAGAAATTTAAAATAATTTATCAATAATGATCATAATTATTAGTTACTTGAGGGATATATTAGCAATATTTATTTTTCATTATTGATTTAAAATATAATGTAATTATCCTCATAACTTCATGAGATAAAACATGTTCAATTTTGATTTGCAATATTCCATTATGATTAGCAAACTTCTTATTCTTATTAAGATTCACAAATATTTTCTACTCAAAAAATTACAATTCTAAAATAATCACCAATGTAAATAATATTTAAATTTAAAAAAATGAGAGAATCTCTAATAAAAATAATTTAGTTTTTCAAAATAATGAAATTAATTTATATCTTTTTCTAGAGGGGGGTTTCTTAAAGTTTACCATGCTTTATAGAAAATTGTTTCCTCAGGTTGTCAAAGCCCTTAATATTCCAAGTGATAAACCTCATTTGTTTCCTCTTTGGGTATCCTCTAAGGTCCTTTCCTTCCCATGAGCAATGTCTCAGGAAGTCTCCTCACGTAGTTCTTTCCACCCTTGATGTCAGTTTTCCAGTTCTTGTGTTAGGGTCCACATTTGTGCCTTTTGTTGTCCCCTAGTTCTCTTTTTGCATTCCTACCAACCCCCATCATCTACAAATTTTGTCACCATGCAAGGAGAAAAAAGAGTGTCCTTGTCCCATGATAGTGTGACCATAAGAGTACCATTCAGAGAAGGGTAGTCCACCCACTTGGTTGAACCCTTCAGAGAAGGGTACTTTTCCCACTTGGTTGACCAACTTGCCACATTCAACATAGTTTCCTATGGGGATGGGCCAAGGCATCTATCCCCCTGAGTTCCCCTAGCTTAAGAGAGGAAATTGTGGCATCCATATTTCCTTTACATTGCTCCTTAGCTAGAGTTTGAGAAACCTCCTCGTTCTCCATATTTCCCAGCATCTCTCCTTCCTCACCAAAAAATCCCTTAGGTCCTTCACTTGTCTTCTAATATCAATCAGTTTCTCTCCTTCCTCTAGACAAGTCATAGGGTCATCCCCCTTGTTTGTAGTGAGTGGGTTTTCTTTTAACTAGTCATTCAACTTCTCCTCCCCATTTGTAGAGGACAAAGGATGGTCCTGGTCCACTTCAAAGAAGCACCCTGATTCATTATTTTGAATCCTTCCTTCAACAGCTACCTCTTTTAATTTTGTTGTCTCTTCACCTTTTTTGTTCTATTTTACAGTCAATGACTACATGACCATACTTCCTGCACTTTTGGTAATACAAATCAACATGAACTCATAGTTGATCACCCAGTTCTAGGTTCCCCATTTTGACTCTAGAGCTATACAACTCGGTAGAGTTTTAGTTTTTAACATATAAGAAATTGATTATTAGTATTTGGTAGAATCCATTTTATAATTTTATGGGGACAAAGGAGAGGAATACCCACAATCCCCTATTGAATCTCTTATTCCTATTTCTTTAGAAAATATTTCCCAACATTCACCTCATCCTTATATCCCTTGTCCAAATTTGAGCCATTTTCCATCAAAGAAAGAACTCAAACACCCACAAGAATATCTGGAAGAGTTCATCTTCATCTTCATTGGATTCATCGCCATCATCATCATCATTTGAGATTACTCTTGACGCAAAGGCATTTGCACTAGTCCTCTTAGCTAGTGTTTGTGCTTCCCTAGCCATCATCATCACTCGCACTTTTGTTAGCATCACTCTCTAACCTATGTGATGTTTTTTATCTTGCTAACACTATAATTAGGAGATTTTATATTTACAAATATCTATATATAAGGAAAAATAAATATAGTCCAATGTGTCACATATAATCCAATATCTCATAGACATTATGTTGATGAGAGGTGAAGTTCCATTACAAATTATCTTCATACTATTGTAGTGACTAATAGATATTCCCTTCTGATATGGAGTGCATAGTAGAAGGGTGAATAAAGCCTAATCAAAATTCCCAAACATATCATATTTTATTAATTCAACTTGCTATTACATCTTGGCTCTCCTCTATCGAGACACCATCCACCATCCTCTTCTATTCTACCATTACTCCTATCTCCCCTTGTCCCTTATTGGATTGCCATACATTATTTATAGCTTTGCGAAAATTGAATAACTAACTCCACTAATTACTAACTTCCCACAACTGAAAACGTTCATGTTCTAAACACATTAACTAAACTACAAAGTTATCATGGTTTATTCAAACCTTTCTAAATATCGATGATACTTAGACCACTTAGACTTACATTCAAATTTTCATAACATCAATATATTGTGCACTCCATAGTTCTTGCCTTTGATCTTGGTGCTCCTGCGCCATACTCCCACACTTTGAAATTATTCCAAGTCCTCTTGGAAAGCTCAGTCAAACAAACTTTATCAAATGTAGTTCCATGTCTTCTCATATCTTTGACATATTTGTACTCATCTCCTTGATGCTCCATCCTTGCTTATTTTCGTGAATATCTTGTGACTGTACTTTCTTCCTTGCCATGCTTCTCCATGCTTGATTCTTGCTATCCACATTGATTATCCATGTTTTCATACACCTTTTGGAAGTGTGTGCCTTGTACTCTCCTTCTACACCTTCGTTTCTTCTTCTTGTGCTTTGGAGTTAGTGACCAAATCAGTATAAAGAAAAGGACATAACATAGCCCTACCATTATTGGGCTTTGACACAACCTTGTCAACTCCATCATGCCATAAATATGTACCACAGTTGGATATACCTGCAACACAAAAAAACTTAGTACCAAAAAACATAGTAATATCTTCATACTAGTGTAGGTTGCCCCTATACACATGCTTGGACTGATTTCCTCATGACTCTTCATCCTTATGTTGTTCTCATATTCAGATACTTCATGTTTATACACCTCTGCCCCAGTCAGTAACTTATCATCATCATTTAGCCATGCTCCTTGTCCTTTCACCTTCCTCTTGGTGACTACCTTACCATTCTCCCCAAACTTTAATGGACATAGAATTGTACCAACTAGTATCATTTTTTCAGCTTCAAACTTTACTTATTCCTCTCTGTCTTCATCAGAAACTATATTATTTACTACTATCCTGCATCTTAGAACCTATCTGCTGCAATCTTTCTTCTTGTCCCTTAGATGGACCACATACCTTTGTATCAGCATCCTCAATGTCTTCATTCTCCAAAGTACCATCACTCTTCCTTAGCATTTTCTCTTCACCTTCATGTTCTTTACACCTTAGGAACTCTCTTATTTCCATCAACCATGTCCTTGACATTTCCCATTTAGCCTTATCATCTTGCAGTGAACTCATCACAAACTTCTTTCCATCCTTGTTAATAACATATTCATTTTTCCAACCAAAATGTATGGCTTTGACATCAACTTGCCATGTCCTATACAAAATCATATGACAATAATCCAAAGGTACAATATCACATAATATTTTATCAACATATGGACCAATACTAAAAGAAATATATGCTTGTTCTTTGACATCAACCCATTGATCATTATTCATTCCACACATTCTATAAGGTGTACTATGTGCTATCTTCTCAATATTCAACTTAGAAATCATATCACCTAAAACAAGATTAGTTAGAGTACCACTAGAAATAACAACCCTACATACCTTACGCCTGCATTTGCATTGTGTCCTGAATATGGATGACATTTGAATGTACCTTGTACCATCACTATTTGCCATGATGACCTGCTACCAACCTTCTTCAAGCAGCAACCTCTAAAAACACCTTCAATCCAAGATCTATCCGACTTGGAATCGCCACTTTGGAACACTCCCGGAGGATGATTCAACTCCAAGCATCAACAAAGGACTCCCGGTCTTCAAAATCTCAAATGTTCACCCCAAACCAGATCTTTTACTATGCTCTGATACCAATCTAATGCGGAGCACACAACAGAAGGGTGAATAAAGCCTAGTCTTGAAAATATATTCAAACATTGCCAGTGGGAACAACAATTCCCAAACATATCATATTTCATTAATTCAACTTGTTGTTACATCTTGGCTCTCCTCTATCGAGACACCATCCACTATCCTCTTCTATTCTACCATTACTCCTATCTCCCCTTGTCCCTTATCGGATTGCCTTACATTCTTTATAGCTTTGCAAAAATTGAATAACTAACTCCACTAATTACTAACTTCCCACAGCCGAAAACATTCTTGTTTTAAACACATTAACTAAACTATAAAGTTATCATGGTTTATTCAAACCTTTCTAAATATCGATGATACTTAGACCACTTAGACTTACATTCAAATTTTCATAACATCAATTTATCGTGCACTCCATAGTTCTTGCCTTTGATCTTGGTGCTCCTGCACCACCTTCCTACAAGTTTCCGTGAAAGTATATATCACCTAAAATTAGACATGCCTCAAGGTAGATTTTAGCCACTTAAAAAATATGCATGTAGGGATTGCTTCTACAACTAAAAAGCCCATTGCTTGTTTTTCGTGTCAGACTTCGATTTGCTCAGAAAAAAATGGTGAGAACATGAGATGCGTCAGTGCTCACGTTGCCTTCAACTCCGACATTACTGCAAACACAAATTGATTGGGTGCTCTAGATTTCAACTGTAATCCAAAAAGATTACTGTGCTCAGAGTTAAAAACTTGACGGTGGTGTCAATGGGAACAAGGAGAAATTTGTATATCATAAAAGTGACATTTTTAAGACTTGTGGGACCTTTGAGTGACATTTTTAAGTCCCCTCCATGCCCTATAAAATGATAATAGTGACATTTTTAAGACTTGTGGGACCTTTGAGTCCCCTCCACACCCTATAAAATGAATATATCTTCATTGTATTCAACAACAATTCCTGCAAAATATGGATATATCTCCATTGTATTCAACAAGAATTCCTGCATGAAGCAATTAATCTTTTGCGTATGGCTCCGCCAAGAAGAGGAAAAATTAAAGCTGCCATTTTTAGATCAATGGGTCATTCCATAACACACTGTTATGGCAGCTTCAGAAGAAAGATGGGAATCTGGTTTTCTTTGCTTGCATTGGTGAAGCCATCATTCTGTGAAAAAAAGGCTGGGATGAAGCATGTTGTGAAATCTGCCGTTGAAATAGCTTCTGTTCCTTGCTGTTCAACGCAACTTTTTGCTCTGATATGTCTTAGGGAATTCTGTGAGATGTATGGAATAACAATGTAGCAGTCTAATTGAGAGGGGTCCCAAATTTGCAGATTGTTACTATAAAGAATGTATTGTTTGCTTATTGATTAATTCTCCAGCTGTGTTATCTTCTTTCTTTGTGAGGATATAGAAATATTAATTATTTTTCTAATTATTGTTTTTGGGAGCTTCTGAATGGTGCAATGGATCAAATTAAAACTTATGACTATTCAGAAAATGTTAACATTATCATTTCTGAATTTGATTGTGTATGTGTTTTTAACATCAATTTTCAAATCACACTCACACTAAAAAATTATGACATCATTTATTGATTGAAAGATTACAAAAGTTATAAAACCCACTTGGTAGAAGACAAGTCATAATTGCAGTCTTTAGTCAATCATTTTACTGTTAAATTTTTGTGTGTTATCATTTCTTTCTTTATATTTTGACATAATGATGGGGTCAAGTTTAAACATTAGAGTCAGTTCACATAATTATCCCATCAAATCTAAATAAAATGGAAAAATTATTAGGTTTTCAGTTTCTATTTAATAAAATTTGTTTGTCTATAATATGTTCAAATCTGTTTAACAAATAATAAAAATAACAATTAAATAAAGGAGGGGTGAAAATTTATTCAAGCTGAAAGAGAAACAAATTCAAACAGAGAAAGGGCATCACAACACATAATAGTAATTAATTTTGGCTTCCCTCTCTTACATAAAAAAGAAATTGTGACATTTATAAAACATGATCTAAAATATCAATATAATAGACTTCTCTTCTCCAGTTCATTATCATGATGACGAATCGTGGAATATGGTTTAAAAGATTAAGACAAAAAAGTTGAAATTATTTTTCAAGTTCATTGTACCGATGATGAATCATAAAACATGATCTGAAATTTCCACATAATGAACTTCTCTTCTCTAGTTCATTGTCTGGGGATGAATTATAGAATATGATTTAAAACATTTAGATAAACAATTCTCTTCTTTAGCTCACTGCTCTGATAATAGATTATAAGTATGATCTAAAATTCTCTACTCTAATCCACTGCCATTGTAAAATTATAAAAAATATCCAAAACATTGAAAAAAAATACAAACATTCTCTTTTCAATACACTATCTAATAATAGATCATCAAATATAATCACGAACATTAGTACTAAGATACAATAAAATTCGCAAACTCCCAGTATTAA
This sequence comes from Cupressus sempervirens, assembly GCA_028749045.1. Taxonomy (NCBI): domain Eukaryota; kingdom Viridiplantae; phylum Streptophyta; class Pinopsida; order Cupressales; family Cupressaceae; genus Cupressus; species Cupressus sempervirens. The sequence goes on from CM053784.1 coordinate 689,233,350, forward strand.
AAAAGAGCCGAACTGTGATCATTCTAAACTAAATTTATAAGATAATCTATTTTTAAAGACAATATATGAATTAGTATAAAAGATAGTTTTCACGCGTTGCATATTGTATAGTTTGGATGTAATTCATAGAAACTGCAGTAAATTTCCAATAATTTACAGTTGAAAGTTACTCTGCATCCTCAGCTGGTAGAGCGCGTGGCTTTTAACGGCGTCGGAGTTGGTGTTCATAGTTCCCTCTTCTGCTTGAAAGATTGAAGGGCAAACTATTTACAGTTACCAAGAAAAGAATACAATCATCATTAGGTTTTTTAACATAGTGATGGAGCTGAACGTTATAATCAGCCCACATTGTTATTTAATAAATCTAAAGTTAATTTGAATAATATGTTAAAAACTTTTTAAATGATAGGGTTTTTAGTTGATGTTAATGAGATTTAATTTTGTATGTTTGTATTAATATTTTAAATCTATTATCAGCAGATCTATTTTCTAACAAGTATTGTTGTGACAATGTATCATAGATTATAATATGAAATGTTGATCTAAAAAAAACTTGTCCAGTTCATTCTGATGATGATGGATCATTGTCCTGATGATAGATTATAAGTATAATGGATCATTGAATATGATCTAACAAGATGCACAAAAGAATTTTCTGCTCTAGCTTATGTACTGATGATAAATTATAAATATGATCTAAAAGATTGACAAAAAAATATAAGCATTCTCTTCACTAATTCACTGTTATAATAAAAGATCATAGAATGAAGATCCAACATATTCATAAAAAAATATAAATATAAACATTGATACAATAAAATTCATAATTCTGAAAATAAAATAAAGTAATAATAAAATTTCTTAAATTCTGATGAAAGCATGATTTGAATCCATAACTAACAAAATGGTAAAACATGATTTCAATCCCAAACTGACCTTTCAATTGTCAAACAATTTTTTTGGTAAACAAATGTGTCACTTGAAAATGGCCCAACAGAGTGTATATGGCAAACTATTCACAACAGTTGGATAGGCCCTTGATATGCGGCCTTCCTTGCATTTAGAACTCCCTCGTATGATATAATTTTAAAATTTTTCATAAAAATGAAATTAAACTTTAAAAGATCAAGAGAAAGCCATTGATGACGAATGCACCAGATGACTTCAAAGCTTGCTTGGACTAACTTAAACTACTAATTACAATAATCAAGATCTACTCTTGAGAATTATCACTAGCACAATATTGATCCAAAGATTCATAAACATCTACACAATACCATAAAAATGCTCATTCCAAAGAGAATCAATATTTCTAACAATTTAGATTCGAAAGAAGAGAACTCGAATTGCACGTTCCTTTATTTTCTTGTACCAAGAACTTGATAGGAGTTTTTGATTACAAAGACAAAATTTGTATGCACTTTCCAAATATTATCTTCTGGTCAAAATTTTACCATAATGTTCCCTTTTTCTAAAGTCCAAAAAGTCCTTTACAAAGCCCAAAATGACTCCTTATATAGACATGAAGATTAAGAACTACACTTTCGTGGTTAATAACTACCTCCAAAATATGTAATTTTGGAGAGGTTAATTAACCTCAACTATGAACTCTATCTATCTAGACATGATTGGCTTATCTCAAAAAGTCCTATAAGCATTGAGGATGATCACCATTGAATCATAATTGGGAATGAACACGTTCTCCATCCTGAGTTTGGCCATAAAGTACTGGTCTTGGATCTCTTCTTACTCTTGTTGATAGGCTAAAATGTTGCAATCTTCTAGAGTGACTACGACCAGATTGATTTCATCATAGTTTCAACATTTGACACTTGATTCTCCATTTCTGCATGAATTTTGATACTCAAGGAATCAAGAAGAAATTGGCAATCAATATGTTGAAGATTGTTTTCTATTGCTCCACCTATGATAATAGAGACTAGTTCATCCACAACTTTCATTTCCAGTTGTTCACATGAAGCTATTAGTTTTTCAGATTCGGTGATCCCTTTGTTGATATTTATTATCTTCTAGTTAATAATTTACTCCAGATGCACATTTGATTCTCACTTAGATTGGCAATAATTTTCTCAAAAATCAGGGTGTTCATATCTAACTTGGACATTTCTTGTAGTTCATTAGCTACTTTTTTCCAAGAGACTTTCTACTTCTTGCTACTTTATAGCTCTTTAAACATTTCTTGTATATCTTCAATGGCTTTTCCATATATTTCCTTCACTCTAGTTATGAGTTTTGAAGCATCTTCTATCATTCTGTTTATCCAAGCTTCAATCATCATACTATGTGACTTATGTTTATTTACTCCTCAACAACAACATGATCAAGAATACCATCAAGACCCACTAATGCTGGTGAAGTAACTATTGCCTTTGCATTAGAAGAATTACTAACCAAATTAATGTAAGACACCAGCATTTGAACTTTCTCTTTGAGTTGCTCATTTGATCTTTTCTCTTTCTTTGCTCTTTGTAACATTTCGGCAGCAGTCAATTTAAAATTCTGAAAATCTCTTTCCACAGTAAATGGACCAAGATCAACCTTATTTGCAATGAAATCTGACTCACATCAGAATTTGTGTTCGCTCTGCTATCTAAAAGCAGATGCATTTAGATGTTTAAAATAACATGATGAATTTGTCAAAACACTTTTTCCTTAAGACAAGTTGTTTTGGATCTATTGAATTCTTTTTGTTTCGACAAGAATCCAAGTTTTGTATCTACAAGAGAATCAATCAAAGCTGCATTGTTTTTCCCCAAAGAATTGCATTTTTAGAGGCTTTTTGGTTTACTTGATACCATTTTTTAAGTTGTGAGGAATTTTGGCAAGGCCTTCATGGTTACTCTATCACATAAAATATTTTCTTAAGCCACATAAATTAATTGAATGGCCAAATTTTTTATCATATTATACACACACAGAGACATATATGGGTTTCGAACTCTATCTTACAAGTAACCTCTCTAATGTGATTATGGCAGGCAGACAAAATGTAGATGGTAATTGTACTTTACGCACCATATCAATGTCACTTGCAACTAATGAAATGAAATGATTTTAATTGCTTTCTCAACTAGCCAACCAAGAGGAGCTGAAATTGATAAATTGGGTTGCTTGGCTATAAAGGTAAGTTCATTTTATATTTGATTCAACTTACTAAAAAAACATAATAACCTAGGAGCAGATGACTTTTTAAAAATGATTCTAGTTTTTATGAACAAAACTAATTTTTATAATACATCAATCCTTACCCTTTACTGGTTCTAAATCTTGGAATAATTTTGGGAAAACAAACTAAATTGTGCGTCTAATTAAGTCTAGTCTATTAGTGAAAACATCTTATAGTCAAAATTCAATAACTATAGGATAACCTAACTTGGTTTGATATTAGTTACTTTGAGATTAGAATCATATGTTTATGAGATCTTTTTAGATTGAGAACAAAAAGGATATACATTTTTGTGTACTTCCTTCAGTAGTGGACCTTGTCCTTATCATCTCATGGAGCTCTCTCACAATGTTGAGCATAGATTATTTGTGATAGAAAATTTAGAGTAAGTCCCATTCTTTTGCTAATGGACGAAATAGTCCAATTTATTGAATAACTGATCTGGCCGGAGATCTCAGTGCCTCGGCTTAAGTTTTAACATGGTTGGTTTGTATGCTCAACTTGAGGGGAGCAGTCAGATGATCATGTGAAGTAGGGCACAATATTCTGAGGTATCTTCCTTGCCCGCAATATTTACTGAGAGGATTACAATCAATGATTTGACATTTGATTTTTTTCTTAATTTTTTTAGACATTTCTAAAGCTAGAGAGATATAATGTTTTGCATGCATTAGTTTAATTTATTTGTCTTTCTGGTGTTAGTAGCTAGATATGTGTCAAGTGTAATGTTATTATTGTTTTTTTCCAATATTTTGTGACAAAAGCATATGTGAGAAATATATTAAAATTTAATATAATACACAAATACTAGATGTTTGAATTTTTAATTCAAGTAAATCAACACTTAAAGTTGTTCTAGAGTTCTTGCCAAATTCTACGTTCTTTTTAACCCCTTCTTTTGGGACTCAAAGTTTGGTTAGAATTGGTGCACTTTCTTTTGTTAAATTCATGAATAATTCTAAAATTTTATATTTTTTATTCATATAATAAATGGTAATAGTTTTTATCAAACATAAGAGCTACATATATATATTAGTTGAAAGGGTATTCTAGGAAGTTCACAAATAATGATGTATTGATAGAACAATAACTCCTTTCTGAGTAATAAAAGAAATTTTTTTTTAAAAAAAAATGTATTAATATTAAAAAGTTATTGATCATTCATTTATTCATTTGTTTAGGTGACTAATTATTAGTAACCAATTGTTTAGTCATTTATTTGATCTTTTATTTAATCATATATCTTTGTCTAACCTTGTCATTTTATCCAATGACCAAATTAACAATTTATTTAGTCAATTATAAACTAAAAAATATCTCTAGAATTCGATCACTTTTAGTCACATGACTAAAAGTTTTAGTCGCATAGTCATTTATTTGTCAAAATTCTACTAGTGTTCCATTTCTTCCTCCAATTCTTCTCCTTGTGCAAGGCTACTAAAAGGTCACCCTTGGCCATTCCATCCTAAAAGATCTCTAGTCTTTCCTCAATTTATGTATTCTATTTGAATATGTCTCCAAACAAAGCTTTGTTCTAGGCCATAGTCTCATGCCTGATTTTTTTGAGCTTCTTGGCTATTCGAAACATAATAGTACCTTGGACCCTTACATTCCACCACCTTTCAATACATTTATGAAACTGGGGGTGTGAATGTCACATTATCTCATATCTGAAAGGTTTCCTTTTACTAGGATGCTTTTTCATCTAGTTAAAAGCAAGCATTTAGTGATAAAAAATACTCCTATGAAATCCCTATATAGAGCTATAAGGAAGAATATCCCAATCAGTTGACAGAAGTACTATATCTAGTCTAGCATGTATGAGGCTTTTAACCAACCTATCGTTAGACCAAGTAAAATGCACACCCTTAAGTTCCATATCAATGAGGTTATTCCTCCTAAGAAACCCATCTAGATCATGTATGCTTTCAGAAACATTGTCTAGACCTCTAAGCTTTTCTAAGCGGTATAGCTTGGAGTGTTGAAATACCATGTGCTTATAGTCTTTATATCCTTAAAGTTATCAATGCATGCCAAGGCCTCCTCCCCAACCTATAGTCTCCCTTCTATAGCATTAGGAGCATAGAAGTTGAAAAGGTCCCAAAACCAAGAAAACATCAGAACCAAGAAGTGAGTGTGGTAATCGAGTTGAACATCACTAATCTTATCAGGGTTCCATATAGTTTCCATCCTTCCTGAAGCACCAATAGGTTCACTATAGGAATATTTGTCCACCTATCATATGTATCCCACAACTTTGTCAAAGTTGTGTTTATTCATTTTGACCTCTTGGATGAGGACAATATCAACATCATGGTCATAAATCATTTTCTTTAGAGTAGGGTGGTTTCTAGTGGTGAATATTCATAATTTTGTGAATTTTAGAATTTTTTTGCTAGTAATTTGGCTAATAATTTAAGATTTAATGCAACCTAAATCAACACATTTTTATTAAACTTAGTTCTAAAATATTTAAAATCGCTCAATAATTTATTTTATTAAAAAAATTTAAACTCAAAGATTCGATGCATGATTAGATTTGATTCACCTAAATATTATATATTATCAAAGAAATTTAAAATAATTTATCAATAATGATCATAATTATTAGTTACTTTAGGGATATATTAGCAATATTTAGTTTTCATTATTGATTTAAAATATAATGTAATTATCCTCATAACTTTCATGAGATAAAACATGTTCAATTTTGATTTGTAATATTCCATTATAATTAGCAAACTTCCTATTATTATTGAGATTCACAAATATTTTCTACTCAAAAACTGTAATTCTAAAATAATCACCAATGTAAATAATATTTAAAATTAAAAAAAGAGAGATTCTTCGATAAAAAAAATTTGGTTTTTCAAAATAATGAAATTAATCTATATCTTTTTCTAGAGGGGGATTTCTTAAAGTTTACCATGCTTTAGAGATAATTATTTCCTCAGGTTGTTTAAGCCCTTAATATTCCGAGTGATGAACCTCATTTCTTTCCTCTCTCGATATCCTCTATGGTCCTTTTCTTCTCATGAGCAATGTCTTAGGAAGTCTCCTTAAGTAGTTCTTTCCATGCTTGATGTTGGTTTTCCAGTTCTTGTGGTAGTGCCCATACTTGTGCCTTTGGTTGTCACTTGGTTCTTTTTTTGGATTCCTACCAACCCCCATCATCTACAATTGTTGTCACCATACTAAGGAAAAAAAGAGTGTCCTTGTCCCATGGTAGTCTAAACATAAGAGTTCCATTCACATAAGGGTGGTCCATCCACTTGGTTGAACACTTTAGAGAAGGGTAGTTCACCCACTTGGTTAACCAACTTGCCACATTCAAAATAGTTTCCTATGGGGATGGGCAAAGGCATCTATCCCCCTGAGTTCCCCTAGCCTAGGAGGGGAAATTGTAGCATCCATATTTCCTTTACATTTTTGCTTAGCTAGAGTCCAAGCAACCTACTCATCCTCCATATTTCCCAGCATCTTTCCTTCCTCACCAAACAATCCCTTAGGACCTTCACTTGTCTTCCAGTATCAGTCAATTTCTCTCCTTCCTCTAGACAAGCCATAGGGTCATCCCCCTTGTTTGTAGTGAGTGGGTTTTCTTTCAACTGGTCATTCAACTTCTCCTCCCCCTTTATAGAGCACAAAGGACGGTCCTGGTCCACTTTAGAGAAGTGCTCTAATTCATTATTTTGAATCCTTTCTTCAACAACTACCTCTTTTAATTTTGTTGTCTCTTCACCTTTTTTGATCTATTTTAAAATCAGTGACTACATGGCCATACTTCCTGCACTTTTGGTACTACAAATCAACATGAACTCATAGTTGATCACCCACTTCCAGCTTCCCCATTTTGACTTTAGAGCTATACAACTCGGTAGAGTTTTAGTTTTTAACATATAAGAAATTGATTATTAGTATTTGGTAGAATCCATTTTATAATTTTATGGGGACAAAGGAGAGGAATCCCCACAATCCCCTATTGAGTCTCTTATTCCTATTTATTTAGAAAAAATTTCCCAACATTCACCTCATCCTTATATCTTTTGTCCAAATTTGAGCCATTTTCCATCAAAGAAAGAAGTCAAACACCCAAAAGAATATCTAGAAGAGTTCATCTTCATCTTCATTGGAGTCATTGCCATCATCATCATCATCATTTGAGATTCCTCTTGAAGCAAAGGCATTTGCACTAGTCCTCTTACCTAGTGTTTGTGCTTCCCTAGCCATCATCATCACTCGCACTTTCGTTAGCATCACACTCTAACCTATGCTATGTTGTTTATCTTGCTAACACTACAATTAGGAGATTTTATAGTTGCAACTATCTATATATAAGGAAAAATAAATATAGTTCAATATGTCACATATAATCTAATATCTCATAGACATTACAGGTGAAGTTCTATTTGAAATGACATTCATACTATTGTACGTACTATTGTAGTGACTAATAGATATTCCCTTCCTACAAGTTTCCATGAAAGTGTACATCGCCTAAAATTAGACATGCCTCAATATAGATTTTAACCACTTAAAAAATATGCATGTAGGGATTGCTTCTACAACTAAAAGCCCATTGCTTGTTTTTCGTGTCAGACTTCGATTTGGTCCGGAAAAAATGGTGACAACATGAGATGCGTCAGCGCACACTGCAAACACAAATTGATAAGGTGCTCTCTATTTCAACTGTAATCCAAAAACTTGATGGTGGTGTCAATGGGAACAAGGAGAAATTTGTATATCATAAAAGTGACATTTTAAAGACTTGTGGGACCTTTAAGTGACATTTTGAAGTACAATATTCAACAACAATTCCTGCAAAATATGAATATATCTCCATTGTATTCAACAAGAATTCCTGCACGAAGCAATTAATCTTTTGTGTGAGTATGGCTCCGCCAAGAAGAGGAAAAATTAAAGCTGCCATTTTTAGATCAATGGGTGATTCCATAACACACTGTTTTCTGGTTTTCTTTCCTTGCACTGGCGAAGCCATCATTCTGTGAAAAAAAGGCTGGGATGAAGCATGTTGTGAAATCTGCCATTGAAATAGCTTCTGTTCCTTGCTGTTCAACGCAATTTTTTGCTCTGATATGTCTCAGGGAATTCTGTGAGATGTATGGAATAACAATGTAGCAGTCTAATTGAGATGGGTACCAAATTTGCTTATTGATTAATTCTCCGGCTGTGGGATCTTCTTTCTTTGTGAGGATATAGAAATATTAATTATTTTTCTAATTATTGTTTTTGGGAGCTTCTGAATGGTGCAATGGATCAAATTAAAATTTATGACTATTCAGAAAATGTTAACATTATCATTTCTACAATCTAGTTGAAATAAGTATTTTTTTGTTTCTGAATTTGATTGTGTATGTTTTTTTAACATCAACTTTCATATCACATTCACACTAAAAAATTATGACATCATTTATTGATTGAAAGATTACAAAAGTTATAAAGCCCACATGGTAGAAGACAAGTCATAATTGCAGTCTTTAGTCAATCATTTTACTGTTAAATTTTTGTGTGTTATCATTTCTTTCTTTATATTTTGACATAATGATGGGGTCAAGTTTAAACATTAGAGTCAGTTCACATAATTATCCCATCAAATCTAAATAAAATGGAAAAATTATTAGGTTTTCAGTTTATATTTAATAAAATTTGATTGTCCATAATATGTTCAAATCTGTTTAACAAATAATAAAAATAACAATTAAATAAAGAAGGGGTGCAAATTTATTCAAGCTGAAAGAGAAACAAATACAAACAGAGAAAGGGCATCACAACACATAATAATAATTAATTTTGGCTTCCCTCTCTTACATAAAAAAGGAATTGTGACATTTATAAAACATGATCTAAAATATCAATATAATAAACTTCTCTTCTCCAATTCATTATCATGATGATGAATCATGGCATATGATTTAAAACATTAAGAAAAAAATTGAAGTTATTTTTCAAATTCATTGTATGGATGATGAATCATAAAACATGATCTCAAATTTCCACATAATGAACTTCTGTTCTCTAGTTCATTGTCTGGGGATGAATCATGTAATATGATTTAAAACATTTAGATAAACAATTTTCTTCTCTAGCTTACTGTTTTGTTAATAGATTATAAGTATGATCTAAAATTCTCTTCTCTAATCCACTGTCATTGTAAAATTATAAAAATTGATTCAAAACATTGAAAAAAAATACAAACATTCTCTTTTCAATACACTATCTAATAATGAATCATGAAATATAATCACGAATATTAGTACTAAGATACAAACAGTAAAATTCGCAAACTCCCAGTATTAAAAAAGAGCCGAACTGTGATCATTCTAAACTAAATTTATAAGATAATCTGTTTTTAAAGACAATATATGAATTAGAAGAAAAGATAGTTTTCACGCGTTGCATATTGTATAGTTTGGATGTAATTCACAGAAACTGCAGTAAATTTCCAATAATTTACAGTTGAAAGTTACTCTGCATGCTCAGCTGGTAGAGCGCGTGGCTTTTAACGGCGTCGGAATTGGTGTTCATAGTTCCCTCTTCTGCTTGAAAGATTGAAGCCCAAACTATTTACAATTACCTAGAAAAGAATACAATCATCATTAGGTTTTTTAACATAATGATGGAGCTGAACGTTATAATCAGCCCACATTGTTATTTAATAAATCTAAAGTTAATTTGAATAATATGTTAAAAACTTTTAAAATGATAGGGTTTTTAGTTGATGTTAATGAGATTTAATTTTGCATCTTTGTATAAGTAGTTTAAATCTATTATCAGCATATCTATTTATTGACAAGTATTGTTGTGATAATGTATCATAGATTATAATATGAAATGTTGATCTAAAAGAAGCTTTTCTAGTTCATTGTGATGATGATGGATCATTGTCATGATGATAGATTACAAGTATAATGGATCATTGAATATGATCTAACAAGATGCACAAAAGAATTTTCTACTCTAGCTTGTGTACTGATGATAAATTATAGATATGATCTAAAAGATTGACAAAAAAATATAAACATTCTCTTCACTAATTCAATGTTATAATAAAAGATCATAGAATAAAGATCCAACATATTCATAAAAAATTATAATCATAAACATTGATAAAATAAAATTCATAATTTTGAAAATAAAATAAAGTAATAATAAAATTTCTTAAATTCTGATTAAAGCAAGATTTGAATCCAAAACTAACAAAAAGTTAAAACATGATTTCAATCCCAAACTTACCTTTCAATTGTCAAACAATTTTTTTTGGTAAACAAATTTGTCACTTGAAAATGGTCGAACAAAGTGTATGTGGCAAATTGTTCACAATAGTTGGATAGGTCCTTGATATGTGGCCTTCCTCTGCATTTAGAGGGGCAACTCCCTCATATGATATAATTTTAAAAATTTTCAAAAAAATGAATTTAAACTTTAAAAGATTAAGAGAAAGCCATCGATGATGAATGCACCAGATGACTTCAAAGCTTGCTTGGACTAACTTAAACTACTAATTACAATAATCAAGATCTATGCTTGAGAATTATCGCTAGCACAATCTCGATCCAAAGATTCATAAACATTTGCACAATACCATGAAAATGCTCATTGCAAAGAGAATCAATATTTCTAAAAAATTTGATTCGAAAGAAGAGAACTCAAATTGCACATTCCTTTATTTTCTTGAGAAAATTTTTTTATTACAAAGACAAAATTTGTACGCACTTTACAAATATTATCTTTTGATCAAAATTTTAGCATAGTGTTCCCTTTTTCTAAAGTCCAAAAAGTCATTTGCAAAGCAAAAAATGCCTCCTTATATAGACATGGAGGTTAAGAACTACTCTTTCATGGTTAATAACTACCTTCAAAATACATAATTTTGGAGAGGTTAATTAACCTCAACTATGAACTCTATCTATCTCGACATAATTGACTTATCCCAAAAAATCCTATAAGCATCGAGGATGATCACCATTGAATCATAATTGGGAATGAACACATTCTCCATCCTAAGTTTGGCAATAAATTACTTATGTTGGATCTCTTCTTACTCTTGTTGATAGGAAAAAATGTTGAAATCTTCTAGAGTGATTGCGACCAAACTGAGCTTCATCATAGTTTCAACATCTGACACTCGATTCTTCATTTCTGCATGAATTTTAATACTAAAGGAATCAAGAAGAAATTGGCAATCAATATGTTGAATATCATTTACTACCGCTCCACCTATGATAATAGAGACTAGTTCATTCGCAACTTTCATTTTCAGTTGTTCACATGAAGCTATTAGTTTTTCAAATTCAGTAATCCCTTTGATGATATTTATCATCTTCTAGTTAATACTTTTACTCTAGATGTGTGTCTGATTCTCACTTGGATCGGCAATAATTTTCTTGAGAATTAGGGTGTGCATATCTAACTTGGACATTTCTTGTAGGTCATTAGCTACTTTTTGCCAAGAGACTTTCTACTTCCTGCTACTTTCTAGCTCTTCAGACATTTCTTGTATATGTTCACTAGCTTTTGCATATATTTCCTTTACTCTAGTTATGAGTTTTGAAGCATCTTCGATCATTTTGTTTATCCAAACTTCAATCATCATACTATGTGACTTGTGTTTGTTTAAACTTTCAACAACGACATGATCAAGAATACCATCAGGGGTCACTAAGGCTGGTGAAGTAACTATTGCCTTTGCATTAGAAGAATTGCTAACCAAATTAATGTAAGACACCAACATTTGAAATTTCTCTTTGAGTTTCTCATTTGATCTTTTCTCTTTCTTTGCTCTTTGTAACATTTGGGCAACAGTTAATTAAAAATTTTGAAAATGTCTTTCTGTAGTAGATGGACCAAGATCAACCTTATTCGGAATGAAATCTGACTCGGATGCTTCATCAACATTCTTCTTTATTATGGGCTTTTTTATTTCTACCCATAGATTGTGTGAAGTTTTTTCAATGGCCAACCTAGACATCACTTTAGTCCTTTTCACTTTAGGAGGCTTCTAAAGGAAACTAGAGATTACATCAAATGGAGGTAGAATCATCTGAACAACTTTCTTCTTCTTTTGGAGACTAGTTTGAAGTCATGAATGTGTAGTAGCTAGAAGTGAAACTTGCATATCACTTCTTGTATTTTCAGCAATCATCATCAAAAATTCTAAATTAGATAATTGATTATCTAATGGCATGATGTCTATTAATGATATCTCAGGAGGAGAGAGGTTCAAAGGATAAATTACTACATCATGTGAGGATGTGACTAGAATGTGTTGTTCCACAGTTTGAGGGGTTCTTTGATCCTTCTCATTAGGCTCATTTCCTTCCTTATTCACTCTATCAGACTTAACTTTCAGTTTTTCCCTCCTTTTGACTATAAACTTAACTGGCTGATTTAGATCTTCATCTTTATCTAGATCACTTGTATCTAATTTTTGTAATTTCTCACTACAAGCTGCCTCCAATGCTATTCAAGATGATTTTCCTTTATTACTTCTCCTCTCTTTATTTTGAAATTCATCAGTCACTTTTTCTGTTCTGATTCCATTGACCCAATCCCTTGTTCTTTTAAGGACATAAGCAGTTCTTTCCTTCAGAATTTTTAACTCCTAAATTGACCAATCAAAAGGGGGAACGTCTAGTAATTCAATTTTCTCATAGTAGAAGAGATCAACTAAGAAAGCTTCATCATCATTTATACTTTTCACATCGATGTCCACCTTGAAGTCTATCACTTGCCTTAGAGTAAGCCACATCAAATCTCTCTTGCTAACATTGAAATCACTTTCGCAATCTTCCCAAAAATCTTCTAGACCTAGAAAGTGACCAAGGGTGAGGGTTATCTTTAACTCATTAATTGCATAACCTTTAATATCATAAGGGAAACACATGGTATAAGGATGCAAATTAATTGTGGTGATGGATCTCTCTATGTTCCTCGCATATGATGCAGTATCACAACTATAATGTGTAATGTTGATAGGGAAAGGTATTTCATCTATCCTCTTGTTCTTGGAAACTTTATTAATTTGACTAATATGTTTGCACATTTCTATCAAGACCAATTTATCATTGATAAATCTAGGTAGCATAACGGGATACCCATCATAGGTGACTAACCTAATATAAGTGAACTTTGGGAACTATATGAAAACACTTCCATACTTTTGTACTTTCATCGCTACTTCTGGTAAAATTCTGAGTCTTGTGCTTCCGTGAATTTCTCTTATAGTCAACATTGTGAATGCATCATTCACTCTTCTAAAATGGTGCATGCTACTGTCACATTCTATCTAAGGAAGATGATTGTAAATAATAGCCATATCATCATATATACATTGTTGGTTAAGCCCTGTCCAACTTTTGGTGCTTGCAATAGCATAGAAAAGATAAGAAGTCATGTAGAAATAGTCATTTACTTCGAGTTCTATGAGTTACTTATGTAGTGAGTCACTGATAATTTCAGCCCAATCAATGTGTTGCTTCCCTTCATAGATGATGTTAATAAATAGAAACATCCAACCTTCAAACTCATGTGAATCCTAAAGTCTTAATATTTTGCTTAATAGAGTTACCATATTTGCTATATCTTCTTTTAATGACGATTTATGGATGGACTTGGCTAGTTGAGATTTTTCTTTCCTTGGTTGTGAGAGTCACGATTGAGCAACGATGTTTAAACACTGAGTTTGATTTTTCATATAGTACTTCTTGGTGGTTCTTAAATTGGTGTTGGCATATTGCACTCTGGTAGGTAATCAGAAAGCAATGGGAATAGAAATAGGATCCAGATGGACAATCACTTTATTTTTTGATGAAATGACTTCCCTAGCATTTGGATGATAGGCTTTCATGCATTCTAACACTAGATTAGGGCACTGTGCTGAGATGGGTTGCCCTCCTGCTTGAGCTATGTAGCTTTCCAATAATTTTTTGGCTAAAGGGGTCCTATCCTCACTCTCAAAGACAGCCAAAAATCTTGAAGGAAAACACTTCCTAAGATGGTATTGCCAATGTTGAGAAGTGTACTCTTTAAAATGGGAGCATAATTGGGCCTTTGGTATTTATACTTCATGGCCTACCAGCTAATCTTTTTGTTGATTACTTTAAATGCTTTCAATTCCCTCAATGTACTTCACAAATTAGAGACTTCACAATTCAATTTGAAAATTATTCATAAAATAACCATGCATTGCTTAGAGTTTCCTATTGAGGTAATTTGATGAATATCTATGGCTTAAAGCTTGGATTTTCCTTTAAAATATAACTTCTTCCTTCATTTATGATTGTACCAACTTGGGGTTTGTCTATGCTTTCGAGTTTAATGTATATTAAATTGCCACTTTATTTCAAAGCATACATGTCTACTTTCATTCAAAGTATATCACTCAATCCTTCAAAAATTGGTGTGCGCATTTACACAGACATTTTGGCAAACAGTTTGCGTGCTTTGTCTATGCCATGCTTGGCATATATCTCATGTTCTTAAGAGTCTTCAAAGCCAAACCATCACCCTTCGAAGACACTCAAACATCTACTCTATTTGAAAACTTATCCATCAATTCCCATATTCTAACTCTGCAAAGTGCCCAAGCTAGCTTCAATATTGAGTTTCAGGATCATTACTCTACTAGCCACATCTTATATGTGTATCACAATTAATATTTCAACTCAACCAAATAAATGTATCCTGGGTAATCATATATCCATTTCAGTACTTTCAATAACTCTGCATATATTTGATCAATGTATAATATGAAGCAAAATATATACGGAACTCTGTCGAGCAACACATATTCCCATTATTGCATGTACAAGATATATATGCGCTCAAACTTTCTTCTTGTTTTTGGCACTGTCGAAAGGCAAGGTATGGTTACAATGAGGTTGTATTCAGACATCCATGTTTGCCACCTCTCTCTCTCTCTCTATATATATATGAGACATTCTGTCAAATATTTAGGAGGTCTTCATGTGCCTGTGTTGGGATCTTTCTAATTGCCGAGTTAACTCACAAAGCCGCGAGTTGAGGGAAGTCTGTTATTTGGTAGAACAATTGATAGTATCACCAAATAGATAACATGCTACGCATTTCCTTTGGGTGGCATTAGGTTTCATCTTTGTGGAATTCGGCGCAGACCAGAGGTATTGACTTCTCACAATCCAATTCTTTGTATTCTCCCTTTAATTGGTCATATAGCATTATGTAAAATAGATGATGCTTAGTGCCTGTTTATCATGTGAGCAATAAGATATGTCTAGATGTATGTGTAAGTCATAGAAGAGGAAAAATTAAAGCTGCCTTTTTTAGATCAATGGGTTATTCCATAACACACTGTTATGGCAGCTTCAGAAGAAAGATGGGGATTTGGTTTTCTTTCCTTGCATTGGTGAAGCCATCATTCTGTGAAAAAATGGCTGGAATGAAGCATGTTGTGAAATCTGCCATTGAAATAACTTCTGTTCCTTGCTGTTCAACCCAAGTTTCTGCCCTGATGTGTCTTAGGAAATTCTGTAAGATGTGTGGAATAACAATGTAGCAGTTTAATTGAGAGGGGTGTCAAATTTGCAGATTGTTACTATAAAGAATGTATTGTTTGCTTCTTGATTAATTCTCCAGCTGTGGAATCTTTCTTTGTGAGGATCTAGAAATATTAATTATTTTTCTAATTGTTGTTTTTGGGAGCTCAAATTAAAATTTATGAGTATTCAGAAAATGTTAACATTATCATTTTTACAATCTAGTTGAAATAAGGATTTTTTATTCTTAGATTTGATTGTGTATATTTTTTAACATCAACTTTCAAATCACACTCAGATTAAAAAATTATGACATCATTTACTATAATGATAGAGTTATTGATTGAAAGATTACAAAAGTTATAAAGTCCACTTGATAGAAGACAAGTCATAATTGCAGTCTTTAGTCAATCATTTTACTGTTAATTTTCTGTGTTATCATTTCTTTCTTTATATTTTGACATAATGATGGGGTTGTGTTTAAACATTAGAGTCAGTTTACATAATTATCCCATTAAATCTAAATAAAATTTGAAAATTATTAGATTTTCAGTTTATATTTAATAAAATTTGTTGTCTATAATATGTTCAAATCTGTTTAACAAATAATAAAAATAATAATTAATCACAACACATAATAATAATAAATTTTGGCTTCCCTCTCTTACATAAAAAAATAAATTATGATATTTATAAAACATGATTTAAAATATCAATATAATAAACTTCTCTTCTCCGGTTCATTGTCATGATGATGAATCATGGAATATGATTTAAAACTTAAGACAAAAAAATTGAAATTATTTTTGAAATTCATTGTAGTGCTGATGAATCACAAAACATGATCTGAAATTTCCACATAATGAACTTCTCTTCTCTAGTTCATTGTCTGAGGATGAATCATGGAATATGATTTAAAACATTTAGATAAAAAATTCTCTTCTCTAGCTCACTATTTTGATAACAGATTATATGAATGATCAAAAATATTGAAACAATTTATACCTATATTCTCTTCTCTAATCCACTGTCATTTTAAAGATATAGATTATGATCCAAAACATTGAAAAAAATACAAACATTCTCTTTGCAATACACTATCTAATAATAGATTATGAAATATAATCACGAACATTAGTACTAAAATACATACAATAAAATTAGCAAACTCTCAGTATTAAAAAGAACTGGATTGTGATCATTCTGAACTAAATTTATAAAATAATCTGTTCTTAAAGACAATATATGAATTAGAAGAAAAGATAGTTTTCACGCGTTGCATATTGTATAGTTTGGATGTATATTTCCAATAATTTACAGTTGAAAGTTACTCTGCATGCCGTCTTAGCTCAGCTGGTAGAGCGCGTGGCTTTTAACGGCGTCGGAATTGGTGTTCATAGTTTCCTCTTCTGCTTGAAAAATTGAATGGCAAACTATTTACGATTACCTAGTAAAGAATGCAATCATCATTAGGTTTTTAACATAATGATGGAGCTGAACGTTACAATCAGCCCACGTTGTTATTTAATAAATTTAAAGTTAATCTGAATAATAGGTAAAAAAACATTTAAAATGATAGGGTTTTTAGTTGATGTTAACGAGATTTAATTTTGTATCTTTGTATTAATATTTTAAATCTATTATCAACATATCTAACATATCTATTTTCTAACAAGTATTGTTGTGATAATGTATCATAGATTATAATATGAAATGTTGATCTAAAAAAGCTTTTCTAGGACTATTGTAGAAATTGAATGCAGCCACACAAAGAAAATAGAATAAAATAGAGATTTTTTACACAAGCCTAGCTCTGCTAAGCAGTGATCAATTACTTTGATTCCATAGACACACTAATTAATCTGATTACATTACCTCTTTATATTACAAAGGATTGCATATTGTTCAGCCTAATTTTCTCATCTAAACTAATCACCAATTCTACAATCATGGATATCCACTCCACTGGAAGAAGCTCAAACAAATACAAATTGCAAAGCTCTCAAATTGATCTTCTTGCACGGGCATGCCATTTGGAGAAGACTCAAACACAACTCTTTCTAATTGATACTTTAACTAGTGTAAATGGTGGAGATAATCTTGGATTTACATTTTCTTTAATCAATCCTTGTTGCTAGGTAGTGAACTACTAGATCACACTCAATGATGGAATTGGAGTCAAGCAACAGTAATCTACATACTCCCCCTTGATGTTGAGACTCTCAATTCGATCTCAAGGCACTCAAACATAACTCTTACATCTTATAATTCAACTCTTTTTCATTAGAGACTTATAGACTTGCATGATACTTCTAATAGAAGTAAACCATCTCTTTATCAATTTCTCTCTTTTCTCATCACTAGAGTTTTATAGACTCACATACAACTTCTAGTAGAAGTGAACTATTTATTTCTTAATTTCTCTATTTCATGAGAGATCAGAAGGTTCAGTCTTCCCCTTCTTTCTCTAACATAGAGAAGACTCCTGACACATCCATGTGCCAATCAGAACAAGCAGTCATCAACTACTTCACTCACATATCTAAACCTTGATCCACCACTACCACTTTTAACATGCAAACTTGGAGGCTTGTACAAACTTCTCAATATCCTTATCACCTTAAGCCAATAGGATCCATCAATCCATCCATACTCAATTTGCATACAATTTTTTCTTAGATTGTCCATCACAATCTCTATTCCAACATGACTTTTCACTATCACTCTTCAACCCACAAATGCTACAAGAATGAAGATCCCAACACTTATCCTCTATATCTCCATCTCTTCTACAATAGGACACATGAAATACATTCCTTACTCGAATTTCATTTGTTCAAACCTATAGTACTACCAACATCAAATCTATCACAAGCAACATCAGATCTCTCTCTTTTACCAAATCCAAGGCCTTCAAATTTTGGCCTCCAAATAGGTTTAATGGGCTCCTTAATACCTTGCCCATGCTTTCCTAATCCACTTCCTTGAAAATCCATTTAATTTATAATCTTCAAGCCAAAATTATTCTTAAAACAACATTTGTCACTATCTAGACAAATTTCATCCATACTTGTAGATGGTTTCTTACCTTCATCTTCAACTAACAAAACAAGAGAACAAACCAAGTCTTCTGTGCTACAAGCAACATCACAAACTGGTGGCTTTGATTTCAACATTTCTATTTCTTCTTCCAAAACTTTTATTTTGTAACCCAAATCAACATTCTTCTTTTTAACTTCATCAATCATGATTAACTTTTCTTCCCACTCATAATTTTTTGTTCTAAATTTCTCATGATTAACTTTTCTTTCCACTCATAATTTTTTGTTCTAAATTTCTCTAATTCTTTCTCAAGGCATTCTATTTTGCACAAAGATTTATGTCTCTTCTTTCCAAAATATTTGAAATTCTCCACCAATTATGAATTGAACATCTCCAATTTTATCACTTCATCATTCAAACAATCCTTCTCACAAATCAAACTCAAATTTTCTTTTCTAACTTTTTTTCCAAATTTACCTATTAAAACAAATTTTCTTTACACAAATAGATTACCTCTTTTGTGGGCACTTCTCTTGGAGTGCACAAAATAGATCTTTAATCTCTTTAAAACTTCAATCTTCCATCTTCAATTTTTGTAAACAACATACCCCAAATTACACATGCTCAAATCTTTGTCAAAATATTGCAACCCACACGAACATCTTCATAGCCAAAGATCTTCATCCACTCTGATACCAATTGTAGAAACTAAATGTAGTCACACAAAGAAAATCTCACATTCTCTTCAAAAAACTATTCAAGTGAAGTGTGTCCTACATGGGGTTATGGATCTGGTTGATCTTGCTCTATGCAATTGCCTCAATTTCATCTTCAGGATGGGGTTGCAACTCAAAGGTTTCCAAGAGTGTCCAGGCAACCTCGACATTAGAGGAAAGGTCAGGTGAATTGGAATTGGCAATGGACTCCTCCTCCCCATGGAGTTCTAAAAATTAACATTGACGGTTCTTCTCGAGGGAATCCAAGCCCTGCTGGTATTGGGGGAGTGGCTCGATGCAGTTATGGTGAAATTAATTTTTTTTTCTTAATACATAAGGGTGATTACATGAACAATCTCATTGAGGCTCAGGCTATTGTATATGCTATAGAACAATGTTTCTTGTGAGGATGGAGCAAGATTATCTGAGTCTGATTCCCAAGTGGTGAACTTACTTTCCTCGCAGGAGCTTGAGGATGTTAGTTGGCAGCTGCCCACTATTGTTAATTAGATTATTCTCTTTTGTACCTCTTTTGAGTTCATTAGGTTTACTTATATTCCTCATGAATGGAATAGAGTTGTTTATTGTTTAGCCAAATGGGCTTCTAGTCATGCTCTAGGCTGGAATATTATGGATAGGGGGCAACTTCCCTTTGAGATGGTGCAAGAATTTGATGAACTTGTTGCTCAGGATAGAGCTCCTTGTTGAGCTCTCCTTGTTGTATTTCTTTCTTGTCTTAATAAATTTTTACCCCTCTTTTTTCCATACAAAGAAAAGAGAATAAAATAGAATTTCTTTACACAAGCCTAACTCTTCTAAGTAGAGAACAATTTCTTTTATTCCATAGACACACTAATTAATCTGATTACATTACCTCTTAATATTATAGAGGATTGCATATTATTCAGCCTAATTTTTTGATCTAAACTAATCATCCAATTCTACAATCATGGATATCCACTCCACTAGAAGAAACTCAAACAAATACAAATTGCTAAGTTCTCAAATTGATCTTCTTGCATGGGCATGCCATTTGAACAAGACTCAAACACAACTCGTTCTAATTCATACTTTAACTAGCATAAGTGTTGGAGATAATTTTGGATTTACATTTTCTTTAATCAATACTTGATCACACTTGATGATAGAATTGAAGTCAAGCATTAGTAATCTACAATTATAAGAAAAATGGATCATTGAATATGTTCTAACAAGATGCACAAAAGAATTTTCTACTCTAGCTTATGTACTGATGATAAATTATAAATATGATCTAAAAAATTGACAATAAATATATAAACATTCTCTTCACTAATTCAATGTTATAATAAAAGATCATAGAATAAAGATTCAACATATTCATAAAAAATTATAAACATAAACATTAATACAATAAAATTCATAGTTCTAAAGTAATAGTCAAATTTCTTAAATTCTGATTAAAGCATGATTTGAATCTAAAACTAACAAAAAGTAAAAACATGATTTCAATCCCAAACTAACCTTTCAATTGTTAAACATTTTTAATTTTTATTTTTTTTAAATTTGAGGGGAAATAATCTTTAACTATGCTATATCCCACCTACTTTTCCTTTTGGGTCTTCCATTAATCTTGGACGTACAAACTTAAAACAAACATAGAGAACTAAAATTATAATTGTACTACAAGTGAGGAAATATTTTCCATTGTAAATATAATTAGAAATAATTTTATCTTGGTACATTGTACACAATGCATAAATAATTTCTAATGGCCACTCACTATATAGGGTATATTGGTATGGTTATTAACATATTATTATTATTTTAAAAATAAATCTGAATCATCATTGTATATTGGTATATATATAAGAAAATTGTTTGATGCATTGTAAAAGTTTTTTTGGGGATATCATAGATCTAAAAATTTATGTTTTCCAAAATAAATAAAACTAGAATAGGAATAAGTATTCCAATTCCACCTATTTAGGTAGAATTTTAAAATGCTTATTTTTGTGACAAAATTGTAATGCATATTCCTATTATATTCTTATTCCCAATTTCAATTTGGTGCACCCAAACAAAGAATTCAAAATTTTAAGAATTTATATATGTCTATTCCACCTATATTCCCGCTTCCAAATGGGCCTTTATATATTTCTAATTTATTAGATGTTAGATATTAATATTTGATAGAATTTATTTGAATTTGAATTTTACTTGCTAATTATATTAAATTAATAATAGAAATAAAAAAATTGCAAATTATAAAAGTGTTAGCTTGTAATTATTATTCTAATTTTCTAATCTTCTCATTTACATCATTCTGGATTACATCAAAAGCTAATTTTTCTTTTATATTTCTAAAGATTTTATATTGTATTCAATTTAAAGACATTCTAGACTCTCTATAATATTTGATTTGAACTATACTAATTAACTATAGTCATGAAATGATTCGTCCAAATCTTTAAGTCCAACCCACTTTTTTGATTTCAATTTGTTGAAGATAAGATTGCTCCATATGACAATATTGTCGACTAGTCTAGTTACTTTTTTATGTGGCAATCAGGTCAATTTCGACTAGTCAACCATTGTTTAAACATGGATTAAGGAAACTTAAGTAGATTATTTTATTGCATTGCAAAGCATTAATTGGTGTGATTTAAGTGATTTATTGATGCATATATGTTGTTATGATGATGCCACTTTTTCATTTCTTATATGATGCTACTATGATAATTCATGATATGATGTTCATGATTATGTTAATGTTTTATTTCAATATGTAATTACCTACTCATGATGGATACTCACTCTTTTGTTGTTGTGAGTGTTGGAGGAGTTGCAGGAATCAATAGGATGAGAGTGTGGTTGAGGTAGAGAGGGTTAACCTCTCGAGAATGGTTGGATAACTTTTGTAAACCATACACCACTTTGATTTTAATAGAATTTCAATTTATGTCAAGTGTTTTATGTCTTTCTCATTTCCCTAAATTTTAATATTGTATGGCTAGAAATACATCAATGTTATAGGGTGACTGCACCAAGTTAGTGTAACAAAAAGTGGACACCTAACAAACAAAAAAAAGAATCTCAATAACTCGATCAAGTTATTTAAAAGTGAAATGCGGGCCATTATAATTTTAAAAATTCAATTAGGTTATTAAATTTATCTTATTTAATAACCTGATCAGGTTTTACAAAACCCCCTTCGGTTATTTAAAATTATGTTTCTTAAAACCTGATTAGGTTTCAAGAAACATAATTTTAAATAACCCAAGCAAAGGAGAAAGACAAAAATCGATTAGGTTTGTGAGGAAAAGAGGGTTTTTATTCCATTTTCATCCATGGCACACCGCAAATGAGCTAGGACTTTATTCTTTTTATCGTTCTATATTTTTCCATCAAATTTTGTAATGTTTCTTTTTAATTTATAAGTTTTATAATTCTTTTTACAACTTGTAATTATTTTTAAATTTTTTTGATATAAATGCATCAATGAATCCAAGAAAATGAGGGAGAGGCGAAAGACCACCTCCTACACAATCAAACCCTCCCCCTATCATGACACAACTACAAAACACTCAACCTATTCCTACACAAACACAAAACCCTCCACCCATAGTCACATAACCACAAAACCCTCCACTCAATATTCTCATTCAACAACCACTGATGCACATAAACTCTTTGCACATACCATTAAATCATTTAACTACTACATAAGAGGACCTCATAAACCATTTAACTTAGGTCCTTGAGACCTTCTCTACAAGAACCAAATGCTTTGATAACAATTGTTGGAAATATAAGAGGAGTAACTGAGAGGAGAGGGGTGAATCAGTTACCTAGATGTCAGTACAAAATAAACTTTGAAAACTGAACTCTGTTGATGCTCGAAAAACAAACAGAAAAATGTTGGAACTCAATAAACACTAAAAATGCTTGGCAAATACTCAACATGGAAACTATAAGATGTTATCTATGATTACTATTATTTAATTTAGTTCCAAAGACATAAGACAAATAACATGAACACATTTGACTCCAAGATTTAACGTGGAAAGCCAATTTGGGAAAAACCACCAATTGCAACTACTAACTAATTTTCACCCTTCTAAAGTGAACCATGTTAGGAGCCAACCCTATTAAAGGTTACAAAACACACTATTAGTTACGACCCTATTAGAGGATTTAATCACCCTATTATGAGTGGCCTTGTTAGAGGTCTTTGGACAATTCAATAGAAATGGCACCTTGTTAGAGGATTTACAAATAACTATTAAACCAACTCTGTTAAGAGATTTAGATCACTACTACAATGAGTAGAGAGTAACAATGGCATGACCTAATTTGGATACAACTGAATTGCTGATTACAGATCTCAATTCTGGATTGTATACTTGATCCTTCTTGATTGAATATATCTTTTTTGCTCCACAAGGATATTTTGCTTAGCCCTTTGATTCACTTCCTCTTAGCATCATCAAATCTTCAATTATCTTCCATGCATCAGACTTTCTAAATCTCAACTTGACCTTATATTTATATCTTTCATATTGTCAAGTTGGCTAGAAACAATAGACAAATCAATTTGAACTTAATATGTCACAACAAGAAAATCCTTTGTTAGCTGACCCTACTTGGTAGAAACTAACATAGAAATGATTTTGATGTGTTAACCATGTAAATGCAATCAACGCCACATACTCACAAAGTTCCTTTGGTAACTAAGTGAGCTCAATTAACACTGGTTCCATCTAAAAATTTCTTCGTTAACTGAGTGAGCTTGGTTAACACTTAGCTTCTGCAAACTTTCCTTTGGCACTCGAGTAAACTTGGTAGATATTGTCTTTTGAACTGGGAAAACTCTAGAATGCTCAGTAGACACAAAAAATTGTCTTCAATTCCCAATTGAGCTTGCTAATACACTGACTGGTAATGATATGACATTTTGTGTAACATCAAAGACAACATATAATTAATCAATTTTTTCAACACCCACTAATAGCCTTATGATGTCTAGGAGCTCATTCTCCACCCTCATGTCCACCTGTAGCTATGGAAAATTGTATATTTTGTGGAAGTAAGTGGCAATCCATCTTAAAATATCTTCCTCGTTAGCCAATTGAAGATTATTATTATCAAAAACCTTCATGATAGTGTTCCTTATCTTGTGTTTAGAGGCTGAACTATGAAAAAATGTCATGTTCCTATCTCCTTCGGTGAGCCACTAGATTCTGGAATTTTGTTTCTAGAAAACATCTTCCCTTTCTATCACATCTTTCCATTTCTTTTTCCAATTCTTCTCCTCATGTGTAGCTGCTAAAATGTCACCCTTCCCCATTCTTTCCTAAAAGATCCCTAGTTTTCCCTTAAATTATTTCTTCTATTTGAATCAGTCTCCAAACAAAACTTTGTTCTAGGCCATAGTCTCCAGGCTGATATTTTCTAGCTACTTGGCTATTTGAAACATAGTTGTACCTTGGGCCCTCACATTAGACCACCTTTATATACATTTAAGAAAATGGTAGTGTGAATGCCATATTATCTCATATCTAAAAGGTTTTGTTTTACTAGGACATTTTTTCATTAAGTTAAAAATAAGCATTGAGTGATCAAAAATACTCCTATGAGATCCCTATAGAGAGTTGGAAGGAAGAATATCCTAGTCAGTTGAGAGGAGCACTCTATCCATCTTAACCTATACAAGGTTTTTCCCCAACCTATTATTAGACCAAGTAAAATGCACACCCTTAAGCTCGATATCAATGAGGTCATTCCTCCTAAGAAACCCATCTAGATCATGCATGCCTTTAGAAACATCATCTAGACCTCCAAGCTTTTCTAAGGGGTATATAATATTTTCATATAATCTTTATATTCTTAAAGTCATTAATGCATGTCAAGGCCTCCTTCCATAGTCTCCCTCCTCTAGCATTAGGAGCATAGATGTTGAAAAGGGCCCAATCACTACCTCCATAAGTAAAAATCACAACCAAGAAGTGAGGGTTGTAATGGAGTTGAACTCCATTAATCTTATCAGGGTTCTACATAGTTTCTATCCCTAATGAAGCACCAGTAGCTTCACTATAGGCATATTTGGCCACTTTCCATATGTATCCCACAATTTTTCCAAAGTTGTGTTTATTCATTTGAACTCTTGGATGAGGAAAATATCAACATTGTGGTCATAAATCATTTTCTTTAGAGAAAATTGTTTCCTCGGGCTGTTTAAGGCCCTAATATTCCAAGTGATAAATGTCATTTCTTGCCTCTTTGGGTATCCTCTAAGTTACTCTACTTTCCATGAGCAATGTCTTCAAAAGTTTCCTTTTTTCTTGCCATGCTTGATGTTGGTTTTCCAATTCTTATGTCATAGCCTACATTTTCCTTTAGTTGTCCCTTATTGAGATAATGGGTGTTGCACACATTGCATAATATTGTTATATTGTATTATTTTATTTTATTATGTAATATTGTAGTTAGATGGATGTGCAACATGTAAAGATTCCCATGGGATATACTTGATGAGTTGTATTGTAACATTCTAATAATATTTATGTATTTATTTAATATTTTGGAAAAGAATTAAATGTCCAACATTAAATGTTGGGTCAATGGGTTAGGTAGCACATGGTTTATGTGATACCACTTTGTGGTTTTGTGGGACTTGCTACTATATAAGCAGCCACAAGGGTAGTTGTTGATGTGAAAAAGACTGAAAGATAAAAGACAAAGGCAAGAGTTGAGTAAGAAAATGTTTGATAGGTTAGCCAAGGGAGCATTTGTGAAGGTTGGAAGCATGGCATGGGATGTGTGGATTCATGCTTGTTCACATAGATTTCTTGGTGGTAGCTATGGCTTTGAAGGCTTCCATGGTTGTATTACAATGGTGTTTTCTATTGAATAATACATAATGATGGATGCTTCTGGAGGCTAGGTTTTTCCCTCAATGAGGGTTTCCTAGGGTATATCTTGTGTCACATTTTTGTGGGTATGTTGTCTATTCTCTTGCATGTGGATTTCAATTGCATATTTATTTATGATCTGTTATATGGGTTATGTGGAAATGGTTATATTTTTATGCAAGTTTCCTTACAACCCCTAGTTCTCTGTTTGGGTTTTGGTCAACCCACATCATCCAAAAATGGTGTCACGATGCTAGGGGAAAAAATAGTGCCCTCATTAGAAAATAGTGTGACCATAAGATTACCCTTCAGAGAAGGGTAGTCCACTAACTTGGTTGAACAACTTGTAACAAACCTTCTCATCCTCCATATTTCCCAACATCTTTCCTTCCTTTGAACAATCCCTTAGGGCCTCCATTTGTCTTCAAATATTAGTCAATATCTCTCCTTCCTCTAGACAAGTTGTAGGGCCATCCTCTCTATTTGTAGTGAGTGGGTTTTCTTCCAATTAATTTGGTCATTAAACTTCTCCTCCCTCTTTGTAGAGGACAAAGGAGGGTCCTAGTCCATTTTAGAGAAGCACCCTGGTTCTTTATTTGGGCTTGTTGCTTCAACAACTGACTCTTTTTCTTTTCTTGTCTCTTCAACTTTTTTTTCTATTTTGCAGTCAGTGAATACATGGTCATACTTCTTACACTTTTGGTAGTAAAATTCAACATTCTCATAGTTGATCACCAGTTTTCCACATTCCCCATTTTGACTTCAGTGCTATACAACTTGGTAGAGTTTTATTAACCTCTACATTAACACAAAATTGAGTGAAACCCAAGTGAGGCTTGTGTAGGGTGACCATATCAGCCTTAATAAAATGTCCAAATGAGTCTCCAATACATTTAAGGATCTTTTCATCCAAAAATTCTAAAGGTAATCCTAGGATTCTAACCCAAAATGGGGCCATTCTTTACACATCAAAACTAGGGTTGAAGCCTTATTTCCATTTGGCCAACATTAGAAGATGCTTAAAAAATCTCCACATTCTCACCAAGACCTAGTTGTGGTCCTCCTCAACAAAAAATTTGAAAAGAAAAAAAAGCACCCAACATAGTTGCTCTATCAATAGATCCTTTGAGTTTCCATCTAGTAGATACCCATTTGCTAACCATATAATTGGAAGGCTTATAAGATAAGAATCTACCTACCAAACTCAAAGAAAATCCTTGGGAAATATCATCAAACACAAAATCTAGAAGAAGAATATATTCAGACTTCCATTCCCCTAAGATATAGTTGGAATATCCCTAGGTGTGTTATCAGAGGAATACTGTCCCACCATCACACCATTCTAGTTTTGTTTCAGGATCTCTGAATCCCTAGTCTTCTCCAAGCATTCTTTGGAACCAATACTATGCATGAATACAAGGTCATCTAGCAACCCTAAATCCAATCCCGAAGTCAATTATATGTCCCCAAAGGCATCTCTAATAATTGGAGGGTCCCCATTTAAAATGATAAGCTAGATGTTCGGACAAATCTTTTGATCAGGGGGTCTCAATGTTTAAGGGAAGATTCCACAATTGATGCAGGTAGAAGTCAAGTTGCAAAGCTCTTATTTAAAATCCATTCCTTGGTTGATTAATATGTTTTTAACATATAAGAAATTGATTATTAGTATTTGGTAGAATCCATTTATAATTTTATGGGGATAAAGGAGGGGAATCCTCACAACCCCAATTCTTTTGAGTCTCTTAGTCCTATTTCTTTAGAAAATATTTCTCAACATTTATCTCATCCTTATATCCATTGTCCAAATTTGAGTCATTTTCCATCTGAGAAAGATGTTGAACACCCAAAAGAATATCTAGAAAAGTTCATCTTAATCATCATTGGAGTCATCATCATCATAATCATTTGAGATTCCTCTTGAAGCAAAGGTGTAGATTGCATTAGTCCTCTTAGCTAGTGTTTGTGCTTCCCTAGCCTTCATCATCACTCACACTTTCATTAGTATCACACTCTAATCTATGCTATGTTGTTTATCTTGCTAACACTACAATTAGGAGATTTTATATTTAGAAATATCTATATATAAGGAAAAATAAATATAGTCCAGTATGTCACATATAATCCAATATTTCATAGATGTTATGTTGATGATAAGTGAAGTTCCATTAGAAGTGACTTGACTACTATTTTAGTGACTAATAGATATTCCCTTCCTATAAGCTTCCATGAAAGTATCCATGCCCTAAAATTAGACATGCCTCAAGGTAGATTTTAGCCACTTAAAGAATAAGGATGTGGGGATTGCTTCTAAAACTAAAAGATTCCCTATCCACATTCTAAACATACATCCAAAAATTAACTCCACATTCATTGACGAATTTAGTCCAACAACAATATATATCTAAATAAATATGTTATAATCTTTATGTCAATAAAATGTAATGTTCCAAAATAATGACCTTCCTACTAATTGATAGACATACTCCCTCCTTAGAAGTTTAGAAAATGTCATTTCCTTGAAGTCAATATGATTAGGTAATAAGGACATCTTAGAATTGTTTCTATTGACTATAATATTGATTCATTTTGAAATGTTTGGTTTTTATATTCAATCTATTTTACTTTGATCCCTGTTATTAGTCCGAATTAAAGTTTTTTATATTCTATTCCATATTAATCTATGTTTCGGTATTTGTGCACACTCCTCCATTTCGCATATAATTTATGGTTGTCTCAAAATATTTCATTAAACAGAATTATTTCATTTTTATTACTATTTTTTCATAAGGCATATTCATTTTTCTGAGAAGTCAGATAATTTTTTGGCATAGGAAATTTAAACAAAAACAGGGTTGGATAGATGAAGTAGGCCAATCCATGTCTGTTTCCAAATATTTTTATGTGGTGTTGTGCATGTGCTTCACTTGCCCCTCTATACTTTGCACAATATCTTTGGATATGTGGCATTTTACAATAAGCATTTACCATTAAATATAATTGATTATGGTTAAGTAGATATGTAGATATGAGAGAATTTTTGTTTTTCCAAATGAATGATAACTAGCAAAAAAGGTTGGTCAAAGCTCATTACAAGTTTCTCAAATCATCTGCTAAAATGTCTTCTTCCATCTATGAAAGTGTTGGTCATTTTAAAATATCTTTGTTTCAAAGGTCTTGCAATTTTTTTCTAACAATAGAATGCCTCTTGTTTAAAAGAGTTACTCTAACATCTTTGATATGAGAACGGACATTGTTTCAATAGAATTTAAAGAAAGTGCTCATGATTTTGTAATTTTTTTAAGTGGTGGAGTTGCTGGTGTGTGTTCATGAAATTATCAACAATTTCAATTTTCTACAATGTAATTCTCATTTATTATAGATGGATAGGTTGCATCTAGAAAATAAATAATTTTCCATGATTTTTAAAAATGGCATCAATATCTCCTTGATAGGAAATTCTTTAAAGTTGATAACCCAATTTATTATTGCTTTTACATCAAGAGTAAAAAATATGAACTATTCTTGAATTTTTTAGTTATTTATTTACCTTTAGAAATGATAACAATGAATTTTAGATATTTATTTACCTTCATGGTGGTCAGAGGCCTCTTCTGCACACTATATGGTGAAACATTCCTTGGATGCTCTTGTGGATTCCATGGTTGAGGTCTCTTCTAGTGATCATTTGGAGCCAGTGGAAGAGGAGGGTGTCCCCTCTTTGATCTCTTCCCCTATTTCGGATGCTCTTCCTAAGGGCCAGTTGTCGTCTGATTCTCATTGGGAAATTGTTGTGGCTTCGATGCCCCTTGGGTTCCACTATTCTATTTCCTCTGAGGCTTGGGTTGCTAAGGCTGCAAAGATTGAGGATGAGTGGATAGCAGTAAAGAGTAAGAGAACTAAGCATTCTTCTCCCCCTTTAGATATGAACCTTTGGTCACGTAAGGGAAACTACAAATCAAAAGGAAAATCTTAAGTTCTCCTGTTCTGACTAGTTTTTTTGTAAAATCTGGTTTAGATGTTCAGCTAGTTTCAGGTCCTTTTAAAACCTGGTTGCTTCATTGTATATCTTTCTTTTTAATGTAAAGGGCTTCAGGGCCCCTTCAAAACCTATTTTTACCTTAAGCTAAAAAAAATGAATTTTAAGATTGTAGGAATTATTTAAAATTGAATTCATTACCTCATCCTTATGTGATCCGACACAACTATCATAGTGTGCCTCATAATATTATTTCTGTCTACTTGCCAGAATTTTTTTTGTTGGTATATGATAAATTACAATTAAATGGAAATCTTCTTTTGTTTTTGGTTTTCAATTTTAAAAAGAGCTCATCATTGTGCTAACACACAATGATTGTAAGGATAAACTCAGCAGTATAAGAGTGCTCCCCATTATATATAGGCCTTAATCAACTCTTCTTTCTAAAATGCCTACTAAACATATAGAGGAGGGGTCTCTACTTCCATTTTATTAGTCTTTGCCTTTGTCAATGACACCTTCACTACTGATAGTTTCAAGTTAATTTCAATTGGTTAAACAATGATTGTTTATTATTCACATATTCACTTTGATTATGCCTACAAGGATGAAGAGGTATATCTCTAGGATCTTGGTTATGTGCCTAGGCATACCCATGACTAGCTATTATGATAAGGGGTTCCTGTTTAGAGTTAAAGGATATATGGGGAAAGGACGAGGGACTATGATTTAATGAAGCTCACTATGAGTATATGGAAGGGATCTTATATTTGCAAACTTGTTACTACAAAGAATGTATTGTTTGCTTCTTGCTTAATTCTTGAGTTGTGAGCTCTTTTTTCTTCATGAGGATATATAAATATTAAACCTTTTTTACAATTATAGTTCTTAAGAGTTTTTGACTGGTACAAACGGATCAAATTAAAATGTATGACTATTCAGAAAATGTTAATAACATAGAATTGTTTCTTTATATTGGCCCATCAGGCTCTTTGAGAAAAAAATATGACAATGGTGGATTTATTGATTGAAAGATTGCAAAGCTTATAAAGTCATTGCAGTCTTTTAGTCAATCATTTCTAACACTATTTCTTTCTTTATATTTTGACGTCAGTTGACATTGTTATCCATCAAAACTAAATTTAAATTTAATTTATATGACATTTAAAATAGAACTTAAATCAATTAGGTTTTCAGTTTATGTTAATAAAATTTGATTGTATATATTGTTGCATTTGTTGGAAAATTTAATGCAGTGTTGACGTTTGCCCCTTGAGCCAAACACTCACCTACCTCCCTGATGTCCAGAACAGACATAAAACATGAATGCGGTAGGTGAAGGTTTTCAAAATTTTGAAAAGAGGCGAAAACTGGAATGTGACAAAAAGGAATGTTCATTCATTCATTTAGTAGAGTGCAGATCAAGCAGATCAGAGAGAAGTTGCATAGCTGAACGGAGAAAGAAGAGGAAGAAAATTTGTGCCTGCAGTTGCACGTGTCTCCTCTGTTCACTCTGTAAGTTTTTTGTTTGGATTTGTCTTGTTGAAGCAGTGATTGCTCCAGGCACCATTGTATGCAACCATTAGAGTTGTAGGTTTAAAGTTTATTGAAGTTTGAAGTATTATCAGTTTAGGGTTATTTTAAGGTTTTTCTAGTTGAAGCCGAATGCTCCCAGATTTTGTAATAGTTTAATGAAAGATTGAATAGCAAGCAAGCAAGAATACTTGAATCTATTGATCTTCCCTTGTATGTTGCATTTGAGAAACTTATTTGAAATCTTAAAGCTTTGACTCTCTGGTTTTAATGGTGAATGCATTCATGTTAGAATTTTCTAAGTTATAAGCTTTAGTTGGAGCTGAGCTCACTCGGCATCTATTGTTGCCAAGCATTTCTTTTGGAGCTAAGCATAATCGGCATCTATTACTGCCGACCTATCAAGTGCCGAGCTCCTCTTTGTGCTGAGTTCACTCGCCACCTATTGCCTATCACTCGGCACCATCAAGTGTCGAGCAAACTGCCACTCGGCACCATCAAGTGCTGAGTAAAACTGGCACTCGACACCTTCATGTGCCGAGCACCTTTTGAGCGCTGAGTAAAGTTTTTCAGTTAGGGTTGTGAGTATTGAGTTTAAATTTTAATTTATATTTCTCACATGGTATCAGAGCTTTTAGGCCCCACATCCACAGTGAGTTAGGGCATTTGTCTTCTTGGGGTATTTCACATGGCAGGAGATACAGGAAAGATATGGTAGCAGCCACCATCATTTAATGGACATAATTATGATACATTTACAAAGAAGATGAAGACCATAATGGTTGCAAATGATTTGTAGGAGTTTGTGGTTAATGGATTCAATGATGTGACTGATCCAACTGAGTATGCTGCCCTCACAAATGCACAGAAGACTCATTTGAAAGAGTCAAGGAGGAAAGATGCAAAGGCATTAAGTCTTATTGAAGCAGCAATGACAGAGACAATTTTTTCAAAGATTGCAGTAGCAAATTATGCAAAGGAAGCTTGGGATATCCTTGAGACAAACTTCAAGGGAACTGATAAAGTTCATACTGTAAAGCTATAGAACATAAGGATGGAATTTAAGAACCTTCAAATGAAGGAGAATGAATCAGTTGCAGACTTTAGTTCAAGGACCTCCAATGTAATTAACCAATTGAAGTCAAATGGAGAAGACTATCAAGAGCAAAGGATAGTGGAAAAGATATTGAGGAGTTTACCTCATAAATATGACCATTTGGTCATGACCATAGAAGAGGCAAAAGACCTCACTATTTTGACAATGGATGAGTTGATGGGTTCTCTTCAAACCCATGAGCATAGGATCAATAGATCTACTTCTTCTACTTCCCAAGAGCAAGCATTCAAGGCTCAGTCAAATCCAAGAGAAAGAGGGAGAGAAAGAAATGGCTCAGGCAGAAACTCCAAAGGCAGAGGCCAAGGTAATTGAGGACAAAGGAATGCTGCAGCAGAAAGCTCAAGAAGAGCAGATGGAGCAAGTAGCTCACAAAATACTTCAAGAGGAGGTAAGAAAAACTACAACTCAAATAAGAGTAATGTAAAATGCTACTACTGTCATAAATATGGGCATTATGCAAATGAATGCTAGAAGAAGCAGAATGATCAGTCAGGACAAGAAAATGTGGCTGATGTGAATATGAGAAGTGGACCCAATGCTGCTGCCTTCATCATGTGTAATGTTGGTGAAGAAGGAAGCCCTGAGGTTTGGTACCTCGACAGTGGATGTAGCAACCACATGAGTGGTAATGAAACCTTGTTTTCATTCATTGACAAGAGTTTCAAATCAGAAATTAAAATGGGTAACAATGGAACCCTACTAGTTGTGGGCAAAGGATCTATTATGGTCCACACCAAGAAAGGTGAGAAAAGAAAAATACAAAATGTTTATTTTGCCCCTAGTATGAAGCACAATTTGATGAGCATTGGTCAGCTCATTCAAAATGGATACAAAGTGCTGATGGAGAATGACCCGTGTGTCATTCATGAAAAGGATGGGAGTAAGAACTTACTTGCAGTAGTTCAAATGACAAAGAATAGAATGTTTCCCTTGAGGATAGAGACATGTTTCTCATCTCAAGTTTGTGCTGCACCTCACACACATTCAGCTCTAAGGAGTGTGATTGAAGACCCCTCATGGCTATGGCACCTTAGGTATGGTCATCCTGGCTATGCCGGTTTAAATTTATTGTCAAATAAAAGAATGGTAGAAGGTTTTTCGCAAATAGGAAATTCATGTGACAAGTGTGAGGCTTGTATTTTGGGTAAGTAACATAGGCTTCCTGAAATGTCCCCTTTGCTGATTTGATGTGGTATTTCACACCTCTAATCATATTTTCAAAATCAAACAACTGCTATCACAAAGATCCACCAAATTTCTCAAGAAACCCCAAATCGGGTATGCCGAAAATAGTGCCAAAAAGCTTCACAACTTCACCTATTATTAATAAATCTGAAAGTGGAATTTTTTATAGAAATTTCAGCAGCATAACAGCCTACAAAATGACATTTCCAGATCTATATAGCCTTTACACAACAGCTCACAAATGTAGGACAAAAACTATGCTCATTGGGCTCTCGAAATTAACACAAAATGCCCGAAAACACCACAAAAACACTAATAAACTATCTCAAAAGTTTAATCACGTCCCAATACATATATTCAGCTCTATTTTAACAGCTTAAAGTCTGAAATACAGCAGCAACCAAAACTGATATGAAATGCTCAACTGAAAACACCAAACTCATGCAAAAACCACACCCAAAAACCCACAAATCTACAATGTTCAGCACAAAGGCAAACTCTGTATGAGCATGCACATGGAATGGCTTCAAAATCCCATCCTTAGCCTTCCTGGAAACCTACAAACTCCCGTTCTTGGGTCTCCCTGGAAACCTGCAAACTCCCGTTCTTGGGTCTCCTTCTCCACAGGTTTGGCAGCCTCTGAAGAATAACAAAGAATGAGCAAAAATCAAGTTCTGCAATGCCCAAAATGCCTCCAAACCCCTTAAAAGAGGGCATAACTGTAACTCACCTCCAAGAGAGGTTAATGAAACTTATTTTAATAATAATTTTCATTTATTAGTCCAACGGTTTCCAAAGATTAACCCCCTTTTTTCGAAACTTCACTTTCTTGGGCCTGCCTGCCTTAGCAAAGATTTTCTTTTTTAATTATTTGAAAAGGGGACATGACACTTTCCTTTAATTCTAGAAATTCTAGGAGGCCTAGATATCCATTAGATTTAGTGCATACCGACCTAGTCAATCCTATGCAAGTTACTTACATTGGGGGGAGTACTTATTTCATGACATTCATTGATGATTTCAGTCATAGGACATGGGTGTATTTCTTAAAGAATAAATCTGAAGCATTTGATAAATTTGTAAACTTTAAAGCCCAGGCTGAAAGAGAATGTGGACACTATATCAAGGTCCTAAGATCAGATAGAGGAGGGGAGTATACTTTCAATTCTTTTATAAATTTTTGCAGGAAACATGGCATTAAGAAAGAGCTCATAGCCAGATATACACCATAGCAGAATGGAGTGGCTGAAAGAAAGAACAAGACCATTGTAGAAATGGCAAGGAGCATGATGAAAGAGAAAAGTCTCCCAACTGAATTTTGGGGAGAGGTTGTGGCAACAATAGTTTGACTAATTAATAGGTGTCCTACAAAGGCAGTCCGTGACAGAATTCCAATGCAAGCATGGTCACAAATAAGATGGACAGTTGAACACCTAAGAGTGTTTGGATGTGTTGCATATGCACATGTGTCTAAAGAGCAAAGGCAAAAATTGGATGACAAAGGTGTGAACTGCATCTTCATAGGGAACAACCCAGAATCAAAGGCATATAGATTCTATGACCTATTGAACAACAAGATGATGCTTTCAAGAGATGTGGAATTTCTTGAAAATCAGTCTTGGTATGGTTCAATTAAAGAATCACCGAGCACATCAAGTAAAGCACTAATTATGAGTGAAGAGAATGCTGATGAACAGCAAGAAGAAGGAGCAAATAGAAGAAAAGACAAGTAGATTCAAACATTGTCGAGCTCCTCTAGGCATGACCAAGTGTCAATGCCAAGTACCAGTGAAAACCGAGTTGGTCGACAAAGCAGCAGCAGTGAAGATTCTAATCCCACACTCTCCTCCCTATTACCAAGAAAGACTAAGAGTCTTAGGGAGTTATACCAAGATGAAAGGTATGAAGATTATGATGAGAGCATTAATTTTGCATTATTTTCTCATAGTGATCTAGTATATTTTAAGGAAGCTATTAAGGAGAAGAAATGGTGTAATGCCATGGATGAGGAAATAGATGCCATAGAAAGAAATGAGACATGGGAGCTAACTGAATTGCCTCCAAAGAATCATGTGATTAGAGTTAAATGGGTCTATAAGACCAAATGCAATGCTGAAGGCAAGATTGATAGGCATTAGGCAAGGCTGGTAGTCAAGGGCTACAAACAACAGTATGGAAGAGACTATGATGAGACCTATGCCCCAATTGCAAGTCAGAGTAGCAGTTAGTAGATATTTTCACCAAGCCATTTGGCATTGGAACTTTTGTGCACCTAAGACAGAGTCTTGGTGTAGTTGATTTGGATCAGTTGTGATCCTTGTTTTGTTTGGCTCGGGACAAAGGGGGAGTGTTTGAAAATTTAATGCAGTGTTGACGTTTGCCCCTTGAGCCAAATGCTCACCTACCTCCCTGACGTCCAGAACAAACATAAAACATGAATGCGGTAGGTGAAGGTTTTCAAAATTTTGAAAAGAGGGGGAAACTAGAATGTGACAAAAAAGAATGTTCATTCATTCATTTAGTAGAGTGCAGATCATGCAGATCAGAGAGAAGTTGTAGAGCTGATCAGAGAAAGAAGAGGAAGAAAGTTTGTGCCTGCAGTTGCACGTGTCTCCTCTATTCACTCTATAAGTTTGTTGTTTGGATTTTCCCTGTTGAAGCAGTGATTGCTCCAGGCACCATTGTATGTAGCCATTAGAGTTGCAGGTTTAAAGTTTATTGAAGGTTGAAGTATTATCAGTTAGGGTTATTTTAGGGTTTTTCTGGTTGAAGCCGAATGCTCCCAAATTTTGTAATAGTTTAATGAAAGATTGAATAGCAAGCAAGCAAGCATACTTGAATCTATTGATCTTCCCTTGTATGTTGCATTTGAGAAACTTATTTGAAAGCTTAAAGCTTTAGCTCTTTGGTGTTAATGGTGAATGCATTCACGTTGAAATTTTCTAAGTTATAAGCTTTAGTTGGAGCCGAGCTCACTCGGCATCTATTATTGCCGAGCATTTCTTTTGGAGCCAAGCATACTCGGCATCTATTGTTGCCGACCTATCAAGTGCCGAGCTCCTCTTTGTGCCGAGTTCACTCGGCACCTGTTGCCTATCACTCGGCACCATCAAGTGCCGAGCAACCTGCCACTCGAAAGCATCAAGTGCCGAGTAAAACTGGCACTCGGCACCTTCATGTGCCGAGCACCTTTTGAGTGTTGAGTAAATTTTTTGAGTTAGGGTTGTGAGTATTGAGTTTAAATTTTAATTTATATTTCTCACAATATTAATGTCTTAAATCTATGATTAGAAATTATTTTTGGAATTTATATTGTGGTGATGATGACTCATAAATATGATCTGAAATAAAGATATTTTAAACATTTTTTTTCCAATTCATTGTAATGATGACAAATCATGGAATATGACTTAAAACATCGAATAAAAAAATTCTCCTCTCTAGCTCACTTTCTTGATGATAGATTATAAATATGATCTAAAATATTGAGGTCAAATGTACACACATTCTCTGCTCTAATCTACTTGTCATTATCATTATCAATAATAATAGAATATGATCCAAAACATTGTCCAAAAATATATACAAACTTTCAGTATTAAAAAAGAGATGAAATCTGCTCATTCTGAACTAAATTTATAAGATAATATTTTTGTAAAACAATATTTGCATTAGAACAAACGATAGCTTTCGCGCGTTGCATATT
This sequence comes from Cupressus sempervirens, assembly GCA_028749045.1. Lineage (NCBI taxonomy): Eukaryota > Viridiplantae > Streptophyta > Pinopsida > Cupressales > Cupressaceae > Cupressus > Cupressus sempervirens. Next base: position 689,271,241 of record CM053784.1, read on the forward strand.
GCATCTGTTTGGCATGTTTTTAAAATTTAATATTCCAGTAACTTAAGTAACAGTGCATGCCATCTTAGCTCAGCTGGTAGAGCGCGTGGCTTTTAACCACGTGGTCGTGGGTTCGATTCCCACAGACGGCGTCCGATCAGTTTGTTTTCATAGTCTCTTCTGCTACTGAAATGTCTGAAGGGCAAACTTTTCAGGATTTCACTATCTCCTAATTAAAATTATGTTTATTATTAGAATGATGGATTCTTTGATTGAAAGATTTCAAAAGTTACAGGTTCATTTTATAAAAGACAAGTCATTACAATCTTCAGTCATTACGGCCTTTAGTCAATCATTTTATTGTATTTATCTATTCACATAATGATGGGGCTGAACTTAAACATTATAATTAGCTTACATTGTTATTCAATAAATTTAATATTAATTAGAATAATATGTAAAAATAAAATTAAAATGATTAAGTTTTTAGTTCATGTCAATGAGATTTGATTGTGTATCTTTTTATTAATATTTTAAATTTATTATCACCATATCTATTTTATAGCAAGTATTGTTGTGATAATGTATCATACAATATAATATGAAATAATTTCTCTAGTTAATTGTCATGATGATGGATCATAGAATATGATCTGACATGTTGACATAATTTTATTCTTCTTCTCTAGTTCATTGTCATAATGATAGATTATAAGTATAATAGATCATTGAATATGATGTTAAAAGGTGCACACAAAAAATACTCTAGTTTATAAATAAATTATAAATATAATCCAAAAGCCTGACAGAAAATTATTTAAACATTCTCTTTATGGGGAGAGCCATAACATTACAATGCCAGCAAAGCTCACTATAGGAGCCCAACAAACGTAATGGTGTAAGGAAAAAGATTTACAGCAGATGGCTCCATCACTCCAGTGTCGCTCTATTTCAACAACGATTCATTGAATATAATGGGCGCATGACCTTATAATTTATTTTTTAACCATTCCAACACATGACCACGCAGGAGAAAATCAATGAACTCCTCACTACTCTTTCATTGAATAACTCCTCACTGCATGTGGTTGTTGCTAAGGTATTCAGCTATACATCTTGCTATGCATTTTAGCTTACTGCATGTGGCTATCGATATGCATGTCAAGCTTGTATTAAAAGGCGCAACTGAGGAAGGTGGAAGAATAAAATGTGCCAAATAAATAAACTGAAGAGGTTGTCTACTCTATTTTGTGTTTTTCGAATGCATCAATAAATTGTAGAAGAAGCAAGCAACATTTTATAGACAAATTTATATTCAACTCACAATCATCAATTCTCGAACTGTAAGTTTGTTTGTGTATTGTTCATTTTGATATTATTTTTATTCTTAAACTCTAAGTTTGTTTACATATTGTTCATTTATATAACTTAAATTTTTATCACTCATATGTCTATGCACCAGCTACGGTACTTTACACTCATATTCCAACGTTTTAGACAAGGCCAGGATTATAGATGTGTTGTTAACATGTATTTCATTTATTTTATAAACAATGAACGCTTATAATTATGGTACAAACATATGTATCTGAAGTTATAGAAATATGATTTTGTTTGCTTATTTTGTAATAATAGTACATCGTATTCAATTATATAACTGTTAAACCTTCACATTTAGCTGCTGTATTTGAAATTTTCTTGATATTAATTAGTTGTTGAACCATAGCCTTTTACCATTTATCAGCATTAATGAATTCATCCTGCACATAAATTGATTCTTTGTATTTACATATTTGGGAATGGTCATATTCTCCACCCAATTTTTTGATTGATTCAAAAATGAAAATTTTGCACATTTCATTATTTTTCAGTTTGATGCATTTGTAAAATCTCAGACAAAAAATAATGTTATGTTAGTATTCAAATCGATTGGTATTGGCCTTTAATAAGGTAATCATAATCTCAAATAGAAATAATGTTATGTTAGTATTCAAATCCATTGGCATTTCCCTTTAATATGGTAATCATTGCATGCGAATGAGAGAAGGGTTGCGCTTGTGAAAAAATAGTTTTAGAAGAAGATAACTTAGTTTTAGAAGAGAGTAAGAGATAAATCAATTTTAGACTTTATAAAACTAGCAGTTGTTTTTATACATGCAACATTAAGTCGATAGAAAAATATAGTTGTTGTAACTTCAATTTTATTACAAACATTATTAGATTAAAAAATTCATTAAAAAATGGCATCCAACCAAATGGAATAAAAAGTTAATACAATGATATACATTATAATTTCACATATCAATACTATTTATATTTATAATTTTTGAAACAAAGAAAAAGCTTATCCAATCCAATCAAACAAAAACTAAAAAATAAAATATAAATGGCTTTTCTAAGTTTTCATTAATTGTTACGAGTTGGAAACATTCCTTAGAATATAGAAACAAACATTTGAACAAAACAAGTTATATAGCAAAAGTAGCTGATTCAACTCCACACCATAGATGAGGAGAACATGCACAAAATTTATGATAAGAAATTTGCACATCTTTAATCTTTCTTTTCATCTGATTTAAAAATGAAAAGAGTCCATTACACAAAATAACATCTACTAAAATGCATTTATGTGCAGTCCATTATTCTACAAGAGCTTAACAACTACTAATAAAGCTCAAGGAATAATATTAATCAATACTACTTACCCCTAGCTAGAAAATCTAACTATAGTATTAAATTTTAGGCACACAAATTACAAATTATGTTGCTTCATCCACCTAGGCCAATACTTCATCCCTCCAAATCGATCAATGATTTCTAAGAAATAAATATCAGTATGACTACTATACATGCAAATGCTTTTGAAAAAATGTAAACTACTAGCTCATTTAAGGATAATTAGAAACTTGTAAAAGATTTAAATTGATGTTTCTAAGTATGGAAAACTAGAAACAAATTTCAATAAAAATTACATTTTAATAAGTGAAGGTAAATATAATCTTTTAAATTAAATAGAATTTCTAAGTTGTATTTAGAAATTTACATTTGTTGAATAAAAAATGTAATAAACATTTATATCTAAAACTTAAGCAAAATGATTTTTAGATTTAAAATTATAGAATAGAAAGATTTTCAAATTGAAATGAATAGAATATTTAAATCAAAATAGAAGTTGTGTGTTTTAAAAGTTATATTCTAAACATAGAATGTTTTAAATCAAGTTCTTAATAGAATCTTTTAAATTAATTTTTTCTATTACATTTCAAAAATATTTTATCTTGTAAAAAAGTATTGCATATTATTTAAAACTTTATTTTATGAGGATTATAATTTGCAAAACAAAAATGATAATGAGGATTATGGTCAATAATTATAATTAATATTTAGTGTTAGAATCTGATAAGATTAATAACCCAGAAAACTAGTGCAAAAAATAAATATCTAAACTATGAATGCAAATGATACAAAATCAAAATAGCATCATAGAGTTAGTCTCCAAGAAAGTAATGCAAATGCTGGAAGCAAAATAGCATTAAGAGGATGCACAAACAAGAGAGATTCAAATACAAGCCAGGTAGCATGCTTATATAGGCTAGGAAGAGAGAGGAGGTGGCAATACCAAACAATGAGGAGCAACCATCTATCGGACTAAAGATAGCAAAGTATCTTTCCAAGATAGCTAATAGATGCTCACATGTAGGAAGGAGACACCTCACAACCATTCACCTAATAAGACAGGCTTTATTAACCTAAGTGAGATTATTAAAAGTGTAGTAAAAACCTAGCAAAATAGAAAAAATAAAAAACTACACTAACACCCCCCCCATAAGCGAAGCTTAGGTGGATGTAGAAATGGGTCCCGGCAAGTCAAGCCTGATGAGGTTCCCATGTACATAAAATTTCCCCAAAAGAGAGAGAAAAGAGACTCCCCAATGAAAATTAGGACTCCAAGTGAGAGGAAGCAGCCCCCCCAAAAGATGAAGCATCCCATACCCCCAACAAAGCTTGCAAATTTTGTCTGGTAGATCCACTTACATCGAACAATTTTTCTTCCCTTAGAAAAAGGAACAAGATCCCAAGTGTGGTTCCTCATCAAGGAACTATACTCTTCTTGCATAGCTATATCCCACTCAAAAATACCATAAGCCTCATGAAAGGACTGTGGATTTGAGGCAGTAGCATTGAAGATATGTAGAGCATCCTGGAATTGTGAACGAGTCTGCTTGGTGTCTGATGGATCCTCAACCCAATCACCTGCAAACTGTAAGGTCTGTCTAGCCCAAAGTGGACCAAAAGATGGAGAATCTAGAGGAGAATCATTAACCTGTGAATGATGACTAGGAAAGGAAGGAGGTGAATCCTCTGAATCACTCTCTGCATCAAAAGTGGAGGTAGAAGACTGCTCAAGTGAATCTGACCCATTAGAAGATCTATCATGTATTCCAAGCGACTCCAATGTCAAAGTAGAAGGAAACTCTGTGACCATGCTCTGCTGGTTAAGCTAATGCAAGTAGTGGAAGTTAAAATGGCCAAACTGCTCATGCCATAATCTGCTCACATCATTAGACAGAGTGAGTGAAACAATCAAAGGAGGATCAGGAACAAAGTGAGAAAACATATAGAGTCGTGACTAATGATCTGCTCTCCCAACTGCAACTGTAGAATCATTGTGAACCTCACATATCTCCACTGAACTAGGAGTGAACTCAACCTGCTTGCCTAAACTTGTGTGAGTGATCTGGTATACCGATAGGAGATTAGTTGACAATGAGGGTACATAAGGAACATCATGGAATGTGCCATCCCCCACATCAATAGACCCTCTCCCACACACCTCAACAAGAGTGTTATCACCCATCAAAATAGAAGGCATAGTACACGGCTCCAAGGATGCAAGTTCTTCCTTAGATTAAGCCATGTGGTGTGAAGCACCCGAATCAAGAACCCAAGTGGATGGTGAGGAAGCAACTGCAAAAAGGTCATTGCCCTTTCCTTTCCCTTAACTTTGTTTGATAGACTCAAGAACACTAATATTATTCTTCTCAAGAATGTATGTTAAGTAATCAAGTTGTTTCTGCAAACATTTATGTTCATCATGACCAGGTCTTTTACAATAGGCACATTCGACCTTTTCTTTCTTAGGCTTATCACCCTTGGAAGATGGTGTATCAATAGTTGCTTTTGAAGAAACTAGCATCTGATCCTTCTTCTCCTCGCTATTCTTTTGTTTCTTGTCTTTACTATTGGTGTTACTACTTTGTCCTTGTTGTTCTTTTGTGCCTTGGTTGGCAGCCAAGGCATGTGACTTAGAGGACTTAAGAATGCCCATCTGGATTAACTTTTCCTATTCTCGAGTGAGATTGACAGCAAAATCCTCTAAAGATGGCATGGTGAATTGAGTACCAAGTGCACCCTTAGTAGCATAGAAGGTAGAGACAAACACAGAATATTCTGAACTTAGCTTAGAGAGAATACTAAGAATCAGTTGTTCATCTTTCTTTTCAATTCCACATTGCTTTAACTATAGCCTTAGTGATTTCAATTTGGTGAAGAAATCTTGAATTGTGTTGAAATTGCCTGGACTCAAACTAATTAATTCATTTTCCAACATATGACCCCTCATTGAATCTTGTGTGCAAAATAGTGTTTCTAGCTTTGTCCATACTTCATTTGGTGTATCCAAAGACTCAATGTGAAATAGCAAGTTAGGAGAAATAGACAAAAAAAATGTTCCAAAAGCCTCATCACATTTTTTAAACCACTTAGGCTTATCTTCATCTTTAGCAGGTTCAGTTTCAAGTCCCATAGTTATCCTATTTAATCCAGCTTTCCTTAAGTGAATTTTCATGCATGATTTCCACTCAAAGTAATTGTATGGAGTTAGGATGGGCATATTTGTTTGATCCATGATGAAGAAATGCAGAGAAGAAATGCTAGAAAGAAGAGAACCCAGCCACGACAATCCCCCCCCCCCCCCCCTCTTTACTCAATCAAAGAACACCCCTCCCCCCCCCAAGAAATATGATTTGGCACTTTATTTTAGTGCGTTTACAACTACCACTAGAAAGAAATACTTAGTGGTCTTGATTTCAATGCATTACATACCCTCATGAAGAGCATATGCTAAAAGTGAAGCATGGGCACAATAATCAAGGAAACAAATAGCACCACTGCGATCTACTCAAAAAATCATGCATTTTTAAAAAAAGAATCGCCTCGATACGAGGTCGTATGAGAAAGTTATGATCCTTGGAAATTTCTAAAATGAGAACTGTGCATAGTCATGGCTAAGAATCTGCAATTTTTGAAGAATTCATGCATGAAAATCAAAAAACAACTCCACTAGTGGATAGAGCACAAAAAAATAGCCAAGTTCATAACAAGAATCATCAAAATCGGAGTCCGTATGAGCAAGAATGAGACATTTGAAAACCGCATTCAAATCTGCGACTGCCAACGGAGAGGGGTATGGTTGTAGCTTTGCATGCTCAATTTTGCAAAATATATAGCTTGCATGCAAAATCTAAAAGATACCCAGATAGTTTTTCGGGGCTGTGAACAAAACCCAGAAAGTATTTTTCTTTTTAATGTACAGAAGATGTTGCTTTAGTGTAAATTGGACGCCTTTAACAATAAAAAACGGCTCCAAAAAAAAAAATGACCCCAGCAACCAAAATATGACATGCAAATGCTAGATCAGCTTCCTAAGTCCATCAATGGTATGCTGGAACCTGCAATACTGATTGAAAACTTCAAATATGCATGTTGGTTGTCAGATTTGAGATTGAAACCTTAGAGAAAAACCATTTTTGTCAAAACTTTTCTAATTCTTAGGATCATCCAAAGATGCAAGAGAAGAGCATACTTCGTTTTTCAAAAAATTACAATAAAGTTTATTAGCCCCCCCCCAAATCTCTCAAATAAGGAAACTAAAATCTACTCTTGCACATAGAAAAGCTTTGATACCATGTTAGAATCTGATAAGATTAATAACCCAGAAAACTAGTGCAAAGAATAAATATCTAAACTATGAATGCAAATGATACAAAATCAAAATAGCATCATAGAGTTAGTCTCCAAGAGAGTAATGCAAATGTTGGAAGCAAAATAGCATTAAGAGGATGCACAAATAAGAGAGATTCAAATACAAGCCAAGTAGCATGCTTATATAGGCTAGGAAGAGGGAGGAGGTGGCAACACCAACCAATGAGGAGCAACCATCTATCGGACTAAAGATAGCAAAGTATCTTCCCAAGATAGCTAATGGATGCTCACATGTAGGAAGGTGACACCTTACAACCATTCACCTAATAAGACATGCTTTATTAACCTAAGCGAGATTATTAAAAGTGTAGGAAAAATCTAGCAAAATAGGAAAAATAAAAAACTACACTAACATTTAGAACTATATTTTAAAATTTGATTAAATTTGAGATTCCATTTAATCTAAAATTCTAATAATGGTTGACAATCATAATCAATGATGATGATTATAGATCACAAAGATAAGATAACATATAGGCTTAGTATTTTGAAAAGGATAATATATAGGGTTTTTTGTTACTATCACAATTTAATTAGAATTAGGTAATAACTTAAAATGTTAAGTAAACTACAAAACGTTCATTACAAACATAGGAATTGGATTTTGAGCATACATATTTCGTTTGCATATGTAAATAATCTTATTAAAGGAAAATATCAACACACGACCTAACATAAGAAAGAAACATAAATATTTTATTTGCATATGTAAATAATTATTTTATTATTTAATCTAGGTCATGGAAAGTTGCATTGATGAAATAGAGATGGCTAAGAATCCAAGCATCAAAGATTCTCTAGAAGAAGTAGAAATCTCCAAGATTCCAGACGCCAATTATGAAAAATCAGCCCACATTCGAGTACTACTTCAAATGATTTTACAATTACAAAAGTTCAAAATATGGCAAGTGATGTTCTGAATCAACACAAGGAACTCATTGATAGGCTTAAATTCATAACATCACGTCTACATGTAGTGGAAGGTGAAGATGTTACATCAATACAAGAAGTAGTTGAAATTGGGTGCAAATCCAATGACCTACTTGTTGCATTTGGACACCTTGTTAGGGAGATATTCTATGATGAACACTATGAACAGGGTGACTCTTATTTGATTTTACAAGGGTTTCAAAGATACTTGAACTAGATGTAATCGAAGAAACATCATAATGTTATGCAACAAAACTTTTGGTTTTGTAAGAAACAATTTTGTAGTTATGAAAATCTGAATACAATTTTGGTTGTATTAAAATAAAAAATTAGCATTTTATATTTATTTATATATGTCGCATATTATTTAAATAAAACTTCACCATTTGATTAAAGTTATTTTATGAATTTGTACTATGAGCATCATTTTTGAGTCAAAATTATTATGTTATTAAATGGTTTTATACTTCAATATTTACTAGAAAGTTTATTTATTGCTTTTGTTTCTATTTATAGATATGGTTTCATCATGGAAACACTTCTATGAGACAAAAGAGAAAAGAAAAGAAAACAATATAGAATATCAACAAGCATATCATAGACGTTGTATGCGACAATTAGTGAATTCTAAAGTCGACGAGCATGAAAGTGAAAGGAATGAGATTGATCAAGAACAATAGGTAAACATAGATTAGATGTCACTATTGAGCAATTACAAAATGAAACAAATATAGGTCATGAAATTGCTGGGCATAAATCTAATTCTCAAATACATGATGCTGACAACCCACAACATAGTTACATAAATAGAAATATACATCAATGTACATTTCAAGAGGAGCATTCATAAGTAATAAGAGAAAAGGATGCTACGGAATGTCCTCCTCAAGTTGAGGGAGATGTACAAAACAATCCTAAAATAAGAAAAAATAAAAAAATGAGACATTGTGATAATGATGAATTGCATTTACAAAGAGAAGATTTTGAAAGCAATCGACAAGTGGAAGCTTCTAGGTCTATAGACTGTGTTGCAGAAAGAACTGAAAATGAAAATCAACAAGCACAACGGTCAAGTCCTAAATCACTACCACATGAATTCCTAGATGCTAATGAATTGCTAGAAACATATTTTATGAAATTTGAAATATCATTTCACAATAAATTAGATAGGTTGGCATCACCAACTATGTGCTACATTTATCAAGAATATTACATTGGAATTTATGTCTCTCATACTCCACAAGGTCCTATTTGTAATAGATGTAGACAAGAAAAAGGTGATCACAGATTCTTAGTTGAAGATAATATGGATCCTAAAGCCCAACCAATAGAATTGGAAAATCTAACTCAAGTGGAAGACATGCTCATCGCATGTGTAAGCCCAATTTTACAAGCAACACATGCAACTGGAGGTTAGTTAAAATATTGACGACACATAATAACTTTTTCACAGAATATTGAAAATGTTGCCAAGAAATTGCCACACTTAGTTAAAGATCTTCCAATCATTATAGTGTGTAGAAAGGATCAATGTGGAACACGCTACAATTTTACAATAAATAGAGATCGTGTTTATGCTGCATTACGATATAAAATAAAGATAATAAAATTCATAAACTTTCCATACTAAAAAATAAAAAATGAATTGTAGTCATTCTCAACTAAACAAATTATCAATTTCCTTAAACTCTAACAAAAACATAATTTTAATCCAAAAATAATACAAGGTTAAAACATGATTTCGATCCAAAATTAATCTTTCATCTTGCATTTTGACCTTAAAAGTAAGATATGTATTAAAAATGTCTACATTTCTATATAATATTTTGTTGATTTTTTTTTATATAACACCATTATTTTATAAGTATAAAAAAAAATTGCTTTGTAACTCCCACTCAAATTGCTCTGCAACTCTAGCTCATGGTTTGTGATTTTAGGGAGGGCCCCTCCTCTTCCCCTCTCCCAAATCAGTTGTAGGATTGTCTATATTATAATCTTGTCCTGGCACTACACTCTACAACACTTGGCCCCCCTCTCTTCCTCAGTGTCCATAGCATTCATCCTAGGACCTTTGAGCAACCAGATAATTTGGCTTTTCTTAGCAGCAATCTTTTCGTCATTAGCCAATTGAAGATTATTATTATCAACAAGCTTCATGATAATATTCCTTCTCTTGTGTTTAGAGGCTGACCTATGAAAAAAAGTCATGTTCTTGTCTCCTTCGATGAGCCACTGGATTCTAGATCTCTGCTTCCAAAAAAATTCTTCCCTTTCTATCACATCTTTCCATTTCTTTCTCCAATTCTTCTCCTCGTACATGGCCACTAAAAGGTCACCCTTCTCCATTCTTTCCTAAAAGATCCCTAATTTTCCCTCAATTTATTTCTTCTATTTGAATATATCTCCAAATGAAGCTTCATCCTAGGCCATAGCCTCCTTCCTGATATTTTCCAACTTGTTGGCTATTTGAAACATGCTTGTCCCTTGGACACTCACATTCCACCACCTTTCAATACATTCACAAAAATGGGGGTGTGAATTCCACATTATCTCATATTTGTAAGGTTTCTTTTTACTAAGATGCTTTTTCATCTAGTTGAAAAATGCATTAAGTGATTGGAAATACTCATGTGACATCCCTACAAAAAGATGTAAGGAAGAATATCCTAGTCAGTTGAGATGAGCACTCTATCCAGTCTAACTTGTATGAGATTTTTCCCTAGCCTATTATTAGACGAGGTAAAATGTACACCCTTAACTTCCATATCGATGAGGTCATTCCTCCTAAGAAACCCATCCAGATCATGCATGCATTCAGAAACATTGTCTATACCTCCAAGCATTTTTTAAGGGTATAGCTAGGAGTGTTGAAATACCCTGACCATATAGTCTTTATATCCTTGAAGTTATCAATGCATGCCAAGGCCTCCTCCCACACCTACAATCTCCCTCCTCTAGCATTACGAGCAAACAAGTTGAAAATGGCCCAATCACTACCTCCATAAGTAAATATCATAGCCAAGAAGTAAGAGTGGTAATGGAGTTGAACTCCATTAATCTTATCAAGGTTCCACATCATTATCCCTCCTGAAGCACTAGTAGCTTCACTATAGGCATATTTGGCCCCCTGTCATATGTATCCTCCAGCTTTGTCAAAGTTGTGTTTATTCATTTTGACCTCTTGGATGAGGGAAATATCAACATTATGGTCATAAATCATTTTTCTTAGAGGAAATTGTTTCTTTGGGTTGTTGAAGCCCCTAATATTCAAAGTGATGAACCTCATTTCTTACCTCTCTAGGTATCCTCTAAATTCCTTTTCTTTCCATGAGAAATATCTTGGGAAGTTTCCTTAGTTATTTCCACCCTTGATGTCCATCTTCCAGTTCTTATGTCAGAGCCCACATTCACATTTGATTTTCCCCTAGTTCTCTTCTTAGGTTCCTACCAACCCCCATCATCTGCAAATGGTGTCACCATGCTAGGGGAAAAAAGAGTGTCCTCATCACACCATAGTGTGATCATAAGAGTAACCTTCAGAGAAGGGTAGTTTTCCTACTTAGTTGAGCAACTTTCTACATTCAATGTAGTCACCTATGGGGATGAACCTAGGCAAAAATCCCCCCGAGTTCCCCACTTCCTAGGAGGGGAAATCATAGCATCCATATTTCCTTTACATTCCTCCTTAGATAGAGTCTGAGAAACCTTCTCATGCTCCATATTTCCTAACATCTCTCCTTGCATCGAACAATCCCTTAGGGCCTTTTCTTGTCTTCCAATATTAGTCAGTACCTCTCCTTCCTATAGACAAGTTGTCAAACTATCCTCCCTCTTTGTAGTGAGTGTGACTTCTTCCAAATGGCCATTCAACTTCTCCTCCCTCTTTGTAGAGGACAAAGGAGGTTCCTAGTCCATTTTAGAGAAGCACCTTGGTTCTTTATTTGGGCTCCTTGCTTCAACTACCTCTCTTCATTTTTTTATCTCTTCAGCTCTCTTTTTTTCCTATTTTGTAGTCAATACTACATGGCCATACTTCCTGCACTTTTTTTAGTATGAATCAACATTCTCATAGTTGATCACCCACTTCTAGGTTCACCATTTTGACTTTAGAGCTATACAATGTAGTAGAATTTAATCAACCACCACATTAACACAAAACTGAACAAAACTAGGGTGATGCTTTTGTAGGGTGACCATATCAGCCTTAATAAATTGTCGAAAAAGAGTCTCCAACACAATTAAATAACTTTTCAAAGCTAGGGTCAAATCCTAGTTTCCATTTACCTAATTTCAGGATATGCTTACCAAATCTCCATGTTCCAACCAAGATCTAGTTTTGGTCCTCCTAAAGGAATAGAGCACCCAACATAGTTGCTACCTCAATAGATCCTTTGAGTTTCCATCTAGTGGATACCCATTTACTGACAATGTCAATGGTAGGCCTATAAGATAGGAACCTACCTACCAAACTCAAAGAAAATCCATGAGAAATGTTATCTAGCACATAATCTAGAAGAAGAATCTTTGGACCCATGCTCCCCTAAGATATGGTTGGAAGATCCCTAGGTGTGTTATTAGAGGAATATTTTCCCACCAACACACCATTCTAGTTTTGTTTTGAGATATTTAAAGCCCTAGTCTTCTCCAAGAATTCTTTGGGACCAGTACTATGCATAAATGCTAGGTCATTTAGCAACCCTAAATATGATCCCAAAGTCAATTTTATGTCCCCAAAGGTGTCTTTGATAACTGAAGGAACCCCATTGGAAATGATAAGCTAGTGGTCTAGATAGATCCTCAAATTAGGGGTGTCTGAGTGTTTAAGGGAAGGTTCCACCATTGACACATGTAGAAGTTAGGTTGCAAAGCTCTGATTCAAAATCTCTTCCTTAGTTAATTAATATGTTTTTAACATATAAGAAATTGATTATTAGTATTTGGTAGAATCCATTTATAATTTTATGGGGGTGAAGGAGGGGAATCCCCACAATCCCAATCCTGTTGAGTCTCTTAGTCCTATTTCCTTAGAAAATCTTTCCCAACATTCATCTCATCGTTATATCCGTTATCCAAATTTGATGCATTTTCCATCTGAGAAAAAAGTTAAACACCCAAAAGAATATCTGGAAAAGTTCATCTTCATCTTCATTGGAGTCATCGCCATCATCATCATTTGAGATTCCTCTTGAAGCAAAGGCGTTTGCACTAGTGTTTGTGCTTCCCTAGCCATCATCATCGCTCACATTGTCGTTAGCATTACACTTTGACCTATTCTATGTTGTTTATCTTGCTAACACTACAATTAGGAGATTTTATATTTAGAAATATCTATATACAAGGAAAAATAAATATAGTCCAATATGTCACATACAATCCAATATCTCATAAACATTACATTGATGAGAGGTGAAGTTCCATTAGAAGTGAGTTGACTACTATTGTAGTGACTAATAGATATTCCCTTCCTACAAGCTTCCCACAAAAGTATACATCCCCTAAAATTAGACATACCTCAAGGTAGATTTTAGGCACTTAAAGAATATGCACGTGGGGATTGCTTCTAGAACTAAAAATCCCATTGCCCACATTCTAAACTTACATCCAAAAATTAACTCCACATTCATTGACGAGTTTAGTCCAACAACAACATATATCTAGTCCAATATGTTATAATCTTTATGTCAATAAAAAATAATGTTCCAAAATAATGACCTTCCTACTAATTGGTTGACACATTCCCTCCTAAGAAATTTTAAAATGTCATTTCCTTCAAGTCAATATGGCTAAGGAGAAAGGATATCTCAGAATTGTTTCTACAGACTAAAATATTGATTCATTTTGTAATGTTTGGTTTTTATATTCAATCTGTTTTCCTTTGATTCCTCTTATTTTTAAGAGTTACCCTAAAACATCACACAGTAAGAAAAACACATAAGTTTAGAAAAATAAGTGAACTTTGACTATTTAACACTATTAAGAATCAAACTTTTATGTATATATTGAAGTGTTCACATTTTAAACATGATGTTTGGTCTCCCCACTCAATTTGTAAGGAACAAACCAGAATTGCTACATTTCTTTTGACTGCTCAAAGTTGTTTGTTTTTCGTGTCAGACTTCGATTTGCTCATAAAAAAATAGTGACAACATGAGATGCGTCAGCACTCACTTGCCTTCTATTCCGACATTACTGTAATCCAAAGAGATTACTGTGCTCAGAGCTTAAAACTTGACGGTGGCATCAATGGGAACAAGGAGAAATTTGTATATCATAAAAGTGACATTTTTAAGACTTGTGGGACCTTTGAGTTCCCTCCACGCCCTATAAAATGAATATATCTCCATTGTATTCAACAACGATTCCTGCAAAATTTGTTTAGAAGCTTGAAGCAATTAATCATTTGTGTGAGTATGGCTCCGCAATAAACTTTCCATACTAAAAAATGAAAAATGAACTATAGTCATTCTCAACTAAACAAATTATCAATTTCCTTAAACTCTAATAAAAACATAATTTTAATCCAAAAATAATACAAGGTTAAAACATGATTTCGATCCAAAATTAATCTTTCATCTTGCATTTTGACCTTAAAAGTAAGATATGTATTAAAAATGTCTACATTTCTATATAATATTTTGTTTATTTTTTTTATATAACACTATTATTTTATAAGCATAAAAAAAAATTGCTCTGTAACTCCTACTCAAATTGCTTTGCAACTCTAGCTCATGGTTTGTGATTTTAGGGAGGGAACCATGTGATTTTAGGGAGGGCCCCTCCTCTTCCCCTCTCCCAAATCAGTTGTAGGATTGTCCAGATTATAATCTTGTCTTGGCACTACACTCTACAACACTTGGCCCCCCTCTCTTCCTTAGTGTCCATAGCATTCATCTTAGGACCTTTGAGCAACCAGATAATTTGGCTTTTCTTAGGAGCAATCTTTTGGTCATTAGCCAATTGAAGATTATTATTATCAACAAGCTTCATGATAATATTCCTTCTCTTGTGTTTAGAGGCTGACCTATGAAAAAAATTCATGTTCTTGTCTCCTTCGATGAGCCATTGGATTCTAGATCTCTACTTCCAGAAAAATTCTTCCCTTTCTATCACATCTTTCCATTTCTTTCTCCAATTCTTCTCCTCATACATGGCCACTAAAAGGTCACCCTTCTCCATTCTTTCATCAAAGATCCCTAGTTTTCCCTCAATTTATTTCTTCTATTTGAATATATCTCCTAATGAAGCTTCATCCTAGGCCATAGCCTCCTTCCTGATATTTTCCAACTTGTTGGCTATTTGAAACATGCTTGTCCCTTGGACACTCACATTCCACCACCTTTCAATACATTCACAAAAATGGGGGTGTGAATTCCACATTATCTCATATTTGTAAGGTTTCTTTTTACTAAGATGCTTTTTCATCTAGTTGAAAAATGCATTAAGTGATTGGAAATACTCATGTGACATCCCTACAAAAAGGTATAAGGAAGAATATCCTAGTCAGTTGAGACGAGCATTCTATCCAGTCTAACTTGTATGAGGTTTTTCCCTAGCCTATTATTAGACGAGGTAAAATGTACACCCTTAACTTCCATATCAATGAGGTCATTCCTCCTAAGAAACCCATCCAGATCATGCATGATTTCAGAAACATTGTCTATACCTCCAAGCATTTTTTAAGGGTATAGCTAGGAGTGTTGAAATACCCTGACCATATAGTCTTTATATCCTTAAAGTTATCAATGCATGCCAAGGCCTCCTCCCACACCTACAATCTCCCTCCTCTAGCATTACGATCAAACAAGTTGAAAATGGCCCAATCACTACCTCCATAAGTAAATATCATAGCCAAGAAGTGAGAGTGGTAATGGAGTTGAACTCCATTAATCTTATCAAGGTTCCACATTATTATCCCTCCTGAAGCACTAGTAGCTTAACTATAGGCATATTTGGCCCCCTGTCATATGTATCCTCCAGCTTTGTCAAAGTTGCGTTTATTCATTTTGAGCTCTTGGATGAGGACAATATCAACATTATGGTCATAAATCATTTTTCTTAGAGGAAATTGTTTCTTTGGGCTATTGAAGCCTCTAATATTCAAAGTAATAAACCTCATTTCTTACCTCTCTAGGTATCCTCTAAATTCCTTTTCTTTCCATGAGAAATATCTTGGGAAGTTTCCTTACTTCTTTCCACCCTTGATGTCCATCTTCCAGTTCTTATGTCAGAGCCCACATTCACCTTTGATTGTCCCCTAGTTCTCTTCTTAGGTTCCTACCAACCCCCATCATCTGCAAATGGTGTCACCATGCCAGGGGGAAAAAAGAGTGTCCTCATCACACCATAGTGTGATCATAAGAGTACCCTTCAGAGAAGGGTAGTTTGCCTACTTAGTTGAGCAACTTTCTACATTCAATATAGTCACCTATGGGGATGAACCTAGGAAATAATCCTCCTGAGTTCCCCACTTCCTAGGAGGGGAAATCGTAGCATCCATATTTCCTTTACATTCCTCCTTCGATAGAGTCTGAGAAACCTTCTCATGCTCCATATTTCCTAGCATCTCTTCTTGCTTTGAACAATCCCTTAGGGTCTTTTCTTGTCTTCCAATATTAGTCGGTACCTCTCCTTCCTATAGACAAGTTGTCAGACTATCCTCCCTCTTTGTAGTGAGTGTGACTTCTTCCAAATGGACATTCAACTTCTCCTCCCTCTTTGTAGAGGACAAAGGAGGTTCCTAGTCCATTTTAGAGAAGCACCTTGGTTCTTTATTTGGGCTCCTTGCTTCAACTACCTCTCTTCCTTTTGTTATCTCTTCAGCTCCTTTTTTTGTTCCCTATTTTGCAGTCAATACTACATGGCAATACTTCCTGCAATTTTTTTAGTATGAATCAACATTCTCATAGTTGATCACCCACTTCTAGGTTCACCATTTTGACTTTAGAGCTATACAATGTAGTAGAATTTAATCAAACACCACATTAACACAAAACTGAACAAAACTAGGGTGATGCTTTTGTAGGGTGACCATATCAGCCTTAATAAATTGTCGAAAAGAGTCTCCAACACAATTAAATAACTTTTCAAAGCTAGGGTCAAATCCTAGTTTCCATTTACCTAATTTCAGGATATGCTTACCAAATCTTCACGTTACAACCAAGATCTAGTTTTGGTCCTCCTAAAGGAATAGAGCACCCAACATAGTTGCTACCTCAATAGATCCTTTGAGTTTCCATCTAGTGGATACCCATTTACTGACCATATCAATGGTAGGCCTATAAGATAGGAACATACCTACCAAACTCAAAGAAAATCCATGAGAAATGTTATCTAGCACAGAATCTAGAAGAAGAATCTTTGGACCCATGCCCCCCTAAGATATGGTTGGAAGATCCCTAGGTGTGTTATTAGAGGAATATTTTCCCACCAACACACCATTCTAGTTTTGTTTCGAGATATTTAAAGCCTTGGTCTTCTCCAAGAATTCTTTGGGACTAGTACTATGCATAAATGCTAGGTCATTTAGCAACCCTAAATATGATCCCAAAGTCAATTTTATGTCCCCAAAGGTGTCTCTGATAACTGAAGGAACCCCATTGGAAATGATAAGCTAGTGGTCTAGGTAGATCCTCAAATTAGGGGTGTCTGAGTGTTTAAGGGAAGGTTCCACTGTTGACACATGTAGAAGTCAGGTTGCAAAGCTCTGATTCAAAATCTCTTCCTTAGTTAATTAATATGTTTTTAACATATAAGAAATTGATTATTAGTATTTGGTAGAATCCATTTATAATTTTATAGGGGTGAAGGAGGGAAATCCCCACAATCCCAATCCTGTTGAGTCTCTTAGTCCTATTTCCTTAGAAAATCTTTCCCAACATTCATCTCATCCTTATATCCATTATCCAAATTTGATGCATTTTCCATCTGAGAAAAAAGTTAAACACCCAAAAGAATATCTGGAAAAGTTCATCTTCATCTTCATTGGAGTCATCGCCATCATCATCATTTGAGATTCCTCTTGAAGCAAAGGCGTTTGCACTAGTGTTTGTACTTCCCTAGCCATCATCATCGCTCACACTTTCATTAGCATTACACTCTAACCTATTCTATGTTGTTTATCTTGCTAACACTACAATTAGGAGATTTTATATTTAGAAATATCTATATACAAGGAAAAATAAATATAGTCCAATATGTCACATATAATCCAATATCTCATAAACATTACGTTGATGAGAGGTGAAGTTCCATTAGAGGTGAGTTGACTACTATTGTAGTGACTAATAGATATTCCCTTCCTACAAGCTTCCCACAAAAGTATACATCCCCTAAAATTAGACATACCTCAAGGTAGATTTTAGGCACTTAAAGAATATGCATGTGGGGATTGCTTCTAGAACTAAAAAGCCCATTGTCCACATTCTAAACTTACATCCAAAAATTAACTCCACGTTCATTGACGAGTTTAGTCCAACAACAACATATATCTAGTTCAATATGTTATAATCTTTATGTCAATAAAAAATAATGTTCCAAAATAATGACCTTCCTACTAATTGGTTGACACATTCCCTCCTAAGAAATTTTAAAATGTCATTTCCTTCAAGTCAATATGGCTAAGGAGAAAGGATATCTCAGAATTGTTTCTATTGACTAAAATATTGATTCATTTTGTAATGTTTGATTTTTGTATTCAATCTGTTTTCCTTTGATTCCTCTTATTTTTAAGAGTTACCCTAAAACATCACATAGTAAGAAAAACACATAAGTTTAGAAAAATAAGTGAACTTTGACTATTTAACACTATTAAGAATCAAACTTTTATGTATATATTGAAGTGTTCACATTTTAAACATGATGTTTGGTCTCCCCACTCAATTTGTAAGGAACAAACCAGAATTACTACATTTCTTTTGACTGCTCAAACCAGAAATTTAAAATATGTCATTTCCTTCAAGTCAATATGGCTAGCCAGAAAGGATATCTTAGAATTGTTTGTATTGACTAAAATATTGATTTATTTTGTAATGTTTGGGTTTTATATTCAATCTTTTTTCCTTTGATTCCTCTTATTTTTAATAGTTACCTTTAAACATCACGGAGTAAGAAAAACACATTAACTTTAGAAAAATAAGTGAACTTTGACTATTTAACCCTATTAAAAATCAAACATTTATGTATATATTGACGTCTTCACATTTTAATCATGATGTTTGGTCTCTCCACTCAATTTGTAAGGAACAAACCAGAATTGCTACATTTCTTTTGACTGCTCAAAGTTGTTTGTTTTTCGTGTCAGACTTCGATTTGCTCATAAAAAAATAGTGACAACATGAGATGCGTCAGCACTCACTTGCCTTCTATTCCGACATTACTGTAATCCAAAGAGATTACTGTGCTCAGAGCTTAAAACTTGACGGTGGCGTCAATGGGAACAAGGAGAAATTTGTATATCATAAAAGTGACATTTCTAAGACTTGTGGGACCTTTGAGTTCCCTCCACGCCCTATAAAATGAATATATCTCCATTGTATTCAACAAAGATTCCTGCAAAATTTGTTTAGAAGCTTGAAGCAATTAATCATTTGTGTGAGTATGGCTCCGCCAAGAAGAGGAAAAATTAAAGCTGCCATTTTTAGATCTATGGGCCGTTCCATAACACTCTGTTATGGCAGCCTCAGAAGAAAGATGAGAATTGGGTTTTCTTTCCTTTCATTCTGTGAAAAAATGACTGGGATGAAGTATGTTGTGAAATCCGCCATTGAAATAGCTTTGTTTCATGAGGGTTTCACTAGATTAGCTTTCTTTATTCTGTTCCTTGCTGTTCAACACAAGTTTCTGCTCTGATATGTCGTTAGAAATTTTGTGACATGTGGGGAATAACAATGTAGCAGTGTAATTGAGAGGGGTGTAAAATTTGGAAACTTGTTACTACAAAGAATGTATTGTTTGCTTCCTGATTAATTCTCCAGCTGTGAGATCTTCTTTCTTTTTGAGGACATAGAAATATTAAACTTTTTTTACAATTATAGTTTTTTGAGAGATACTGAATGGCGCAAACGGATCAAATTAAAATTTATGACTATTCAAAAAATGTTAATAATGTGTAGAAATGTTTCATTATATTGGTCCATCAGGCTCTTTGAGAAAAAAATGCAGTCTTTAGTCAATCATTTTATTGTTAATGTTTTCTGTGTTACCATTTCTTTCTTTATATTTTGACATAGTGATGGGGCTGCGCTCAGTTCACATTGTTCTCCATCAAATCTAAATTTAATCTTTATGACAGTTAAAATAGAACTTAGAAATTTATTAGGATTTCAGCTATGTTAATCAAATTTGATTGTCTATATTTTTGTATTTATGTTTTAAATCTATGATTAGGAATTTTTGGAGTTGTTTGTAGTGATAATGAATCATAAATATGATTTGAAATGTAGATATAATAAACATCTTTTTTCTAGT
The DNA here is from genome assembly GCA_028749045.1 of Cupressus sempervirens. Classification (NCBI taxonomy): domain Eukaryota; kingdom Viridiplantae; phylum Streptophyta; class Pinopsida; order Cupressales; family Cupressaceae; genus Cupressus; species Cupressus sempervirens. Next base: position 689,291,659 of record CM053784.1, read on the forward strand.
TCATTGTCATGATGTTGAATAATGGAATATGATTTAAAACATTGAGGCAAAAAATTCTCTTCTCTAGCTCACTTTCTTGATGATGGATTGTAAGTATGATCTAAAATATTGAGACCAAATATACACACATTCTCTGCTCTAGTCCACTGTCATTATAAATGATAATAGAATATGATCCAAAATATTGACCAAAAAAATATACATTCTTTTATCAAGACATTATCTAAGCAACACTCTCTATGTTCTTATATCAAGACATTATCTAAGCAACACTCTCAGCATGTTAATCGTCAGGGACATTGGTCTCCTCCTGAGGCGGGCATTCTTAAAATTAACACTAATGGTTCTTCTTGGGGAAATCCTAGTCCGACTGGTATTAGGGGAGTTGGGCATGATAGTTCTGGTGATATTCAATTTCTATTTCCTATACACAAGGGTTACCATACTAATAACCTCATGGAAGCCCTAGCTATCTTGGTTGCAGTGGAACAATGTTGTCAACGTGGCTGGAAAAGAATCATCTATGAGACTGACTCGCAGGTAGTTGTGAATTTATTAAATAAAAGGGACCTTGTGCGCGTGGATTGGCATTTGGTTTCACAAAAAAAGCTTCCCCTTGATTTATCTCAGATGCTGATTCAACTTGTGGATCAGGATTAAGCTCTCTAGTTCCCTCTGTTTCTTGTGTTGTTCTGCTATCTTTGATATTCAATAAAAATTTTACCCCTCTTTTAATATAATAATAAATCATGAAATATAATCACAAACATTAATAAAAAAAAATACATACAATAAAATTCACAAACTTTCAGTATTAAAGTAGAACTGAATTGTGATCATTCTAAACTAAATTTATAAACAATAATTTTTTAAGACAATAAATGCATTAGAAGGAAAGATAGCTTTCACGGGTTGCATATTTTATTGTTTGGGATGTAATATTTAATAAAAAAGAAAGTATTATCAATATCAATATATTGCATCTTGTTCACAATTCACAACTCTGTGTAAAACTTGGTATCAGAGCCTAGTTTCTTTCTTATTATGCCCTCTGTTTGATCTTTGCAATTGTTTGGTGTCTCTCGTGATTCTGTCTGGTTTTTAGCATGAAGTAATTCCTCGTGTTGTAGCCGTGTGAAGGCGTTAAGAGGCAGGGAAGGTAGCGCACTTTCAACCAACATACAAAATAGAGATCGAGATGGCCGATCCAGCTGGTCAACAGTTTGCAGATCAAACATCAGAATTAGTAAGTTTGAGCTCCATCTTTGACTCCATTCAAGATATAAATGTTGAAGAAGATGTTGCATAGTCTGAAGCTTATTCTATGCCTAACTAACATTTTAAATTGCCTATAAAGAAGTGGAATGAGATTTATAGTGATTTAGGTCTGTTAGCCTACAAATCAAAAACAATCTGTAAGTTGATAGAACTACAAGTAGTTGTGAAAAACAATGAGCCTCATAGCTTCATAAATCTTTTTTCTAGCAAAGATATTCAAAATCTAGTTAAGCAAGCAAAGACAAATAATGGATATAAGTACTTGCATATAGGTAGCATAGTGGTTGGTATTGAACCCTTGTATCGAAAAGGTATTCCAGCAACTGTCATGATGACATTGCTCGATGTTAGACATAACCGATACTGTGATATGTTAATGGGAGGTATCTCTGCTCCCATGGCCACAGGTGCAACTGCCTTTGATGTCATCTCTAATTTTGCCATCAGTCTTCTGGATGACCATCTAGATAAAGTGTTGATGTTCCAATTTGGAACCCAGTACTTAAATATGAAGCTTGGATCTAGAATGCATGCCCTTTGGTTTGCTTTGTATGGCCATTTATTTAACACAATAGTCCCTGTAGTAAAGGACCCTCGTGTAGAAAAATCTCAGAATAGATATTCTCTGTTATGGAAGACAGATGCAAAAGGTGCTCAGATCACTGCACCTAGAATGTTGCAATTATCAGATATCCAAGTACCAAGAGAATGGATAGTTGATATTAAGGCATTAAGATAGCTTGAAGGTTCTCGAACTATGACCAATATTGCTAATGTACAAGAAAATTATAATCAAGCTAGGATCTTGTTTGCTCCTTCGCAAACCTCATCCTCTGCGTCAACTCTTGCACGTCAGTCCTTGACTAGGAGTATGTCCAATATATCTAGTTCATCTTCTGTACCCAACATGTCTCGACAACCGTCAATGCCTCCTTTGAGAACACCTTCTGGTCCTCCTCCTGTTACGTTTACACCTCCACAGCATTCACATGTTAGCTTAGTATCAAACCCATTATCAGCTCCCTGTGAACATCCTCAGTTTATGGAACTCGACAATGGTGAAATGCAATGTACAAATTGCTCTTTTGTTCATCCTAGATTTGTTAGAATGTTACTTTCCAGTCAATAGACCACATTTGATAAGAAAAAATTGCAAAACCTAGAAGTCCCTACCTTTTATGACTTCTTGTTGTAATCTATTGATGATAAATATAGTATTCCCTGCTAGCCTCAGCATGTGATCACCTATGGTCAACCCGACGCTCCCACACAAATCAAGATGCTTAACTATGCTAATCTCTACATTCAAAAAGCCTTGTTAGTACAGAAGAACCAAATGCAAAAGTTAGTTCAAATGGAATTAGCTACTCAACAAGCCACTGCCAGCACCAATACTAATTTTCATACTATTATTGCTTCACTACAAGCTCTTGAGTCCTGTTTATCTCAGAAATTTGGCACCCAAATGCAATCTGACATTACCAATTTGCGTCAAAATTATCAGAGTTTTCGTCAAACTAGCAAAGCGTGGTGGGCGGATAGTGTCAATCGTTTGTCCTCTTTGTCTGCAACTACTCACCAGATCTCTGGTACAGCCCAAACGCTTACAACCACAACGCAAACTATTGCAAAGAAAATCTCAACCATAGAACAGACTACTACTCGGGTCCACTCTCAACAAATAGCAGATACACGAAATATCCATCAAACCCTGACGTTCGTAAAGGATCAAGTTGAGAATGTGATAACAAATAAACTAAGCTCTTTACCACCAAGTAGTTCAGCCACTGCTCGATTACCTAGCAATTTCCCTAGCTCACAGGCTGACCATCAACATTTATGCTCTCTTCATACTGGTAAAGCTTTAGTTTTCCATGTACCTCTTCCAAAGCCACAAGAGTTTGATCCTGCAATTGGTACATGGAAACATGTCAATATGGTATCGCAAGATCCATATGATTAGTTATATGCTTTCAATGAAAATGTACCCCCATACATTAACTTGGATACTTATGATCCAGTCAAAAATAAAGCCACATTAGATGCACTCAGAACATGGATGGACAACGCCATCTATGCTGCAAACATGACACCAGATCAGGCAATAAGAAAAGGTTTGAATGCCTTAACTAGCATTGCAAGAAGTGCCTAGGATAGTCTACCTACAGACTATAAAGATGATTTGATCAATGCTGGTGTTACTATAGTCAGTAGTGCACTCTACCGCATGTTTGTTGGTCAGCATGAAAATGAACAGCGTACAACCCTCAAAAAGTTCAAGAAAAATAGAATCTGTGACATGAGCAAGCTAGATGAGTACTATAGTGATTAGTACACAAATTTCTACAGATCAGGCCAGACTAATAACAATGTCTGGATGTATAACACTTTTCTTGATGGCTTCCCTTTGCAGTTACGATCCTACTATAGAGAGAAGATTCTCTTTAGTATAATGAACACTCCAGAGATGTCTATAAATGATGTAACATTTCCAAAACTCTGTCAGTTCATCAAAGAAATTAACAGTGACTTATGTACAGAGAAGCAAAATCGAAAAAAGAAAAAGGAAGTTTTGCCATACCTCAAAGCTAGTCTCTGTCATTGTCAATCTACTTCATATGGCTGTGACAAGCATAAGAAAAAGCATAACTCATACAACTCCTACAAATTAAATAAGGACTATAGTAGATCTTTTCCTAGAAATAAGAAGTTTAAAAGAAAAAAGGTATTTCTAAGAAAGAAGGAAAAAGTTAGAAAAAAGGATTTTAAGCCAGTCTATTATATCTGCAAAGGAGATCACTACGCCAACAAATGTCCTGATCGTCAGAAGAAAGGAAAGCGAGTCTGTGCCCTGCAATCAGTCAATATGCTCAATGAACCTGTTACAATAGTTTCAGAAGGGTCAGATTCAGATGACCTTTGTATTGAAGATTGTTCCTCAGATAGTGAAGAAGAAATAATGCAAGTAATGCATTTAAGAATATTTGACAAGGAACATGCCTCTGAAGAAGAACCTAAACAATACTTCTCTCCAAGTGAAAGTGATCTGTTAGAAGTATTATTTTATTGTAATATGTATAATCGTTCTAACCGATTCACAGACCACCATCGGTCTCTTACTCAAATCAACCCCAATTGGTTAAAGTTAACTCCAGAGCAAGAACTTGAAAGAATTCAAGTTAGAAGTAATCAGTTGCTTAAAAGAAAAGAAGATTTCCTCACTCCTCATCAATTTAAAAAAGTCAAAAAGGAGTTAGTTGCTCTTGAAGATCAGCGTAACAAAATCTTGTTACAACAGCAAGAAGAAATCTTGCCACTTTATGATGAAGATGCTCCTGGAAATGTATCAGCTCCTCATGGGTACGCCCGCAACCCACAAGGACAACAAGCCTTTGCTAAAGTGTCCAAAAAAGAATGGCTCTCTCAGCACCTTGCCTTTCTCTATAAGGCTAAAGCTGATGTTCTGAAAGAAATCAGTCAAGTTCAGCGTGAACTAAAGGAGCATGAAAGCAGTTTGAGTTCTCTTAGTGCTTTTGACAAACTTCTTCTTGAAGCTGAACAAACAACAGAAGAACCTCCTGCAGAACATTATGAAGAAGCAGATGTGTCTTATCTACAGACACAACCAGAAGATACTGCATCCAAGCAAGCCTTCGGTTATCAAAAAGGTATGCATAATCCTTGTCCAACATTTCTGCTCTCTGTCAAGCTTTCAGGATTAAAAGCATATCAGTTGTGCACTCTATTAGATTCTAGTGTCGATTATAATCTGGCCAGGAAAGAAGCTTTTCCTACTGATTGTTGGATTCCAACATAGACCAGTATTCACTCTGTGACTCACTCCAATAATCCCATTCGCTTTCAAGCACACATCCCCTTGCAATTTGGTACTCAAAGTTGTATGGTTACCTTTCTACAATTTCCTGTAGAACAGTATGACTGCATCATAGGCAGCCAAACCCTCCAACAATGGTCTCCCTATACCGTTGGACATCAAGGAACCTATATAGATTTTCAGTTTGGTCGGGTCCCTCAAATAAATGAATTTCATGCCTATGCCCCAAAATTATCATTTCCACAGCCTGGTAAGCCCATTCCTCCAAATTCACGTGTCTGGTTAGCCACGCAATCTCTTTCGACCTGGGGGGATATAGCAGCAATCAAAGCTGATTTTGAAGCCACTGAGTTAACAAAATATTTGACCAAATATGAACGCCATATGGAATGTGTCCTTCCTCTCAATAAAGATGAGAATGCCCGTGCGATGGTTCCTAAAAGCAAAGCCAATTATTTCATCCTGTCAAAAGAAGAACAAACACTCTGTGAGAAAGATATTACTGAACTTCTAGCAAAAAATATCATTCGTCCCAGTAAAAGCCCTTTTTCATGCCATGTTATGTATGTTTGAAAGAAGGATGAAAATGGTAACTAACTTGCTGAGAAAAGATTAGTTGTGAATTATAAGCCATTGAACGTCTGCTTAGAAAATAACCAACATCCTTTGCCAAGAAAAGACTATATTTGGCAGTGTATCCAAGGTTGTAATATCTTTAGCAAGTTTGATCTGACAAAAGGATTCTGGCAAATCTCTATAAAAAATGAAGAAAGGTATAAAACAGCCTTCTCAGTCCCACAAGGTCTGTATGAATGGAATGTTTTTCCATTTGGCATCAAGACTGCTCCATCCATATTTTAGAGTCATATGGATAGGATTTTTTCCCCATATTCCAAGTTTATCCAGCCATACATAGATGACATCCTCATTTTCAGCCAAGACTATACTAGTCATATGAGTCATCTACGTTAGTTTCTTAATATCTGTCAAAGTCATGGTTTGTGCCTCAATCCTACCAAGTTACACTAGTGCACTGAAAGTCTTATCTTTATTGGTACACGGATTGAGCCCAATGGGCGCTTGTATCCACAAAATCATCTTCTTTCTGCAATCAACAAAGTTGAAGTAAAAGACAAGAAGTCTTTGCAACAATTTCTTGGTCTTGTAAATTATATTGCAAGTTATTATCAGAAGATTGCAGAAGCCCGAAAAGAGTTAAACAAGCTCTTGAGAAAGAATGCTCCGCCATGGATAGAAAAGCATGATCACATTGTTCAACAGATTAAAAATTAGTGTCAGCAGCTCCTGCCATTACGAAGTCCCGGTTCTGGTAAAAAGATTGTCTAGAAAGATGCAAGTAATGAATGGGGTGTTGTCTTGCTCGAACAAGTTGAACATGAAGGTAAAATTAAAGAAGAAGTGGTCAGGTATGAGTCAAGTGCCTTTAAAGGTTCTGAACTTAATTACCACAGTACTCATAAAGAATTGTTAGCCATTATCAATGCTTTTACTAAATTTCAGCTCTTTATTGGAGATAAACCCTTCTTACTCAGAAGTGATTTGCGTCACTTATCCAGTTTCTTTAAGGAGTCCAAACACAAGGTTGCTCGAGGTCGCCTATTGAGATGGGCACAGTTCCTCGATACTTTTGATTTTGAAACAGAATATGTTGAAGGTGTCAAGAATGTCCTTGCTGACTTTCTCAGTCGTGAAGGATATCATGTCAATGCTCTCACCGAAGAACATGAATATGATGCATATATCTGCCCAAGAGAAAATCCTATAGCTTAGACACTTCCCAACATTGTTACTAATTTGTATAATAGTATTTATTTTCATCCTAAGATGTCTAACCAGCAGGTTCATCAAGATCAAATCCGAATGAGCATTGAAGAAGACCGTGGTCGCCTAGCTGAAGATCATCGCAATCAAAATTTGATACATCTTCCACAAGAGGATTAGTATGTGCAGGCCCGCTTTGAGCCTCCTATTCCTGAACCTGCACCAGAACCACTTCATCAACAACATGTGAGAATGATCATGGAAAGAAAAGAAACCTATCCTATGGTTTGTAATACTCCCTGGAATGCTAACACCTATCACCTCACAAAACACATTTATGATGAACTTAAGCAATATCATTTTGCAGCCAATCGCTAGCTTCTAACAAAATCCTTGATAGCCAAATATCCTTGCCATGAAGCTGACCCTATAATATCTGATACAATAGGGCCCATTAACACATATGCCTCAACCTATGAATGGCCTATAGAGTTTCTAAGTAATACTCACATTCCAAATCAACATCATACCCAATATCAGTACCGATCATGGATTGATGAGTTTTTCTTAGGCCTCTATCCTCATTCACATAACCAGCATCCAATAACCACTAATTATGGTTATTTGTTTCATCTTCAGTTTCTCTCCAGAACACCAACTCTAATCTCTAATGGAATTTTTGAAGATTATGGTCCATCTCGTCCTCAACCAGATACAATTGAATTAAGGACATTATCTTCTTTTGTTCAAGAATGAAAGTCAGTTTGGTTGTTCACAAAGTTCCAGACAATTCCAAAAAATCGAACACCAGACGTTAGTCTTTCCACTGCTTTTATCTGTGTCACTCGACGCATTCTTTGGAAAGAGGACTCCATTGAAGATCGTCTAGAACAGCTAGAGGAAGAACAAAGACCTGCATCACCCAGCACTGAAAACGAAGACTACATGAATTGAGAAACTAGTTCACCTCACAGTCATGGGTATTAAACCTATCAAGTGGGGTTGTCACTTGAAGAAGGCATCTCAACCTTTGTGAACCAATCTGAGACATGGCTGTCAACCATGGTAAAACTGATACCTGTCGAGTTAAACTTCTCGCTTCAAAAAAGATGCTTTGTAATAAAATGTGTCGGTGTGTTCTCATCCCAAATTACTGTTCACCTCCTTTTTCGTAGTGGAGGTCCTGTTTGGGATTCCTTTCTACCAAAAGTACTTTCCACGTGTCCACCTCCTATGGTCGAATTTGAAGCAATTGTAAACTAAGGATAAGTCTCTCCATCTATATAAGGATGAGCTTCCTTCAGTCTTAGGCAGAGGTTAAATGGCTAAGAAATTTTGGAGTCTAGGTCAAGTCTTAGAGGATTGTCTTGTTTAGTTTGAAGAAATCATTCTAGCATAGAGAGTATGCTCTCTTCTCTTTGAAAAGATCAGAAATCAGATTGTCAAGAACTGATTTAGTCCTACTGCGCATATGAGCGCGTGATGTATATTGTGAATATTTCATAAGCTTCCGAATATCAATATCAATATATTGCATCTTGTTCACAATTCATAGCTCCGTGTAAAAGGTGTCGTCTTAGCTCAGTTGGTAAGCATGTGGCTTTTAACCACGTGGTCGTGGGTTTGATTCCAACAGACGGTGACAGAGTTGATGTTCATAGGTAGTCTCTTACCCAGTTTGCATGATAAACTATTTACGATTACACTCATCATTAACATTTTAACCTTCCGGGCAAACGGGTGAAATTAAAAGTTATGACTATGCAGAGGATGTTAATAAAACATAATTCTTTGTGTGTTTTCAATCTATCAGTTACAATGCTCTTTAAGAAGGATAAGAAAGAAAACATTATGTCAACTTTTTTTTAAACTAGAATGATGGATTCTTTGAGTAAAATATTTCAAAAGTTACCTTGTCCATTTTATAGAAGACACTGTTCATTTTCTTTTGTGTATCTATTGACATAATGTTGGGCATGAACTTAAACATTATAATTAGCTTACATTATGGAAGACATTGTTCATTTTCTTGTATCTCCATTTTCTTTTGTGTATCTATTGACATAATGATAGGCGTGAACTTAAACATTATAATCAGCTTACATTGTTATTCAATAAATCTAAAGTTAATTTGAATAATATGTAAAAACTTTTTTAAATGCTTTAGTTTTTAGTTCATGTTAATGAAATTTGATTGTATATCTTGTATTAATATTTAAAATCTATTATCAGCATATCTATTTTCTAACAAGTATTGTTGTGCTAATGTATCATACAATATAATATGAAATGTTGATCTAAAATAACTTCTCTAGTTCATTGTCATGATGATGGATCATAGAATATGATCTGAAATATTAACATAATTTCTTTTTCCTCTAACTCATTGTCATTATGATAGATTAGAAGTATTGAATATGACCTAAAAAGATGCACAAAAATCCACTATTATAATAAAAGATCATAAAATAATAATTTAAAATATCCATAAAAAATATAATCATAAATATCAATACAATAAAAACATACAATAAAATTCATAAACTTCCAATATTAAAATAGTCAAATTTCTTAAATTCCAAATAAAACATGATTTTAACCCAAACTAGGGAAAAAAATTTAGGACATCATTTCAATCCCAAACTGATATGTCCTCTTGTCTTTTAGGTGCAAATGTAAGCGACATGTATGTAAATTGTCAACATTTTTAGATACGACACTATTGATAAGTAGGAGATACAACACTATTATTTTATTTGAGCGGAAATAATCTTCAGGTACTACACTTGACCCCACCTGCTTTTCCTTTTGGGCCTGCCATTAATCTCGGAGGTACAAAATGTGTGACAACCCGCACATTTAAAATAAACTTGGAGAATAAAGTTATATCTGTTCGACAAGGAATGAAATATTTTCCATTATAAACATAACCAGAAATAATTTTAGTTTGGTTGGTAGAACTGTGGGCACCGACGTAGCTATCCTCTACATAAAATGTATCTTATATCAAAATTCAAAAATTCAAAATCATAATAGATTTCCTTAAAAAATTTAACATTTGTTCTTCATAGTCTCTACATTTTGTAATTGAAAACAATAAAAAAATTGAAAAAAAATCAATGTATCTCGCATCTCTTCTCCGGTTGTATTCAACAAGTCTCAAAAAAATCTCTTTAAATCATGGAGAATTTTTTTTTTTTTTCTCTATAAGTATTCTTTCTTTGTGAAGATGTAGAAATATTAAACACATTTTTTCTCTTTGTTTTTTTTCAAATTATGTTTTTTTAAAGAGTCTCTTTATAATATTTTGTAGCTATGATTGCATAAATGTAAAATATGTAGAATAGTAACTCATAATTGAAATATACAATTTTCAATTACAACAAGTGCCACTAGTGGCCCTATTAATAAAATACATATGTAATTATATAATTAATAAAATTTAAGAATATATATATGATGTTATAGTTAATATTTTAAATTTTATTTTATATGTTATAGATAGTTTAATTATTTTCTTCAATATAATAAATGTAATATTTGAAATAATAATAAATTATATCAACTTGTAAAAATTTAGTTTCAAGTGACTATACATTAACTTTCAAAGTTTTAATAATAGATAATTAAATTGAAAAGATAAAATAAGTATTATATATAGATCTCTTCATACAACTATATTAATATATAAAGATTCATATAGATATTATATTAATGAAATAGAATAGAGATATAATGATTTACATGTTGATACTTCATATTTTTAAATATAGGTAAATTAATATATATAAGGTAGAGTAATTTATTGTTTATTGAAACTTTATATATATATATATATAAAGTTTCATATATTATATAGACACACATACTTTTGAATAAATAATATTTGAGGTTTTGATCATTTAAAAATACAACTAAAACTTACTTTTCTTGAATATGTGATGTTGAGAGGCTCACCTACTTACAAAATTAACTAAAAGAAGCTAGCAAAGAATATCTAGAGTTTTATTAAATGAAAAATATTATTACAAAGTTAACAATAGTTTATAATCTCTACATACCGAAAATGGCTCCTATAAGACAAAAAAAATTGAGTCAATCATATAATTTATATAGTTTATAAAGTATATAATTAAATAATAAAACTTTAGAAAAAAATGTTTAATTCAAAAATAATTATATGTGATTGGCTAAAATTAATTGAATTTTCACCCTAGTATTTTCTTACAGCGAATACAATAGTATTTTCTTACAACGAATACAATAATAAGAAAATCATATAAGAATGTTTTATCCAAATTTAATTATGTGTGCAAAATACATGCACCATAAATCATGTTTGAAACTGATTGAGTCATCCTTAAATTATGGATTAACAAAAAAGAACGTGGTGTTAGAATTAATTAACACTAACATTTGTGAGCAGCTATCCTCCCTACAAACTATACACTTAACTAATTTTCAAAAAATTGAAAACATCAGGGATTTTTTTGAAAATTTTAGCATTTGATCTTCATGACCTGCATAGTTTGTGGTCAAAAACAAAATTTTTTTTGGAAAAAATCACTACATTTTTGTGAATAATAAGTTGACTTTAACTATTTAACTCTTTTAACCTAAGAATCAAATATTAATGGGTAATGTTTAAGGAATACCCTAAAAATGTTAATAAATAGAATTCTCTATATGAGTTGTTAATCCATCAATTACAATGCTCTCTAAGAAGGAACACATTATGACATTATTTTCTAGAGTGATGGATTTCTTGATTGAAAGAACAAAAAAGTAACATTGCCCATTTTATAGAAGACAAGTCATCGTAATCTTTCGTTAATCATTTTTATTTGTCGACACGTTCTTTCTATATCTTTTGACATAATGATGGTGTTGATCTTAAACATTATAGTCAGCTCACATTGTTATCCATCCAATCTAAATAATTTTTGTAATATGGAGGGAAATTGTTTTTTAAACATAATCAAGTTTTCCTTTATGTTAGTGGAATTTGATTGCTTATATTTTTTGCATTAATATTTTAAATCTATGACTACAAATTATTTTTTTAGTATTGTAGTGACGATGAATCATAAATATGACCAGAAATATTTACATAACAAATTTCTCATCTCTAGATAAATATTGGAATATAGAAAATTTCTCTTCTTTAATTCATTGGTTTTGATGATAGATTATAAGTATGATCTAAAAAATTGACACAAATATACACATATTCTCTTCTCTAATCCACTGTCACTATAATAAATAATATTATATGATCTAAAATGATGATTTAAAAAGTACATACATTCACTTTTCAAGTGTCTATCTTATTAAAATATAATCATAAACAATAATACAAGAAATTAAAAAAACTAGAGTTGTGATCATTCTGAACTAAATTTATAAGATAATTCCCTTTTTAAGACAATTAACACATGCATTAGGAAATAAAATAGTTTTCACGTGTTGCGTATTGTATCATTTGGGATGAAATTTATAAAACTTTCAGTAAATTTCGAATATGTTACAGCTGAAAAATACTGTGCAAGCCGTCTTAGCTCAGTTCGATTCCCATAGACGGCGTCATTGATTTATATTATGTACTTATCTAAAATAAATTGTTTCTATTTAATATGTATTTATCATATATGTTTTAGTTTTAATTACGCAGCTTCAGTCGTCTAGTTTATTGAAGTAAGAAGTTAAATACGATTCCTTCAGACGCCAAAGATTTTAAGAATGTTTTCCACAATTATCTTAATGGTCTGAATTTGTCACAGGGAGGGGTGTCTGTCAGATAAGATAAGTGCAGCTACAAACGAAAGATGAAAGTAGATAGAAGTGACACATTGAATGAAAGCAAAGTGAGCCCAGAGCCACCTAGGAAGTCAAACGTTAGTGTGTGTTTTCTCTTTAAGCCTGACCAATTTTCATATGTTCTTCTGCAACTAAAAAGAATAAAGGGAAAACGATTTACAAATACCTTATAAACAATATAATCATCATCCTTTCTTCCATTTGGTAATTTTAACAACTTGGTCAAATCCCAAAATGGCAGGAAGCGAGTTTTGAATTAATTTCAAGATGATACCCTTCACACACTACCTCACTCTGCATGTTCAATGATATTTATTAGTTCCCTCCTTGAAATCTACATTCATCTATGTAGTCTAAATTTTGTGGTATAATTAAGTCAACCAATCAATCATAATAAATATTAAATCTTATTTCTAAATAAATTTAAAATAAAATTTTTCTTTTCTCTAGTTTGTTATCATGATAACAGAAGATAACGTATGATTTGAATTTTGACCAAAAAATAAAAAACTTCTCTACTTTAGTTCACGGTCTCTATGATAGATTGTAAGTATGATCTAAAATATTGAAACAAAATTACACTCATTCTCTTCTTTAATCCATTGTCATGATAAAAGATAATTAAATATGACCCAAAATACTGACACAAAACAAATACATGCATTTTCTTGTGGAACTCATCTAAGAATAGACTATAAAATATAATCTTAAACATTAACACAAAAAATACAAACAATAAATTTCATAAAGTGGAAATCGAAAAAGTATGAAGCAATGCACTCCTATATCCAAAAACCAAAATGTAAATCTCAACTTTCTCATCTTGGGATAATGATGTCCTTAGATTTTGGAATACTACAAAACTCCCTATTCTTAATTCATCCTTCTGTAATTTAAAACAAAGAGTTAACCAGAAAGAACTTAGATGAAGACCTCTAGTAGCTCCATTTTTAAAACTCAATTTTCATGGTTCAGCTACAATCAATTCTCGATTATTTGGTATAGGTTACCCAATTTGATATTCTATGGGTAATATCATGTATGCCAAATGGAAAATAGTGTCAATCGATTAATATTGCTACTCATGGGACCTTAGGAGGCTTGTACACTCTATGGAATCCAAAATTGATCCAATTGGAAACAATTAACTATACTAATCATTGGCTTCTATCAAAAGTATCGCATTATGATGTTCACTTTATGCTTCTAAAATTGTCTTCCCCTATTCCAACAATAGATAAGACATGACTTTGGTGTGAATTATCTCAAACCATTCAAAATATGCCTTTACAATTGTTGATTATTTGTGGGACTTCAATGCTATTACCTCCCCTGATGAAAAAGAAGGTGGAATTCTACCATCACACAAGGCTATGCAAGATTTTGCTTCTTTTATTGAAGACAATAGGCTAATAGACTTAGCTCTAAAAAATAGAAAATTCACATGGACTAACAAAAGGAAGGGCTTCCTGTAAATTGCACAAAGGTTGAACAAATACCTCTTGTCCCTGAATTGGGCTTCTAATTACTCCTTATCTTCATCTATCCTTCCCTTTGTTGCCATAGATCACTATCCAATTCTACTCAGTTTTGTCCAATTTACCCACAAACCAACTCCCACCTTCAAGTTTAAAAAGATGTGGCTTAGGAATCCTCACTTAATTCCCTTGATTAACCAATGGCAGACATCATCTCCATTTGTGAAAGGTGCATGCATATACCAATTTTATATGAAACCAAAACATCTCTAAGCCAAAGTGAAATATTGAAACAAAACAATTTTCAAAAATATCTTTCATCAAAACGAAATTATGGAGAATGAACTTAGGCACATTCATGAGAAAATCATTCAACATTTCCTTCTCACATACTTACAACAAAAAAGGGAGCTTAAAAATGAATTGGAAGAGTTGCTAATAATAGAAGACATATATTAGCAATAAAAGTCTAGGGAGACTTCATTTTAATTAAGTAAAAATAGGTTTTGAAAGGACCCAAAACATTTTATAAAGAACCAAGTATAGAAGTAGTAAAAGCCTAGGAAAAAATATGCATCAATACCAAAAAACTAAACAAAAAAGAACAGAGGGCCCTAAAACATCAAGTAGAATTAAAAAAATAGCTAAAAGACACTAGAGAGACAACAACAGGACAACTATAAAGTCTTTAGCACATCAATTTCTTGATCAACTAAAATATTCATGTTTATAGAAGAGGCCCTTAGCTCATCGATCTCTTTGTCATCCATAACCTCTGTCTTCTTCAAGTTTTCCCTTATGCACTTGTTGGGACCTTGATCATCCTTCATATCCTTTATACCCCCTACTCCATCTTATCCAAAAAATTCTTGATATTCTCCACAACAACTTTTAATATGGAACAACTCTAATTAGCAAATGTTCTTTTAAAACATTCTTAGTACCCTCAACTTTGTTCTCCAAAATGTCTATCTTCTTTTGCATATCCTTCACCACTTGATCAAGTCTAGGGAGACCTAGTTACATGAAAGGGATTGCAATACTAAGTATTTCATGCTATAGCAAAAGTAAAGTAAGCCCAAAATACCATCTTTTCAATCCATTGTGTCGAAACTAATATCTTTTAATAGGGTGTTGAAATCCTTTAACATGGTAAGATTTAATAGTGTTTGTAAGCATCTAATATGGTAGAACTTTCATAGGGTAGATCATAGTTTATGGTCAAACAATTGTAACTTTCATTGGATACACCTTACAACTGCAGCAATGAAGATTTGTGGGTGTCATCCACACCGTAATTTTACCTTCTCATTGGAGGGTTTCTAGGAAATGAACTTATTATGTTATGTTTTATTTCTCTCATGCTATGGATGAACATGTGTAGCTAGCTATTTTAATTTACATGATAAATTATGAGATGGATGTGTGGTGAATATATTATGGTTAAACTTTTGAAGTATTGACTCACCCCCCACCCCCCCCTTAGAGTTTACTTTCACATTGTTAATTCAAAAAATTAGTATCAAAGAATTGATCTCTAGAAAGGAAAGCTTTGCAGCTTTAAGGAAAGATCTTGAAGATGCAAATCTATAATTTGGGAAAGGCTATTGAGAACCAGAAGATTGAAATCCAGCTTGCACAACACCAACTCATGGAATCAAGAGATGACTTGAAGCACTCATTGAAGAGAAGCAAAGAGATAGTTGTTGGGGTAAATGACACACATTACCAAGAGGAAGAAACTATTGAATTGTTTGTAGAGGTAAACTTAAGTGATTTTGATGTAGTAGTTGCACATTTGATGGAAAAGAATGGTGCCCTAACCAAGGAGGTGTCATGAGCCTTAATTATGTGAATAAATATATATTCAATTTGACTATTATTTTAATTATATATATATATATATATATATATATATATATATATATATATATATATATATATATATATATATATATATATATATATATATATATAAGTTCTCATGATTGCTAATTATCAATATTAATAATAATGTTAGCAAAATCCAAATAATAACATTCAATATATGTAATCTATGAGATATATAATAATCATAACAAAGAAAGATATTAATTATAAATAGTGTCAAATAATAATTTTATAATGTATATTATAAAATCAACATATATAATAAATTATATAAACATAAATCATCAATCGGCTACGTCAAGGACACGTCTTCTCAGATACAAATAATTGATATTTATGGAAGGACAACAGGAGTTGGATAAACACTCTGGAAAGGTAGAAGCAACAGAGTATAGGAATCGACATCAGAAAAGACACAAAGCATGATATACAATGAATCACATTAAAATTACATTGAAGCAAAATATAGATCACCACGATGTGCAAGAGGATCTCAGTCGAGTAGGGTACGAATGCTAGGGTGACAGGGCCATCGATGAGATAGTACGAGGACCTTAGTTAAACATCCACATTAGATTGATCATCACTGCGAGAAGGAAGGAAGAAATCAAACTTGTTATAAAATGTGAAGGATGTAACCACCATTCCAATCATAGTAAGGGACACAGGATGATACAACTCTCAGTACATTAGAATAGCAAATGTATTCTTTGCATTATTCAAACAGATGCAGCAATCTCAGATTGGGGTCTATTACAAGCAACCAAACTATGATGCAAATACAGCAGTATTATGGAAGATAAAAGCTACGAGCAACATATTCATAGTATGAGGACAAGGGAATGGCAACACATTTCAGTTTGGAGTTCTGAAACAAGCCGATAAAGTAATGACTCTGCAACTTGGGACATAACAGCCATGATATCTGAATGGGAAATAAATAACGAGTCTGCAAGTCCATGATAATCAACATTTATTCAAACACTCCTATGTACCCAATGCCAAAATAGTGCTAAATTATGAATCTAAATATGCTGCATTAAGTAAGTAGGAAGCAGCATATAAGACATGCAATAAATACATAAGGCAATGTTTGGTTGAGCCTATGCAAATGGTCAAACCAGAGGATTCCACAATGGCATCAAGGAAATGATTTGTTTATAGACAAACAAATACAAACATGCATATCAATACCTAGCACAACACATGTTGGTAGAATGCAATAGCAAAAATGTCTATTGTAGCAGGTTGTACAAGGATGTGTGAGTCGGAAGTATATTGAGACTGCGTACATTCAAGTAGCAATCGGGTGCATCATCCCATTAATATAAAGGAATAAGACATTTGGCAACAAAGACATAGAACACCAAAAATATTATTTTCCATCTCCTTGCTAAATAGATTGCAAGGTAGTGAATCTATCATTTACAAGACATTTTATATTAAGGAAAATATACAACGAAAAGGGAAGTAAGTGGTAGAATACAATACACCAATCAAGTGATAAATAATAATGTGCGACATTTATATCCTGCTCAGTGCACACAATATTTTCTAAAACCATTGGTCACATAGCAGGTATCCACACTGTACCATGGATTGTCATCCTATAAGCTTTCCTCATTAGGTATGACACCGAACTGATTACATTTTATTAAATTACAAGCAAAAATTGGTATTGGATATATTATGAATAATGGTCTCACGCATTACGAGTTGGAAACTTACGTACCACATAAGACTTAATTATATATAAAGGTTTCTTTCATATATCAATCTAAATCGATATACATAGCATGAAATTAGATCAATACAAATATTTAAATATGAATCAACATTCTCATAGTTGATCACCCACTTCCAGGTTCACCATTTTGACTTTAGAGCTATACATTGTAGTAGAATTTAATCAACCACCACATTAACACAAAATTGAAGAAAACTAGGGTGATGCGTTTGTAGGGTGACCATATTAGCCTTAATAAATTGTTGAAAAGAGTCTCCAACACAATTAAATAACTTTTCAAAGCTAGGGTCAAATCCTAGTTTCCATTTACCTAATTTCCTGATATGCTTACCAAATCTCCACGTTCCAACCAAGATCTAGTTTTGGTCCTCCTAAAGGAATAGAGCACCCAACATAGTTGCTACCTCAATAGATCCTTTGAGTTTCCATCTAGTGGATACCCATTTACTGACCATATCAATGGTAGGCCTATAAGATAGGAACCTACCTACCAAACTCAAAAAAATCCATGAGAAATGTTATCTAGCACAGAATCTAGAAGAAGAATCTTTGGAACCATGCCCCCCTAAGATATGGTTGGAATATCCCTAGGCGTGTTATTAGAGGAATATTTTACCGCTAACACACCATTCCAAATTTGTTTTGAGATATTTAAAGCCCTGGTCTTCTCCAAGAATTCTTTGGGACCAGTACTATGCATAAATGCCAGGTCATTTAGCAACCCAAAATATGATCCCAAAGTCAATTTCATGTTCCCAAAGGTGTCTATGATAACTGAAGGAACCCCATTGGAAATGATAAGCTAGTGGTCTAGATAGATCCTCAAATTAGGGGTGTTTGAGTGTTTAAGGGAAGGTTCCACCATTGACACATGTAGAAGTCAGGTTGAAAAGCTCTAATTCAAAATCTCTTCCTTAGTTAATTAATATGTTTTTAACATATAAGAAATTGATTATTAGTATTTGGTAGAATCCATTTATAATTTTATGGGGATGAAGGAGGGGAATCCCCACAATCCCAATCCTGCTAAGTCTCTTAGTCCTATTTCCTTAGAAAATCTTTCCCAACATTCATCTCATCCTTATATCCATTATCCAAATTTGATGCATTTTCCATCTGAGAAAAAAGTTAAACACCCAAAAGAATATCTGGAAAAGTTCATCTTCATCTTTATTGGAGTCATCGCCATCATCATCATTTGAGATTCCTCTTGAAGCAAAGGCATTTTCACTAGTGTTTGTGCTTCCCTAGCCATCATCATTGCTCACACTTTCGTTAGCATTACACTCTAACCTATTCTATGTTTTTTATCTTGCTAATACTACAATTAGGAGATTTTATATTTAGAAATATCTATATACAAGGAAAAATAAATATAGTCCAATATGTCACATATAATCCAATATCTCATAAACATTACGTTGATGAGAGGTGAAGTTCCATTAGAAGTGAGTTGACTACTATTGGAGTGACTAACAGATATTCCCTTCCTACAAGCTTCCCACAAAAGTATACATCCCCTAAAATTAGACATACCTCGAGGTAGATATTAGCCACTTAAAGAATATGCACGTGGGGATTGCTTGTAGAACTAAAAAGCCCATTGTCCACATTCTAAACTTACATCCAAAAATTAACTCCACATTCAATCTGTTTTCCTTTGATTCCTCTTATTTTAGGTATGATCTATGATAGATTGTAAGTATGATCTAAAATATTGAAACAAAATTACATTCATTCTCTTCTTTAATCCATTGTCATGACAAAAGATAATTAAATATCACCCAAAATACCGACACAAAATAAATACATGCATTTTCTTGTGGAACTCATCTAAGAATAGACTATAAAATATAATCTTAAACATTAACACAAAAAATACAAACAATAAATTTCATAAAGTGGAAATGGAAAAATTATGAAGCAATGCACTCCTATATCAAAACACCAAAATGTAAATCTCAACTTTCTCATCTTGGGATAATGATGTCCTTAGATTTTGGAATACTATAAAACTCCCTATTCTTAATTCATCCTTCTCTAATTTAAAACAAAGAGTTAATCAGAAAGAACTTAGATGAAGACCTCCAGTAGCTCCATTTTTAAAACTCAATTTTGATGGTTCAACTACAGTCAATTCTCGATTAGCTGGTATAGGTTACCCAATTTGATATTCTATGGGTAATATCATGTATGCCAAATGAAATAGTGTCAATCGATTAATGTTGCTACTCATGGGGCCTTAGGAGGCTTGTACACTCTATGGAATCCAAAATTGATCCAATTGGAAACAATTAACTATACTAATCATTGGCTTCTATCAAAAGTATCGCATTATGATGTTCACTTTATGCTTCTAAAATTTTATTCCCCTATTCCAACAATAGATAAGACATGACTTTGGTGTGAATTATCTCAAACCATTCAAAATATGCCTTTACAATTGTTGATTATTTGTGGGACTTCAATTCTACCATCACACAAGGCTATGCAAGATTTTTCTTCTTTTATTGAAGACAATAGGCTGATAGACTTAGCTCTCAAAAATGGAAAATTCACATGGACTAACAAAAGGCAAGGCTTCCTATAAATTGCATAAAGGTTGGACAAATACCTCTTGTCCTCGAACTGGGCTTCTAATTACTCATTATCTTCATCTATCCTTCCCTTTTTTGGCATAGATCACTATCCAATTCTACTTAGTTTTGTCCAATTTACCCACAAATGAACTCCCACCTTCAAGTTTAAAAAGATGTGGTTTAGGAATCCTCACTTAATTCCCTTGATTAACCAATGGCAGACATCATCTCCATTTGTGAAAGGCGCATGCATATACCAATTTTATATGAAACTACAACATCTCTAAGCCAAATTGAAATATGTAAACAAAACAATTTTCAAAAATATCTTTTATCAAAAGGAAATTATGGAGAATGAACTTAGGTACATTCATAAGAAAATCATTCAACATTTCCTTCTCACATACTTACAACAAAAAAAGGAGCTTAAAAATGAATTGGAAGAGTTGCTAAAAATAGAAGACATATATTAGCAATAAAAGTCTAGAGAGACTTCATTTTCATTAAGTAAAAATAGGTTTTGAAAGGACCCAAAATATTTCACAAAGAACCAAGTATAGTAGTAAAAGCCTAGGAGAAACTATGCATCAAGACCAAAAAACAAAACAAAAAATAACAAAGGGCCCTAAAACATCAAGTAGAATTAAAAAGTGGCTAAAAGACACTAGAGAGACAACAACAAGACAACTATAAAGTCTTTAGCATGTCAATTTCTTGATCAACTAAAATATTAATGTTTATAGCAGAGGCCCTTAGCTCATCGATCTCTTTGTCATCCACAACCTCTATCTTCTTCAAGTTTTTCCTTATTCACTTGTTGGGACCTTGATCATCCTTCATATCCTTTATACTCCCTACTCCATCTTATCCAACAAATTCTTGTTATTCTCCACAACAACTTTTAATATGGAACAACTCTAATTAGAAAAAGTTCTTTTAAAACATTGTTAGTGCCCTCAACTTTGTTCTCCAAAATGTCCATCTTCTTTTGTGTATCCTTCACCACTTGATCAAGTCTAGAGAGACTTGGTTACATGAAAGGGATTTTAATACTAAATATTTCATGCTATAGCAAAAGTAAAGTAAGTCCAAAATACCATCTTTTCAACCCATCATGTCGAAACTGATATCTTTTAATAGAGTGTTCAAATCCTTTCACATGGTAAGATTTAATATTGTTTGTAAGCCTCTAATATGGTAGACCTTTCATAGGGAAGATCATAGTTTATGGTCAAAAAATTGTAACTTGCATTGGATACACCTTACAACTGCAATAGTGAAGATTTGTGGGTATCATCCCCTCCCTAATTTTACCTTCTCATTGGAGGGTTTCTAGGAAATGAACTTATTGTGCTATATTTTATTTCTTTCATGCTATGGATGAACATGTGTAGCTAGCTATTTTAATTTACATGATAAATTATGAGATGGATGTGTGGTGAATATTTTATGGTTAAACTTTTGAAGTATTGACTCACCCCCTACCCCCCCACTTGGAGCTTACTTTCACATTGTTAATTCAAACAATTAGTATCAAAGAATTGTTCTCTAGGAAGGAAAGTTTTGCAACTTTAAGGAAACATCTTGAAGATGGAAAACTATAATTTGGGAAAAGCTATTGAGTACCAGAAGATTGAAATCCAGCTTGCACTACACCAACTCATGGAATCAAGAGATGAGTTGAAGCACTCATTGAAGAGAAGCAAAGAGATAGTTGTTGGGGCAAATGACACACATTACCAAGTGGAAGACACTACTGAATTGTTTGTAGATGGAAACTCAAGTGATTTTGATGCAGTAGTTGCAGATTTGATGGAAAGGAATTGTGCCCTAACTAAAGAGGTCACAAATCTTAAAATAGAATAGGAAGTCCAATTAGTATTGCTATGTGAGGTGACCAAGAAGAAAAAGAAAGCCAAGGAAGACAAAGTCATGACTAGAGATGACAAAAGAACACTAATCAATAGTCTAGAAGAGAAGACATTAGAGGTACAAAGGATTGCTAACATGCAACTAGATACAATGAATCAATTAATGATTGCAAATCATGAACTAAATGGAAAGGACATTGAGATCACAACCCTAAAGTTACAAAATGAACAACTGAGGAATGAGCTAAGAAAAGAAAAGGTATTTTCTGAAAGTTTCAACAAACCTAGTGAAGCCATCGAATACTTTGACACACTGATGAGATCTCCTAGATGTAATAATGATACTATTGCTTTAGGATACACCAGTACTAAGGAAGGAGAATCATCTAAAGGTGGTGAACAAAGAACAAAAAAGGTAAGAACTATAAACTCACTTGTCATAATTATGGAAAGTTGGATCATACAACAAATGTTTGTAGAGGCAACAATGCAAATCAGAACCCTATAAAGAAATTCAAGGATTACTATCATAAGTGCAACAAGCAAGGCCATTATGTTGAAATTTTTTAGAATAACTAAGATGGGAGGTGAATTAGTTACCCAAGGTCCAAATGTATAAATAAAACTTTTCACAACTTAGTGAACCCATAAAACATTTACCATCATGTATGCATCTATAAGATTATGCAATCACCTAAAATTTGTACATTATTGTTAAGTCAATTTGTAGAAATGTAAATGTGAAACATAATAGATTCAATAACACACTTGACACAATGATTTATGTGGAAATCCAATTTGGGAAAAACCACTAGTAACATGCTATTCTTTCTCACTCTTCTGAAGTGATGCCGTGTGAAAGGCCAACCCTATTAAAGGTTACAATACACACTGTTCAATGTGATCCTCTTACCCTATTAGGAATGAGCCTTGTTAGAGGACTTTAGAACATTCACTTAGAATGTCACTTGATTAAAGGATTTACAAATGACTGTTAGGTCAACCTTAATCCAAAGGATTTACCCTAGACTGATACAATGATTAAAGAGTAACAACAAGGCTTGATCTAATAACAACTTACAAGTCCATTTTTAGATTATAGATCTTTGTTTTACTCTTTCATTCTGCTTGGCTTCACGCACTTCAGTTCTGATAGCTTGTTCACCCTTCAAGCATCCATACCACTAAGCCTTCTTGCTTGACTTGCCAATGTGGACTCTTCACTTAGGTCAGTAAATGAAACAATACCCTAGACTCATTTTCTTCCTTAGGTTCTTGCACATGACAACTTTTTCTTATGGGCAACCATCCCTATAAATAGAGAATTAAGATATTTATTCATTCATTCTCCATCATCCAATTTAGGGTTAGGATAGATTAGATAGGATTCAATGTGTTGCCCCACTTTTCATCCTCTAACCAATTAGTCAAAGTGATTACTTATGTTTTAGTGAGTTCTTAGTTTTGTTTGACTCTAGGTCTAAGTCCCATTAGGTGGAACGAGTCTCCATTAGATTTCTAATTTTCCCCTTCTTCACATTTCATAGCTGGGTGGTCCTCCATTTTGTCAAAATGATCTTATTGGTAGTTTAGTTCCTAGTCTAATGGAGATTCATGTTGTTCATACAATGATCATTTATGAGTTATATCCACTTCTGGCCTATCACTTTATCAATAGAAATAGAAGCTTGCAAAAATTTGAAACTCATCTTCTCATTGGTGGGTTTTCAACCCATGAAGATGATTTCCTATGAAAGGTACCAAATGATGCATACAAATCAAGAAAAAAGCAAATAGCAAAGTACGATATGGCGAATCCACTTTCCCTTTATAATTACTACCTTGGAAAATATTAAAGATTTTTCATAGCTTTCATAATCAATTTTGATGGAAAACTCATAATGAACTTCTCCTTGGTGGCTTTTCAGCCCATGAAGTTGGTTTTCTGCAAAAGGCAATTTTGAAGGAAAAGAAACAAAAGGTGGTTCCCTACAAAATTTTCACACCTTACTTAGAAATTTCCAAACCCAAAAAGGAAAATGGTTTAAAGGTCCATTAAAAGGGAAGCATTGGTAGAGAAGTACAAATTATCTTTTGCTCAATAGGTTTTCAACCCATAAAGATAATTTCCTAGATTTTAAAGAAAATCAAATTAGTAAGTGGATTGGACTTGCAATTTGCACATAAAATGTCTCAAGATGAGATTAGAAAGATTCTAACCATTGCAAGAAAGAGTCAGTGAGCAGAATCCAACTTAGTAGATATTTTCCCATGAAGTACTCTATTGTTAACCTCCTAAAACTTAAAGAAAAAAGGGAAAGTAAGTATGGAGAGATAGAAAGTTACTATTGTGCCAACTAAATAGTGAAAATACCCCAAGATATCCATTAAAATGATGCGTTTACTATTTCAACAAATCTCTCCTTCAATTCATTCATGTGGCACAAATTTTGAAGCTCAATGGATGGATTGAAGCTCCCATATAGATGGAAACATAAACAGTTGAACAAACTACTGCTCTTTCTTTGAACTATTATTTTGTTAATGTGTATAACATTTTTCAAAAATCTAGTATCTATTACTTTAGCTATTCTCCTTAGTTTCTTAATTCAAATTCATTTTCAAAGCCATGGCCACCAAGTTTGCAAGTTTTGATAGTTTGAATGGGATCAAATCTCATTTGTAGAGCTTGACAAATACATCCCTTCATTTTTATGACATGAAGGATTTCCAAAGGAGAGTGAAGTCAGAGCCAATCCATTCCCTTACTGAGAAGCTCCAAGGATGTGGGTTAGTCAAGGTAGTTGGTTTTCTAGTTGTAGTTCAGGCCCAAAAATTGATCTATGAATGTATTAATCATTACAACCCAGACACAAGGAAAATTGTGCTACCAGATAACACAATGTTGATCTCCATCGATAGGAAAACTGTTATGAATTTCCTACAAGTTTTGGAATGAGAGGAGTTCTTAGATTTGATATTCAGAGGAGCCATTTATGAGTTCTCCACAAAGAAGTTGATCTGGAGAAAGGAAATCATGCAGACATGGTTCCAAAAACTACGGAGTACCAAGAGTAAGGTTCCTAAGACCTTGTTTGGGACTATTCTCAAACTAGAGATCATTGATGTATTGGTCCTTCTAAATAGACTAAAAGGTGAGGTAGAAGCTTTGAATTTTGTTGAGCAATATTTCTTTTTGGTGCAAGTCATCTACTCTAACACCCAATATATTGATTGGGCTCATCAGGCAAGTGAGATTCTATCTAATGCTCTTCATGCCCCAAAGTTCTATAACACATTCTATATGTTCTCTTTCCTCATTTACATGTTAGCTTCTTTACAATTATGGCTAGGCCTACCAAGGGTGGAAAATTTTCCTAATGATGTGAAATCTTACGAGTTTCACCCATGCTTAAAATTGGAAAATAGGTATACAGAGTATGTGAAAGTTAATGACAAATTCACTATGAGAATTTGTAGGAAGCTACAAGTATGTCCAGAGAGGAGATTCAATCCTGAAGCCATGCCAGTCATTAGTCAATTTGGAAGTTATTTCATCCAATTCTCATCCTTTTCTTATTTATGTCATTCATCTTTTGATGGGTTCCCCTTGAAGTTGTTGAGATATCCCAGTGATATGATCGTATTGATTGAGATCATGTGGCAAGATATTCAAGTGAACATGTTGAGTGGGAGTCTGAAGAAGAAAGGGTACAAATTCCCTATGAAGGTAGGAGCTTTCAGTTGTGGAACCCATTATGATGCCAAGGACATGCTGAAGGTGTTTGAAATTAAGTATAAGTTGGAGACGTATGAAGTCTTGATGCCCAAGTTTGATCCAAATGGGTATGCAAGTGACGTGTTGTAGATCAGAAGTGTAAGCAAGCACATCACCACCATTGAAGAATACTAGGCTAATTGTAAGGATGAGTTTGAGAGCTGTGATTGTGCTTTCACCAGACTAACAGTTGATCAAGTAAAATTGTATAAAATCAATATTGATGTGGAAGGAGTAGAAGATGATGGTTAGAACATGTACAATAACACTTACCTTACCAAGCTGAGAGGCACTTTGATAAGCTTGGAACCTTATGAGGATTTAGGGGAAGAGCTAGATGCAAATATGGCTCGGATCATCAAAGGACTAGAAAATTGGTCAAATGGACTAGAACCAACACTCAAAGCAAAAGTACAATCGCTGAAGCTTTCAAAATAGTTGCAGTGGCTTCCTCCTCCCAAGGAGGCACATCAAGTGCATCCTTGGCCATTACCCAAGGGCCAACACAACCATTAGATGGAGGTGACCAACCTCCTAACAAGAGTATTCCCTTGGATAAGACTTGTTAGGATGGCTCCATACCAGTGATTGAAAGTCCATTAGAAGCTAGGAAGAAAAAGTTAGAGGAACCAAATGTCATTCCCAAAATGCAACAAGGCAAAAACACAACTAAATTTTTTTTTTTAAAGATATCTTAATGTATGCAATTTAGTCAAGCGACTGACTATTTTAATTTGAAAGGGCTTGCACTCTTGTCAAGTTGTGGTTATTCGTAAACGGTAACTATTATAACTAAATGCTTGAATGTTGCATGGTAAGGTTATGGGTTACGATAAAGATTCGAATATATCCTAAATGTTCTGAATTTTGATAAGATAAGTGAGATACATATTCATAACCTCGTTAACCAAACTAACACCTTCATAAGTCATTTCCAAAATAAGAAGATATAGTTATGTCAATCTTAATCTAGTGTATGTTGTGTGTCAACTACTTCCAAATCTGACTTATTACTATTGATATTTAGGTCTATTAGTAGATGGTTTAGCCCTTGCATGATGATAATGTTATATCAATTTAAAATATGGAGGTTGGATTCATGAATTCCCTTAGTGAATGTTTCTTGATCAGTTAGAAGTTCTTACTTAATTGTATACTAACCAAACATTAGATCAGAATCCCATGAAACTTAGTAGATTACAATTTTCTTATCAACAAGATTGTTCCACAATTAGTCTAAAGGATACAACACTTTCTAAGTTAACCCTTATCATTGTCCAATTAATTTTCAATTCTATACATTTTTATTTCCTAATTTTGATTCCTAATTTAAATATAGCCATATTTTACTTTCCCTCCTTGGAACAATTAAAAAAAACTCTATTATCCTATCCAAACCCACATCACAACAACTGAATCAAAACTCTAAAAAAAATCTACCTATACTTGTCCGCTAAATATAGATATTAAATCTACTTAATTTATCCCCAACATTAACACCTTAATATTTCACATATAAACATTAATATCACAAAAAAAATTCTTATAATTAGGATGCTAATTTGGCTCTTACCATTTACATACATTTTCCACAAAACAAATACATTCTAAAAATAAACCCTATCTAACCTACCCCCATTCTAATAAATAAACTTTTAAATGTTTAATTTTAATACTTCCCATTAACATTTCCTAATCCTCTAATCCCATATTACCCCTTCTACTCTAGCAACGCACCAAAATTCAAACAAAATATAAAATAAAATTTAAAACTAAACTAACTTACTCTACCAACCTACCCCTACCCCCTAACCTACTACCTTCCCTTTTTCCAATGCCCCCCACCCTTCCCTCTCTCTTCCCGTGTGGGAAAGAGAAAGGAGGAGGAAGGTGTTGATTTCTAAGGCACCTAAGAGCAATAAGCACCCTCCTTTAATGTTTATGGCCACCTAGTTAGGAGAGGGGGAAGGTTTGTCCTCCCCCTCCCCAAATTGTGTTTTGCTTAAATTATTTTTTAATAAAAATTCCTTTCAATCACCCATGACAAGAATGATGTTCAAGCCACCTCCTACAATGGGGAAAATTATATATAATTTTTATTTATTCATTTAATTATTTTATTAGAGTTGGACTGACATAGTACTTCATGTACCCATATGTATATATATATATATATATATATATATATATATATATATATATATATATACATTTGTGTTTACTAGTTGGATAGCCTTCATAACTATGATAGTTGACATTTATAATTTTATATTGCTAGGGTTAAAATATGTTTATTTTATTTTGATATTATTATTCTATTGACTATAATTTTTGGGAATAGATTTAGTTGAGTTGCCATACATTTTCCAACAAGTAAATGTGCACCTACAGGCCTCTTTGGAGTTAAATTTTTGTCTAGTTTCTTCATGTATTTTCTATAATTTTTTATACTTGGGTTAATAAAATTGAACATTGTATAATGCATTATAATACATATTAAAGTTAGCAATATAATGTGTTACGCAAAGCAACTAACATAATACTAACAATATCTAATTGTAAGATATTTTAATATGAACATAAAAGAAATCTTTATTTGTTGGTAAATCCACAAACACCAAGTATTCAAATTCCATTATGATTTCCATTTCATGATTTAAACTAAATATGAATCCATTATCTTTTGAGTACATATTCTACACGACGTATGAATCAAGATTGATCACATAATAGTAGAACAACAACAGATAATCTTATTTACATCATACTAATGCCTACATTGATGCTTAGATCTGCTCTTCAATACATTCCTATCCAAGATTATGAACCAACAACATCAATACAATAAATATTTTTTTCATGATCCTCTCAACTTACATCAAACCATTATTAAGCATGCACATAAGGTGGTGAAATCACCATATCAATATATGCAAATGGAGTGACCTTTTTACAATAGATAGATGATTCACAATTTCTTTAATGACAAATGAATGAGGATAATAATAACACCCTTACAATACAAGCTAGTTCACATAACAAGATGAATTTTGTTTGTCCATTTTAACACAATACAATAGAGTCTTCTCTCATATGTAATGAATATACCACATGAACTTCCAGTTTTCAAGATCTTCAAGTAAAACCTGCAAAATAGAGACAAAAATGGGGAACCATGGAGGCTCATCTCCCAACCTAGGCCTCAAGGAGGCCACTCACTGAGCTTGGGGAAACAAGGCATAAATGGTTGCACACCTTCACATTCACACACCATGCAAATTATAACAATCACAATTCCACACAAAATAATACAACCCATCCCAAGGCTTCCAAATAGATTCGACCATAGAATAAAGATGAAAGTGGGCTCTCTCTCCTTGAGGAGAATTTCAAATCCATGAATCACAGATATTCACATATTCTTGTAAGTAACATGCCCATTCAAGACTTAACAATGTCTTCCTTCTTCATACACCTCCTTATACCTCTCAAGAATGCAAGTAATCATGAAGTCTATGCTCCATTGAAACACATCAAAATGATCTCCACACATGGGAGATTTTTCTCAACTACATGGGTGTGCCCAACTAACCCCTTCACCCAAGCATCTCTTCCCTCCCAAAGGTCAGTAATGCTTCACACCCATTTTACACAAACAATCAACATGAACAAAACAAGATTCAAGAAAGAAATCTCATAAAACTTCTCACATTCAACACACATACCACAAGCTTCTTCACAAAACCACATCTACTCCATAAAAAATCCACAATGAAATAAAGAAACACCATATCAAATCTATAATGAAGAGACACCATGGATCATGGATACCAACCTTACTTCAAGCAATGACAAATGAACATTGTAGTAGAGTGCCTTATCCTCTTCCTGCAAACCCTAAATGTCTCTAAAGTTAGAGAGTGGGCAAGTGGATTTCTAGTTTGTCCATGCCCCTATATATGACTCTCATTTCTGGACTCAATATAAAATGCATTCCTTTTGGGGTCTCCTAGGTCTTCTAGGCACCCTAATTGTCACTATTAGCCCCCTAAATAAAAGTATTATCATGGGTAGGGTTTATTTTTATAACAAATTCACCTTAGAGCTACTTTTTGGCCCTCACAATGCTAGGTAAAGTACAATTCCAAATTTCTTATGGGGTAACCCTTGTTTCCCTTACTAAGTCAAGGAAATTAAGTCTAATTCTTAATTAAAGAATCTAACTTGAGATAAGGTGGCTACACGATCCATCTTTAGAGAACATGTCATTTCTACATAACAAGTACAAGTGTCAAGTGACACGCACAAAATTTTACTATATATCACACATGACATGTTCTGAATCTACTCATGAAATACATACTACACACATACATCTCATGTTTATAAAATAAACACATCAAAAAAAGGTTAACAAATCTTCTAAAGATTCACCTTGGCAGTCTCATATTAACATGTGTTTATACCTTGTTTCCCCGTTATGTTTCCATGGTTCTTTTCTTGCACACTAAACTCAAGCATCAATAATCCAATGAATAGTCCCATATAAAATACATATGAAAGTAAAGATACATGATAAATTTCATTATTCTACTTTTCACACATGAGACATTTCATAATTAACTTCCTATTCTCCATCATTTTCTTACATACAATTAATCATTAAACCTCAAAATCTAAATATTACTGACTTTCCTAACAAGATCAATTTAATCATTTTGAATCACAACATAATTCCATTTCCCATCATAGTAGTGAAGTAGTGAATAAATATCCATTAATTCCTCAATTATGCCAAATTAAGTCCTAATATAGATCATAATAGAAAATCACAAGGTAAATATCATCAGATAAGTAGCAAAATTTACTGTCTATCAAGTATCAAAATATATGTTGAGATATCTAGTCCTAAATATCAAAATGGAAATATAGTATTTATGCTATGATGGGTTGGGGTGAGGCCTCACATCCTCGCCCCCTAGGCATGAACTACCTTCTAGAGTTCATCAAAATGATAGGGATACTATGCTCTCATCTATGTTGCATCCTCCCATGACACCATGACCTCATTATAATGGTTTCACTTGACTCTTACCTAGTCGATCTCTGTGCCTCGAAGTGAGAGTGTCTGTTGAGCTAATATGTGAATGGGCTCCAAGACTATCTGTCTATCTGACTCCACTTGCAAGGCATCCCAATCTATGAGGTGAGACTCATCATAAATATACTTCCACAATACAAAAAGATGAAATACATTGTGGATACACAATAGGCTAGGTGGTAGGGGTAGATGATAGGCGACTGGTCCTATCCACTCCAAAATCTTGAAGGGTCCAACAAAACAAGGTGCTAGCTTAGAGCCCTTTCCATAATGGATTGGACTCTTGTGAGGTCACACCCTAAAGATTACTCTATCATCCACCATGTACTCTCTATCTACCCTCTTGGCATCTGCATACTTTTTTTGTCTATCTTGGGCATCTCTGAGTCATTGCCTAATCTATGTCACTTATTGTTCCATAGACTTGACCAAATGTGGTCCAATGGATACTTTGTTCTTTATCCTATCCCAACTCAAGGGTGTCTTGCAAGGCCTACCGTACAAGGCTTGGTAGGGTGGCATACTTATGAAGGAATGATGCCCATTATTGTAGGCAAACTTAGCAAGATGCAAGTATTCCT
The DNA here is from genome assembly GCA_028749045.1 of Cupressus sempervirens. Classification (NCBI taxonomy): domain Eukaryota; kingdom Viridiplantae; phylum Streptophyta; class Pinopsida; order Cupressales; family Cupressaceae; genus Cupressus; species Cupressus sempervirens. Next base: position 689,323,396 of record CM053784.1, read on the forward strand.
CCCACTTAACCTGGTTATCCATTACATACATTTGCAACATATCCTCTAAAATTTGATCAACCCTATCTATATATCCATCTATCTAAGAATGATAAGTGGTACTGAAGTTGAGCCTAGTGTCCAAAGCTACTTGTAATTCCCTACAAAAGGATGATGTAAAAAGGGAATCTCTATCTAAGATGATTTTACGAGAAATGCCATGAAGTCTAACAATGTCTCGCATGAACACCTATGCCACTGCAGGGGTGGTGAAGCTAATTTGAATTGATGAATGATGGGAAACTTTGGTCAAGGTGCCAACTACCACCATGATGGAATCATGGCAATTCGATGACATTGAAAGATCAACAATGAAATCCATGGAGATAGTATCGCACTTGCACTCTAGTATCTCATGGGGCTACAAGAGTCTACCTCGATGTCCGTGTTCTACCTTAACCCTCTGACACTCAAGATATCTGGCTACAATATTAGCAATCTATATCCTCATACCCAGGAAATGATAGAGCTATCTTAAGTCAGCATGAAATTTCTTACCTCCAGGATGCACTACATAAGGTGCTTGATGAGCCTCTAAAATAATGAACTCATGGAAGTATGCTATGGAGGGTACATAGATGTACACTTTATGTCATAATAATCCCTCAAAATCCAATGAATAATCAACAAATTTACCCTCAAGAGGTCTTTGAGAGTGGACTATTTGGGAAATTTTTGCATAGAATTCATCCTCTAGTAGGTGGTGCATAATAATCTCCCTCAAATCTATACCTCTAACCATGGAAGCGAGCTCATGACATCTTCTACTCAAGGCATCTACCAATACATTCTTCTTACCCTTAATGTAATGCACATCAAAATTGTACTCATATAGGAACTCCATCCATTTCCTTTGCCTAACATCAAGATTTGGTTGTGTGAAAATACACTGATCTGAATGAAGTTCAAATCGTTGCCCTAAAAGAAAATGATGCCATCGTGAAAATGCATGGACCACTGCCATGAAATCAAGATCATGAGTAGAGTAATTGATCTCATGAGCTTTGAGTTTAATAGACTTGTAAGCTATGGCTTGACCATCTTGCATAAGAACAACTCCAATTCCATCCAAGGAAGCATCTATGCATACTACAAAGTCCAATGAGGGGTCGGGTACTGCTAAAATGGGTGCACTAGTGAGTGCCGTCTTGAGCTTCTAAAAGGCCTCCTCACACTTTTTTGTCCACTCAAGCTTCTTTCCCTTTCTCCAAAGAGAGGTAATAGGGTGAGCTACCCTAGAGAAAGCTACCACAAATTGCCTATAGTATCTTGCCAATCCCATAAAACTTCTAACCTTTGTGACATTGGTAGGTGCTAGCCAATCCATCATTGCTTAAATCTTGGATGGGTCTACTAAGATCCCATCCCCTAATATCACATGACCCAAATAATGTACTTTCCATTTGAAAAAGTCACACTTCGATAAACTACCATAAAGTTCATTCTCCATTAACCACTACAATACCTACCGTAGGTGCTCTTTGTGTTTCTTCTCTTCATGTGAATCGACCAATATATCATTTAGGAATACTATTAAAATTTTTTCTAGGAATGTGTGGAATACGCCATTCATGAGGCTCGTAAATATAGCTAGGGTATTCATGAGACCAAAAGGTACCATTGTGAACTCATAGTGACCGAATCTTGTATGGAATTCAGTCTTGTGAATGTCATTTTCCATAATGCATAACTAATGGTACCTTGATTTCAAATCTATTTTGAAGAATACTCAGGCACCTTGTAACTAATCAAATAGGTTATCAATCCTAGGTAGTGGGTATCAGTTCCTGATAGTTACCTTATTCAATTGCCAATAATAAATGCACAATATGTGATCCATCCTTCTTAACAAATATCACTAGTGCTCCCTAAGGTGACACACTAGGTTGGATATGTCCCTTCTCCAAAAGTTCTTCTAGCTAAATCTTAAGTTCATTGAGCTCATGGGTGGTCATCCTGTAGGATGCTCTGGATTTGGGTTCAACTCCTATTATGAGATCAATATGGAAATCAACTACCCTCGGTGGTGGCATACCAAGAACCTCTGATGGAAACATATCTACAAACTCTTGTAATATCAGATAGTCATCGAGGGAAGGTTCTTCACCTACATACTCCTCTCTACAACTAATGGTGATTGCAAACAACTAACATCCCTTCTACATGCACTACTTAAGCTGCATGGCAGAAATCATACAAAGGGATATTGGCCACAAAAATTTTGAGATCACCCTAGGTGTACCATGATCATCTGCACACTCAATTATCTTCTATCTACAATCCATCTTGGTGTTGTGGTGCAAAGCCAATCCATGCCAAGGACTGCATCATAGGAACCCAAGGGAGTAATATGCAAGTCTAATGTGGTGAACATGTCTCCAATCTAAATTAGACACTCATGGATCAAAGAATCAATTAACACCCTAGCCCTTGAAGCTAACTCAACCTCCCAATCAACATCTTGTCTAGTTTCCACTAGCATACATTGCTTCACTATAAAAGGGGATATAAAAGAATCTGTAGCTCTAGAGTCAAATAGTATAGTAACCTCATATCCTCAAATCATACTTGTAGCCTCAATCATTATGGCCTGATACTTAGCCTTTCAATTATCAACCACTGCAAATACCCTAAGGGATCCAAGCATATCACCTACTAAAGGCTCTGAGGTGGCTCCTCACTAACTACCTATTGTGGGTCCCTATGGACACTCTCTTGTAATATGACCTATCATACTACCGCATGCATAACATGGCCCATGAGTTTGAATATACACTCCCTATGGCTTCGATTGTTGTTGACCCTTGACCCTGCCAGATCCACTAAAGCATCCCCTAGAGGACTTATGAGTCCTAGCTACCTATGTATACTAGGTCTATGGCCTCTGGTCAAGCTTGGGGACACTTGTGATTACCACTATTTAGGCTTGGAGCCCTGATAACCCAGAGATGACCTTTGTCTAGTGTCCTATTGGTCTCTTTGTTATGTCTATGGCACCTTTAAGGATCTCACAGATTGAATTTGATTTCATATATATTTTTAAAACATAATCAAGTTTTCCTTTATGTTAGTGGAATTTGATTGCCTATTTTTTTGCATTAATATTTTAAATCTATGACTACAAATTATTTTTTTAGTATTGTCGTGACGATGAATCATAAATATGATGAGAAATATTTACATAACAAATTTCTCATCTCTAGATAAATATTGGAATATAGAAAATTTCTCTTCTTTAATTCATTGGTTTTGATGATAGATTATAAGTATGATCTAAAAAATTGACACAAATATACACATATTCTCTTCTCTAATCCACTGTCACTATAATGAATAATAGTATATGATATAAAGTATTGATTTAAAAAGTACATACATTCACTTTTCAAGTGTCTATCTCATAAAAATATAATCATAAACAATAATACAAGAAATTAAAAAATCTAGAGTCATGATCTTTCTGAACTAAATTTATAAGATAATTCCCTTTTTTAAGACAATTAATACATGCATTAGGAAAAAAAATAGCTTTCACGTGTTGCGTATTGTATCATTTGGGATGTAATATATAAAACTTTCAGTAAATTTTGAGTATGTTACAGCTGAGCTTGTGGCTTTTAACCATGTGGTCGTGGGTTCGATTCCCACAGACGGCGTCATTGATTTATATTATATACTAGTCTAAAATAAATTGTTTCTATTTAATATGTATTTATCATATATGTTTTAGTTTTAATTACGCAGCTTCAGTCGTCTAGTTTATTGAAGTAAGAAATTAAATACGATTCCTTCAGACACCAAAGATTGTAAGAATCTTTTCCACAATTATCTTAATTGTCTGAATTTGTCACAGGGAGGGGTGTCTGTCAGATAAGATAAGTGCAGCTACAAATGAAATATGAAAGTAGATAGAAGTGACACATTGAATGAAAGCAAAGTGAGCCCAGAGCTACCTAGGAAGTCAAACTTTAGTGTGTGTTTTGTCTTTAAGCCAGACCAATTTTCGTAGGCTCTTCTGCAACTAAAAAGAATAAAGGGAAAATGATTTACAAATACCTTATAAACAATATAATCATCATCCTTTCTTCCATTTGGTAATTTTAACAACTTGGTCAAATCCCAAAATGGCAAAAAGCGAGTTTTGAATTAATTTCAAGATGATACCCTTCACACACTACCTCACTCTACCTGTTCATGATATTTATTAGTTCCTTCCTCGAAATCTACATTCATCTATGTAGTCTAAATTTTATTGTATAATTAAGTCAACCAATCAATCATAATAAATATTAAAGCTTATTTCTAAATAAATTTAAAATAAAAATATTATTTTCTCTAGTTTGTTATCATGATAACAGAAGATAAGGTATGATTTGAATTTTGACAAAAAAAAAAAAAAACTTCTCTACTTTAGTTCACGATCCCTATGATAGATTGTAAGTATGATCTAAAATATTGAAACAAAATTACACTCATTCTCTTCTTTAATCCATTGTCATGATAAAAGATAATTAAATATGACCCAAAATACTGACACAAAATAAATACATGCATTTTCTTCTGGAACTCATCTAAGAATAGACTATAAAATATAATCTTAAAAATTAACACAATAAATACAAACAATAAATTTCATAAAGTGGAAATCGAAAAAGTATGAAGCAATGCACTCCTCTATCTAAACACCAAAATGTAAATCTCAACTTTCTCATCTTGGGATAATGATGTCCTTAGATTTTGGAATACTATAAAACTCCCTATTCTTAATTCATCCTTCTGTAACTTAAAACAAAGAGTTAACCAGAAAGAACTTAGATGAAGACCTCTAGTAGCTCCATTTTTAAAACTCAATTTTCATGGTTCAGCTACAATCAATTCTCGATTATTTGGTATAGGTTACCCAATTTAATATTCTATGGGTAATATCATGTATGCCAAATGGAAAATAGTGTCAATCGATTAATATTGCTACTCATGGGGCCTTAGGAGGCTTGTACACTCTATGGAATCCAAAATTGATCCAATTGGAAACAATTAACTATACTAATCATTGGCTTCTATCAAAAGTATCACATTACGATGTTCACTTTATGCTTCTAAAATTGTCTTCCCCTATTCCAACAATAGATAAGACATTACTTTGGTGTGAATTATCTCAAACCATTCAAAATATGCCTTTCCAATTGTTGATTATTTGTGGGACTTCAATGCTATTACCTCCCCTGATGAAAAAGAAGGTGGAATTCTACCATCACACAAGGCTATGCAAGATTTTGCTTCTTTTATTGAAGACAATAGGCTGATAGACTTAGCTCTAAAAAATGGAAAATTCACATGGACTAACAAAAGGAAGGGCTTCCTGTAAATTGCACAAAGGTTGAACAAATACCTCTTGTCCCCGAATTGGGATTCTAATTACTCCTTATCTTCATCTATCCTTCCCTTTGTTGCCATAGATCACTATCCAATTCTACTCAGTTTTGTCCAATTTACGCACAAACCAACTCCCACCTTCAAGTTTAAAAAGATGTGGCTTAGGAATCCTCACTTAATTCCCTTGATTAACCAATGGCAGACATCATCTCCATTTGTGAAAGGTGCATGCATATACCAATTTTATATGAAACCACAGCATCTCTAAGCCAAAGTGAAATATTGAAACAAAACAATTTTCAAAAATATCTTTCATCAAAAGGAAATTATGGAGAATGAACTTAGGCACATTCATGAGAAAATCATTCAACATTTCCTTCTCACATACTTACAACAAAAAAAGGAGCTTAAAAATGAATTGTAAGAGTTGCTAATAATAGAAGACATATATTGGCAATAAAAGTCTAGGGAGACTTCATTTTCATTAAGTAAAAATAGGTTTTGAAAGGATCCAAAACATTTTATAAAGAACCAAGTATAGAAGTAGTAAAATCCTAGGAAAAACTATGCATCAATACCAAAAAACTAAACAAAAAAGAACAAAGGGCCCTAAAACATCAAGTAGAATTAAAAAAATAGCTAAAAGACACTAGAGAGACAACAACAGGACAACTATAAAGTCTTTAGCATATCAATTTCTTGATCAACTAAAATATTCATGTTTATAGAAGAGGCCCTTAGCTCATCGATCTCTTTGTCATCCATAACCTCTGTCTTCTTCAAGTTTTCCCTTATGCACTTGTTGGGACCTTGATCATCCTTCATATCCTTTATACCCCCTACTCCATCTTATCCAACAAATTCTTGATATTCTCCACAACAACTTTTAATATGGAACAACTCTAATTAGAAAAAGTTCTTTTAAAACATTCTTAGTACCCTCAACTTTGTTCTCCAAAATGTCCATCTTCTTTTGCATATCCTTCACCACTTGATCAAGTCTAGGGAGACCTGGTTACATGAAAGGGATTGCAATACTAAATATTTCATGCTATAGGCAAAGTAAAGTAAGCCCAAAATACCATCTTTTCAATCCATTGTGTCGAAACTAATATCTTTTAATAGGGTGTTGAAATCCTTTAACATGGTAAGATTTAATAGTGTTTGTAAGCCTTTAATATGGTAGAACTTTCATAGGGTAGATCATAGTTTATGGTCAAACAATTGTAACTTTCTTTGGATACACCTTACAACTGCAGCAATGAAGATTTGTGGGTGTCATCCACACCCTAATTTTACCTTCTCATTGGAGGGTTTCTTGGAAATGAACTTATTATGTTATGTTTGATTTCTTTCATGCTATGGATGAACATGTGTAGCTAGCTATTTTAATTTACATGATAAATTATGAGATGGATGTGTGGTGAATATTTTATGGGTAAACTTTTGAAGTATTGACTCACCCCCCACCCCCCCTTAGAGTTTACTTTCACATTGTTAATTCAAAAAATTAGTATCAAAGAATTGATCTCTAGAAAGGAAAGCTTTGCAGCTTTAAGGAAAGATCTTGAAGATGGAAATCTATAATTTGGGAAAGGCTATTGAGAACTAGAAGATTGAAATCCAGCTTGCACTACACCAACTCATGGAATCAAGAGATGAGTTGAAGCACTCATTGAAGAGAAGCAAAGAGATAGTTGTTGGGGTAAATGACACACATTACCAAGAGGAAGAAACTACTGAATTGTTTGTAGATGGAAACTCAAGTGATTTTGATGCAGTAGTTGCACATTTGATGGAAAAGAATGGTGCCCTAACCAAGGAGGTGTCATGAGCCTTAATTATGTGAATAAATATATATTCAATTTGACTATTATTTTAATTATATATATATATATAAGTTCTCATGATTGCTAATTATCAATATTAATAATAATGTTAGCAAAATCCAAATAATAATATTCAATATATTTAATCTATGATATATATAATAATCATAACAAATAAAGATATTAATTATAAATAGTATCAAATAATAATTTTATAATGTATATTATAAAATCAACATATATAATAAATTATATGAACATAAATCATCAATCGGCTACATCAAGGACACGTCTTCTCAGATACAAATAATTGATATTTATGGAAGGACAACAGGAGTTGGATAAACAATATGGAAAGGTAGAGGCAACAGAGTATAGGAATCGACATCAAAAAAGACACAAAGCATGATATACAACGAATCACATTAAAATTACATTGAAGAAAAATATAGATCACCACGATGTGCAAGAGGATCTCAGTCGAGCAGGGTACGAATGCTAGGGTGATAGGGCCATCGACGAGATAGTACAAAGACCTTAGTTAAACATCCACATCAGATTGATCATCACTGCGAGAAGGAAGGAAGAAATCAAACTCGTTATAAAATGTGAAGGATGTAACCACCATTCCAATCACAGTAAGGGACACATGATGATACAACTCTCAGTACATTAGAATAGCAAATGTATTCTTTGCATTATTCAAATAGATGCGGCAATCTCAGATTGGAGTATATTACAAGCAACCAAACTATGATGCAAATATAGCAGTATTATGGAAGATAAAAGCTACGAGCAACATATTCATAGTATGAGGAGAAGGGAATGCCAACACATTTCACTTTGGAGTTTTGAAACAAGCCGATAAAGTAATGACTCTGCAACTTGGGACATAACAGCCATGATATCTGAATGGGAAATAAATAATGAGTCTGCAAGTCCATGATAATCAACATTTATTCAAACACTCCTATGTACCCAATGCCAAAATAATGCTAAATTATGAATCTAAATATGCTGCATTAAATAAGTAGGAAGCAGCATATAAGACATGCAATAAAGACACAAGGCAATGTTTGGTTGAGCCTATGAAAATGGTCACATCAGAGGATTCCACAATGGCATCAAAGAAATGATTTTTTTATAGACAAACAAATACAAACATGGATATCAATACCTAGCACAACACATGTTAGTAGAATGCAATAACAAAAATGTCTATTGTGGCAGGTTGTACAAGGATGTGTGAGTCGGAAGTATATTGAGACTGCGTACGTTCAAGTAGCAATCGGGTGCATCATCCCATTAATATAAAGGAATAAGACTTTTGGCAACAAAGACATAGAACACCAAAAATATTATTTTCCATCTCCTTGCTAAATAGATTGCAAGGTAGTGAATCTATCATTTACAAGACATTTTATATTAAGGAGAATATACAACGAAAAGGGAAGTAAGTGGTAGAATACAATACACCAATCAAGTGATAAATAATAATGTCCGACATTTATATCCTGCTCAATGCACACAATATTTTCTAAAACCATTGGTCACATAGCAGCTATCCACACTGTACCGTGGATTGTCATCCTATAAGCTTTCCTCATCAGGTACGACACCGAACTGATTACATTTTATTAAATTACAAGCAAACTTTGGTATTGGATATATTATGAATAATGGTCTCACGCATTACGAGTTGGAAACTTACGTTCCACATAAGACTTAATTATATATAAAGGTTTCTTTCATATATCAATCTAAATCGATATACATAGCATGAAATTAGATCAATACAAATATTTAAACATACATTACTATATATATATATATATATATTTACGTACACATTGATGAATATTTCATATAGTAATAATGTGTGAATAGGTATGATAATAAAGAAATATTGTTACATTATATTTAACAATAATCTTAAAGATTACCATTGAAATGTATTACAAATTATAGCCCAAGAAGCCTTGTTCTCATCTGAGCTATGACATCTTCAGATAGGGAGTTGGTGGAGGGAGAGGCAGAGTAAATTCGAGCACCTAACGGTATCCTCTAGGGAACTGCTTGTAGCTTGTTTCATGTGCCCTTTGCACCGTCAATCTACCATCTCTAGATAGTCATGACCAGAAGAGAGTAGTTTTCTTGGTGCTATAGAGTGAAACATTCTAAATAAATTAAAATAATTAAATTATAATGCTCAATTCTTCAATTTTGATTAATAAGAAGGATCCAAGGCTTGTCTAACTTGAATGACTTCCTAAACTTATACTAAATTTTGAATATCAGGTCAAAGAATTAAAAAGGGGTTATTACAATTGGTATCAGAGCATAATCCTGCCATCTTGTGGAAATTTTAATATATGCAAATGCATAACAAACAAGAGGAACAAGTAATTGTTGTGCTTAAATATTAAGAAAGAGATATATTAATGTTAAACTATTACATCTAGTATAGATCAAATGAACTCATTTCTTCCATCTAGGGCATCTTGACTGAAGAGGGTGGTGGATGGTAGAGGTGGGGTAATTTCAGGCACATGACAGATTCCTCTAGGGAACTACTTGTAGTCTATTCCACGCGACCTTGAGACTGTAACTCTTCCACCTTGGGTGATCTTAGAGGGATAAAGAGATGAAATTTTCCTATGACCCTTATAGGAGATATGGGATACACATTTTAGGAGTGTTGCATCCTAAGGCATATGAACAGTGCTTAGAAATTGGTGAAATTACAATCAATATCAATTAAGAAAGACATGTTAGGACTCTCATCATTAGTGTTAATCTAATAAGATTTATTGCATATATTTTGTGTCTTCATGCATCAGGGTGATGCTTCGTGTTTTAATGTGTCTACCTCATGTCCTCATATGTTCATATGTATACGTTGTGAATGCAACTTCATGTAGGAGTAACTCGTGAGCGCATTTTTCATGTATGTTTTGTGTATTCTTTGTGTGCTTCTTTTCTTATGTGTTTGACATATACTTATGTATTTCTTCATGTCTTAAAAATTTTGATGTGTATATATATCTCCATCTATGATGTGTTGATGTGAACATATGCACTACATCATGCTTGATGTGTAATTAGTTGTGATACCTCATGCTTTGAGTGTCTAACATATATATATATTGCATTGTGTACATTTATATGGCTTCATGAATGTTCTCTATGTTTTAAGTATATTTCATGCTCTATGTGCTTCATGGTATTCATGTATGTGCTACGTGTATGCTTCATGGTTTAATTAAATAAATATGTGTGTATTGCAAGCATTTATGTGTATACTTCTTGAATTCAATAAATTCATGACAACTTCATGATATGCCTCTTAGCTTCAACAAATTCATGTTCTCAGTGCTAAAGAATATTTACATGATAAGGGAATTCATGTTTGCATGTAAACTGTTTGACTTTAGTAAATTCATGCTTTATGAGTACAAACTATATGCATGATTTATGCCCTATGTATTCGTATGCTTCTCGCATTAGATATATTAGTGTAGATGTTCTATTCTCTATGTGTATGGGTGTATATGGGTCATGGTTATATGTATTTGGGTGAATACTTCACGTTTTATTCATGTATAAGGTGTTTGCAGCATGGTTTCGTAAAGAGTGTGTGGTGCCTTACTAATGCATTCAGTTCATAATTGTTATGTCTCTAAACAATTTATTCCACAAGTATCTATAAATTTATCAAGAGCAATAATTTTGTATTTGAAGGGTAGGTCTATGATGTCCTCATCCTGGAATTTGATAATAAATAATTTAATTAGATCACAAGGAAATATTTTGTACAAAAGAATATCATGGTTATAATTGTAATAATATTAAAATTAGTATAATATATACATAATTAATATCTACATATAATTGATATCCTTTATATTTTAAAGCATCTACCTAGCTATGGTAAGATAATGCTAAACTATAAGTCGAATTAGGATTAAGTTACATCTAGGTTATAAGGGTGAAATAAATATAAAATGTGATTATTGCTTGAGGACAAGCAAATTTGAGAGGGGTAGACTGTCATGAGCCTTAATTATGTGAATAAATATATATTCAATTTCACTATTATTTTAATTATATATATATAAGTACTCATGATTGCTAATTATCAATATTAATAATAATGTTAGCAAAATCCAAATAATAATATTCAATATATGTAATCTATGAGATATATAATAATCATAACAAATAAAGATATTAATTATAAATAGTATCAAATAATAATTTTATAATGTATATTATGAAATCAACATATATAATAAACTATATAAACATAAATTATAAGTCGGCTACACCAAGGACATGTCTTCTCGAATAAAAATCAATGATATTTATGGAAGGACATCGAGAGTTGGATAAACACTATCGAAAGGTAGAAGCAACAAAGTATAGGAATCGACATCGAAAAAGACACAAAGCATGATATACAATGAATCACATTGAAGCAAAATATGGATCACCACGACGTGCAAGAGGATCTCAGTCGAGCAGGGTACGAATGCTGGGGTGACAGGGCCATTGACGAGATAGTACAAAGACCTTAGTTAAACATCCACATCAGAATGATCATCACTGCGAGAATGAAGGAAGAAATCAAACTCATTATAAAATGTGAAGGATGTAACCACCATTCCAATTACAGTAAGGGACACAGGATGATACAACTCTCAGTGCATTAGAACAACGAATATATTCTTTGCATTATTCAAACAGATGCGGCAATCTCAGATTGGGGTCTATTACAAGCAACCAAACTATGATGCAAATATAGCAATATTATGTAAGATAAAAGCTATGAGCAACATATTCATAGTATGAGGAGAAGGGAATGCCAACACATTTTAGTTTGGAGTTCTGAAATAACCTGATAAAGCAATGACTCTTCAACTTGGGACATAGGAACCATGATATCTGAGTGGGAAATAAATAACGAGTCTGCAAGTCCATGATAATCAACATTTATTCAAACACTCCTATGTACCCAATGCCAAAACAGTGCTAAAGTATGAATCTAAATATGCTGCATTAAATAAGTAGGAAGAAGCGTATAAGACATGCGATAATGACACAAGGCAATGTTTGGTTGAGCCTATGCAGATGGTCACATCAGAGGATTCCACGATGGCATCAAAGAAATGATTTGTTTATAGACAAAAAAATACAAACATGTATGTCAATACCTAGCACAACACATGTTGGCAGAATGCAATAACAAAAATGTCTGTTGTGGCAGGTTGTACAAGGATATGTGAGTTGAAAGTATATTGAGATTGTGTATGTTCAAGTAGCAATCGGGTGCATCATCCCATTAATATAAAGGAATAAGACATTTGGCAACAAAGACATAGAACACCGAAAATATTATTTGCCATCTCCTTGTTAAATAGATTGTAAGGTAGTGAATCTATCATTTGCAAGACATTTTATATTAAGGAGGATATACAAGGAAAAGGGAAGTAAGTGGTAGAATACAATACACCAATCAAGCGATAAATAATAATGTGCGACATTTATATCCTACTCAACACATGCAATATTTTCTAGAACCATTGGTCACACAGCAAGTATCCACACTGTACAGGGGACTATCAACCTATAAGCTTTCCTCATTAGGTATGATGCCGAACTGATTACATTTTATTAAATTACAAGCAAAAATTGGTATTGGATATATTATGAATAATGGTCTCACGCATTACGAGTTGGAAACTTACATACCACATAAGACTTAATTATATATAAAGGTTTCTTTCATATATCAATCTAAATCGATATACATAGCATGAAATTAGATCAATACAAATATTTAAACATACGTTACTATATATATATATATTTACGTACACATTGATAAATATTTCATATAGTAATAATGTGTGAATAGGTATGATAATAAAGAAATATTGTTACATTATATTTAACAATAATCTTAAAGATTACCATTGAAATGTATTTCAAACTATAGCTCAAGAAGCCTTGTTCTCATTTGAGCTATGACATCTTCAAATAGGGAGTGTGTGGAGGGAGAGGTAGGGTAAATTCGAGCACCTGATAGTATCCTCCAGGGAACCGCTTGTAGCTTGTTTGACATGCCCTTTGCACTGTCAATCTACCGTCTCCAGATAGTCATGACCAGAAGAGAGTAGTTTTCTTGGTGCTGTAGAGTGAAACATTCTAAATAAATTAAAATAATTAAATTATAATGCTCAATTCTTCAATTTTGATTAATAAGAAGGATCCAAGGCTTGTCTAACTTGAATGACTTCCTAAAATTATTCTAAATTTTGAATATCAGGTCAAAGAATTAAAAAGGGGTCATTACAGGAGGTCACAAATCTGAAAGTAGAATAGGAAGTCCAATTAGTATTGCTATGTGAGGTGACCAAGAAAAAAAATAAAGCCAAGGATGACAAAGTCATTATTGGAGATGAGAAAAGAACACTAATCAATAGTCTAGAAGAGAAGACATTAGATGTACAAAGGATTGCTAACATGCAACTAGATACAATGAATCAATTAATGATTGCAAATCATGAACTGGATGGAAAGGACATTGAGATCACAACCCTAAAGTTACAAAATGAACCATTCAAGAATGAACTAAGAAAAGAAAAGGTATTTTCTGAAAGTTTCAAGAAACCTAGTGAAGCCATCGAATACTTTGACACACTGATGAGATCTCCTAGATCTAATAATGATACTACTGGTTTAGGATACACCAGTACTAAGGAAGGATAATCATCTAAAGGTGGTGAACAAAGAAACAAGAAAGGTAAGAACTACAAACTCACTTTTCATAATTATGGAAAGTTGGGTCATACAACAAATATTTGTAGAGGCAACAATACAAATCAGAACCCTAAAAAGAAATTCAAAGATTACTATCATAAGTGCAACAAGCAAGGCCATCATGTTGGAATTTTTTAGAATAACTGAGATGGGGGGTGAATCAGTTACCCAAGGTCCAAATGTACAAATAAAACTTTTCACAACTTAGTGAACCCATAAAACATTTACCATCATGTATGCATCCATAAGATTATGCAATCACCTAAAATTTGTACATTATTGTTAAGTCAATTTGTAGAAATGTAAACGTGAAATATAATAGATTCAATAACACACTTGACACAATGATTTGCATGGAAACCCAATTTGGGAAAAACCACTAGTAACATGCTATTCTTTCTCACTCTTTTGAAGTGATGCCATGTGAAAGCCCAACCCTATTAAAGGTTACAATACACACTGATAAATGTAATCATCTTACCCTATTAGGAATGAGCCTTGTTAGAGGACTTTAGACCATTCACTTACAATGTCACCTGAATAAAGGATTTGCAAATGACTGTTAGGTCAACCTTAATCCAAAGGATTTATGCTAGACTGATACAATGATTAAAGAGTAGCATCAAGGCTTGATCTAATAACAACTTACAACTCCATTTGTAGATTATAGATCTTTGTTTTACTCTTCCATTCTTCTTGTCTTTCACACACTTTAGTTCTGATAGCTTGTTCACCCTTCAAGCATCTATACCACTAAGCCTTCTTGCCTGACTTGCGAATGTGGACTCTTCACTTAGGTCACTAAATGAAGCAATACCCTAGAATTATTTTCTTCCTTAGGTTCTCATAGATGACAACCTTTTCTTCTAAGCAGACATCCCTATAAATAGAGAATTAAGATATTTTTCCATTCATTCTCCATCATCCAATTCAGGGTTAGGATAGATTAGATAGGATTCAATGTGTTGCCCCACTTTTCATCCTCTAACCAATTAGTCAAAGTGATTACTTATGTTTTAGTGAGTTCTTAGTTGTGTTTGAGTCTAGGTCTAAGTCCCATTAGGTGGAACAGTCTCCATCGAATTTCTCATTTTCCCCTTCTTCACATTTCATAGCTGGGTGGTCCTCCATTTTGTCAAAATGATCTTATTGGTAGTTTAGTTCCTAGTCTAATGGAGATTCGTGTTGTTCATGCAATGATCATTTACGAGTTATATCCACTTCTGGCCTATCACTTTATCAATAGAAATAGAAGCTTGCAAATTTTTTTAACTCATCTTCTCATTGGTGGGTTTTCAACCCATGAAGATGATTTCCCATGTAAGGTACCAAGTGATGCATACAGATCAAGAAAAAAGAAAATAGCAAAGTAGCATATGGTGAATCCACTTTCCCTTTACAATTACTACCTTGGAAAAGATTAAAGATTTGTCATAGCTTTCATAATCAATTCTGATGGAAAACTCAGAATGAACTTCTCCTTGGTGGGTTTTCAACCCATGAAGTTGGTTTTCCACAAAAGGCAATTTTGAAGGAAAAGAAACAAAAGGTGGGTCCCTACAAAAATTTTGCACCTTACTTAGAAATTTCGAAACCCAAAAAGGAAAATGGTTTAAAGGTCAATTAAAAGGGAAGCATTGGTAGAAAAGTACAAATTATCTCATCCTCAACAGGTTTTCAATCAATAAAGATAATTTCCTAGATTTTAAAGAAAATCAAATTATTAAGTGGATTGGACCTGCAATTTGCACATAAAATGTCTCAAGATGAGATTCGAAAGAATCTAACCATTGCAAGAAAGAGTTAGTGAGAAGAATCCAACTCAGTAGATATTTTCCCATGAAGTACTCTATTGTTAACTTCCTAAAACTTAAAGAAAAAAGGGAAAGTAAGTATGGAGAGATAGAAATTTACTATTGTGCTAACTAAATAGTGAAAATACCCCAAGATATCCATTAAAATGATGCATTTACTATTTCAAAAAATCTCTCCTTCAATTCATTCACGTGGTACAAATTCTGAAGCTCAATGGATGGATCGAAGCTCCTATACATATGGAAACATAAACAGTTGAACAAACTACTGCTCTTTCTTTGAACTATTATTTTGTTAATATGTATAACATTTTTCAAAAAGCTAGTATCTATTACATTAGCTATTCTCCTTAGTTTCTTAATTCAAATTCATTTTCAAAGCCATGGCCACCAAGTTTGTGGGTTTTGACAATTTGAATGGGATCAAATCTCATTTGTAGAGCTTGACAAATACATCCCTTCATTTTTATGACATGAAGGATTTCTAAAGGAGAGTGAAGTCAGAGCCAATCCATTCCCTTACTGAGAAGCTCCAAGGATGTGGGTTAGTCAAGGTAGTTGGTTTTCTAGTTCTAGTTCAGGCCCCAGAATTGATCTATGAATGTATTAATCATTAAAACAAAGACACAAGGAAAATTGTGGTAGCAGATAACACAATGTTGATCTCCATCAATAGGGAAACTATTGTGAATTTCTTGCAAATTTTGGAATGAGAAGAGTTCTTAGATTTGATATTTGGAGGAGCCATTTATGAATTCTCCACAAAGAAGATGATCTGGAGAAGGGAAACCATGTAGATATGGTTTCAAAAGCTGCGGAGTACCAAGAGTAAGGTTCCTAAGACCTTGTTTGGGACTAATCTCAAACCAAAGATCATTGATATCTTGGTCCTTCTAAATAGACTAAAAGGCTTTGAATTTTGTTGAGCAATATTTCTTTTTGGGGCAAATCATCTACTCTGACACCCAATATATTGATTTGGCTCATGAGGCAAGCGAGATTCTATCTAATGCTCTTCATGCCCCAAAGTTCTATAACACATTCTATATGTTCTCTTTCCTCATTTACATGTTAGCTTCTTTACAATTATGGCTAGGCCTCCCAAGGGTGGAAAATTTTCTTGATGATGTGAAATCTTATGAGTTTCACCCATGCTTAAAATTGGAAAATAGGTATGCAGAGTATGCGAAAGTTAATGACACATTCACTATGAGAATTTGTAGGAAGCTACAAGTATGTCTAGAGAGGAGATTCAATCCTGAAGCCATGGTAGTCATTAATCAATTTGGAAGTTATTTCATTCAATTCTCATCCTTTTCTTATTTATGTCATGCATCTTTTGATGGTTTCCCCTTGAAGTTGTTGAGATATCCTAGTGATATGATCGTATTGATTGAGATCATGTGGCAAGACATTCAAGTGAACATGTTGAGCGGGAGTCTAAAGAAGAAAGGGTACAAATTACCTATGAAGGTGGGAGCTTTTAGTTGCAGAACCCATTCTGATGCGTGGGACATGTTGAAGGTGTTTCAAATGAAGTATAAGTTGGAGATGTATGAAGTCTTGAGGCCCAAGTTTGATCCAAATGGGTATGCAAGGGAGGTGTTGCAGATCAAAAGTGTAAGCAAGCATGTCACCACCATTGAAGACTACTAGGCTGATTGCAAGGATGAGTTTGAGAGCTATGATTGTGCTTTCACCAGACTAACAGTTGATCAAGTAAAATTGTATAAAATCAATATTTATGTGGAAGGAGTAGAAGATGATGGTTAGAACATTTAGAGTAACACTTACCTGACCAAGCTAAGAGGCACTTCGATAAGCTTGGAACCTTATGAGGATTTAGGGGAAGAGCTAGATGTAATGATGGCTCATATCATCAAAAGGAGTAGAAAATTGGTCAAATGGATGAGAACCAGAAGGACTCAAAGCAAAAGTACAACCATTGAATCTTTCACAATAGTTGCAGTGGCTTCTCCTCCCAGGGAGGCACATCAAGTGTAACCTTGGCCATTACCCAAGGGCCAACACAACCATTAGATTGAGGTGACCAATCTCCTAACAAGAGTATTCCCTTGTATAAGAATTTTCAAGATAGCTCCATACCAGTGATCAAATCTCCATTAGAAGCTAGGAAGAAAAAGTCAGAGGAACCAAATGTCATGCCCAAAATGCAACAAGGATAAAACATAGCTAAAATATTTTTTAAAAAGATATGTTAATGTATACAATTTGGTCAAATTACTTACTATTTTAATTTGAAAGGGCTTGCACTCTTGTCAAGTTGTGGTTATTCTTAAATGGTAATTGTTATAACTAAATGCTTGAATGTTGCTTTACAAGTTTATGGGTTACGACAAAGATTCAAAGATATCCTAAATGTTCTGAACTTTGATAAGATAAGTGAGATACATATTCATAACTTCATTAACCAAACTAACACCTTCATAAGTCATTTTCAAAATAAGAAGATATAGTTATGTCAATCTTAATCTAGTGTATGTTGTGTGTCAACTACTTGCAAATTTCACTTATTACTATTGATATTAAGGTCTATTAGTAGATGGTTTAGCCCTTGCATGATGATAATGTTATATCGATTTACAATATGGAGATTGGATTTGTGAATTCCCTCAGTGAATTTTTCTTGATTGGTTAGAAGTTCTTGCTTAGTTGTATACTAACTAAACATTAAATCAAAATCCCATGAAACTTAGTAGATTACAATTTTCTTATCAACACCATTGTTGCACAATTAGTCTAAAGGATACAACACTTCATAAGTTAACCCTTATCATTGTCGAATTAATTTTCAATTCTATACATTTTTATTTCCTAATTTTGATTCCTAATTTAAATATAGCCATATTTTACTTTCCCTCCTTGGAACAATTAAAAAAAACTCTATTATCCCATCCAAACCCACATCATGACAACTGAATCAAAACTCTAAAAAAATCTACCTGTACTTGTCCCCTAAATATAGATATTAAATATACTTAATGTATCCCCAACCTTAACACCTTAATATTCCACATATAAACATTAATATCACAAAAAAAATTCTTATAATTAGGATGCTAATTTGGCTCTTACCATTTACATATATTTTCCACAAAACAAATACCATCTAAAAATAAACCCTATCTAACCTACCTCCATTGTAATAAATAAACTTTTAAATGTTTAATTTTAATACTTACCATTAACATTTCCTAATCCTCTAATCCCATATTACCCCTTCTACTCTAGCAATGCACCAAAATTCAAAAAAAATATTAAATAAAATTTAAAACTAAACTAACTTACTCTACCAACCTACCCCTACCCCCTAACCTACTACCTTCCCTATTTCCAATGCCCCCCACCCTTCCCTCTCTCTTCCCATGTGAGAAAGAGGAAGGAGGAGGAAGGTGTTCCTTTCTAAGGCACCTAAGAACAATAAACACCCTCCTTTAATGTGTATGGCCACCTAGTTAGGAGAGGGGGAAGATTTTCCCTCCCCCCCCCCCCACCCCCAAATTGTGTTTTGCTTAAATTATTTTTTAATAAAAATTCCTTTCAATCACCCATGACAAGACTTCATGCATTTTTTATAATTTTTTATACTTGCGTTGATAAAATTAAACATTGTATAATTCATTATAATACATATTAAAGCTAGCAATCTAATGTATTACACAAAGTAACTAACATAATACTAACAATATCTAATTGCAAGATATTCTAATATGAACATAAATGAAATCTTTGTTTGCTAGTAAATCCATGAACACCAAGTATTCAAATTCCATTATGATTTCCATTTCATGATTTGAACTAAATATGAATCCATTATCTTTTGAATACATATTCTACATGATGTATGAATCAAGATTTATCACATAATAGTAGAACAACAATGGATAGTCTTATTTACATCATACTAATGCCTACATTGATGCTTAGCTCTCTTCTTCAATACATTCCTATCCAAGATTATGAACCAAAAACATCAATATAATAAATTTTTCTTTCATGATCCTCTCAACTTACATCAAATCATTATAAAGCATCCACATAAGGTGGTGAAATCACCATATCAAGATATGCAAATGAATGAGACTAATAACAACACCCTTACAATACAAGCTAGTTCACATAGAAAGATGAAGTTTGTTTCTCCATTTCAACACAATACAATAGAGTCTTCTCTCCTATGCAATTAATAGACCACATGAACTTCAAGTTTCCAAGATCTTCAAGTAAAACCTGCAAAATAGAGACAAAAATGGTGAACCATGGAGGCTCACCTCCCAACCTAGGCCTCAAGGAGGCCACCCACTGAGCTTGGGGAAAAAAGGCATAAATGGTTGCACGCCTTCACATTTACACACCATGCAAACTATAACAATCACAA
Organism: Cupressus sempervirens; assembly: GCA_028749045.1. Lineage (NCBI taxonomy): Eukaryota > Viridiplantae > Streptophyta > Pinopsida > Cupressales > Cupressaceae > Cupressus > Cupressus sempervirens. Next base: position 689,343,672 of record CM053784.1, read on the forward strand.
TTCCACACAAAAAAATACAACCTATCCCAAGGCTTACACATATATTCTACCATAGAATGAAGATGAAGGTGGGCTCTCTCTCCTTGAGGAGAATTTTGAATCCATGAATCACATATATTCACATATTTTTGTAAGTAACATGCCCATTCAAGACTTAACAATGTCTTCCTTCTTCATACACCTCCTTATACCTCCCAAGAATGCAAGTAATCATGAAGTCCATACTCCATTGAAACACATCAAAATCATCTCCACACATGGGAGAGTTTTCTCAACTACATGGGTCTGCCCAACTAACCCCTTCACCCAAGCATCTCTTCCCTCCCAAAGGCGAGTGATTCTTCACACCCATTTTACACAAACAATCAACATGAACAAAACAAGATTCAAGAAAGAAATCTCATAAACTTCTCACATTCAACACACATACCACAAGCTTCTTCACGAAACCACATCTACTCCATAAAAAATCTACAATGAAATAAAGAAACAACATATCAAATCTATAATGAAATGAAGAGACACCATGGATCATGGATACCAACCTTTCTTCAAGCAATGAAAAATGAACGTTGTAGTAGAGTTCGTTATCCTCTTCCTGAAAACCCTAAATGTCTCTAAAGTTAGAGAGTGGGCAAGTGGGTTTCTAGTTTGGCCATGGCCCTATATATGACTCCCATTTTCGGATTCAATATAAAATGCATTCCTTTTGGGGTCTCCTAGGTCTTCTAGGCACCCTAATTGTCACTATTAGCCCCCTAACTTAAAGTATTACCATGGGTAGGGTTTATTTTTATAAAAAAATCACCTTAGAGCTACTTTTTGGCCCTCACAATGTTAGGTAAAGTCCAATTCCAAATTTATTATGGGGTAACCCTTGTTTCCCTTAATAAATCAAGGCAATTAAGTCTAATTCTTAATTAAGGAATTTAACTTGAGATAAGGTGTCTACATGATCCATCTTCAGAGAACATGTCATTTCCACATAACAAGTACAAGTGTCAAGTGACACACACAAAATTTTACTATATATCACACATGGCATGTTCTGAATCTACTCATGAAATACATAATATACACATACATCTCATGTTTACAAAATAAACACATCAAAAAAAGGTTAACACATATTCTAAAGATTCACCTTGGCAGTGTCATATTAACATGTGTTTATACCTTGTTTTCCCGTTATGTTTCCATGGTTCCTTTCTTGCACACTAAACTCAAGCATCAGTAATCTAATGAATATTCCTATATAAAATACATATGAAAGTAAAGATACATGATAAATTTCATTATTCTACCTTTCACACATAAGACATTTCATAATTAACATCCTATTCTTCATCATTTGCTTACATACAATTAATTATTAAACCTCAAAATCTAAATATTACTGACTTTCCTAACAAGATCAATTTAAGCATTTTGAATCACAACATAATTCCATTTCCTATCATAGTAGTGAAGTACTAAATAAATATCCATTAATTCATCGATTATGCCAAATTAAGTCCTAATACAGATCATAATATAGAATGACAAGGTAAATATCATCATATAAGTAGCAAAATTTACTGTCCATCAAGTATAAAAATATATGTTGAGATATCTAATCCTAAATAACAAAATGGAAATACAATATTTATGCTATAATGGGTTGGGGTGAGGCCTCATATCCTCCCCCCTAGGCATGAACTACCTTCTAGAGTTCATCAAAATGATAGGGATATTGTGCTCTCATCTGTGTTGCATCCTCCCATGAAACCATGGCCTCATTATAAAAGTTCCACTTGACTCTTACCTAGTCCATCTCTGTCCCTCGAAGCAAGAGGGTCCGTTGAGCTAATATGCAAATGGGCTCCAAGGCTATTTGTCTATATGACTCCACTTGCAAGGCATCCCAATCTATGAGGTGAGAATCATCATAAATATACTTCCACAATACAAAAACATGAAATACATCATGGATACACGATAGGCTAGGTGGTAGGGCTAGACGATAGGCGACTAGTCCTATCCACTCTAAAATCTTGAAGGGTCCAACAAAAAAAGCTGCTAGCTTAGAGCCCTTTCCATAATGGATTGGACTCTTGTGAGGTCACACCTTGAAGAATACTCTATCACCCACCATGTACTCTCTGTCTACCCTCTTGGCATCTGCATACTTTGTTTGTCTATCTTGGGCCTCTCCGAGTCATTGCCTAGTCTATGTCACTTGTTGTTCCATATTCTTGACCAACTATGGTCCAATGGATACTTTTTCCTTGATCGTATCCCAACTCAAGCGTGTCTTGCAAGGTCTACCATACAAGGCTTGGTAGGGTGGCATACTTATGAAGGAATGATGCCCATTATTGTAGGCAAACTCAGCAAGATGCAAGTATTCCTCCCACTTAACTTGGTTATCCATTACATACATTTGCAACATATCCTCTAAAATTTGATCAATCCTCTCTATCTATCCATCTATCTAAGGATTATAAGTGGTGCTGAAGTTGAGCCTAGTGCCCAAAGCTACTTGTAATTCCCTCCAAAAGGATGATGTAAAGAGGGAATCTCTATCTGAGATGATTTTATGAGAAATGTCATGAAGTCTAACAATGTCTCGCATGAACACTTATGCCACGGCAAGGGTGGTGAAGCTAGCTTGAACTGATGAATAATGGAAAACTTTGGTCAAGGTGCCAACTGCCACCATGATGGCATCATGGCAATGAGAAGACATCGGAAGACCAATAATGAAATCCATGGAGATAGTGTCCCACTTCCACTCTAATATCTCATGGGGCTACAAGAGTCTACCTCGATGTCCATGTTCTACCTTAACCCTCTGACACTGAAGATATCTAGCTACAATATTACCAATCTGCATCCTCATACCTAGCCAATGATAGAGCTGTCTTAAGTCAGCATGAAATTTCTTAACTCCAAGATGCACTACATAAGATGCTTGATGAGCCTCTAGAATAATGAACTCATGGAAGTATCCTATGGAGGGTACATACATGCACACGTTATGTCATAATAATCCCTCAAAATCTAATGAATAATCAACAAATTTACCCTCAAGAGGTCTCTAAGAGTGGACTATTTGGAAAAAAATTTCATAGAATTCATCCTCTAGTAGGTGGTGCATAATAATCTCTTTCAAATCTGTGCCTATAACCATGGAAGTGAGCTCATGATATCTTCTAGTCAAGGAATCTACCAATACATTCTCCTTACCCTTAATGTAATGCACATCAAAATTGTACTCACATAGGAACTCCATCCATCTCCTTTTCCTAACATTAAGATTTGGTTGTGTGAAAATATATTGCAAGCTCTAGTGATTTGAATGAACTTTAAATCATTGCCCTAAAAGGAAATGATGCCATCGTGCCAATGCATGGACCACTGCCATGAACTCAAGATCATGAGTAGGGTAATTGAGCTCATGAGCTTTGAGTTTCTTAGACTTGTAAGATATGGCTTGACCCTCTTGCATAAGAACAACTCTAATTCCATCCAAGGAAGCATCTATGCATACTACAAAGTCCAATGAGGGGTCGGGTACTGCTAAAATGGGTGCACTAGTGAGTGCCCTCTTGAGCTTCTAAAAGGCCTCCTCACACTTTTTTGTCCATTCAAATTTCTTTCCCTTTCTCCAAAGAAAGGTAATAGGGTGAGCTACCCTAGAGAGAGCTATGACAAATTTCCTATAGTATCCTACCAATCCCATAAAACTTTTGACCTTTGTGACATTGGTAGGTATTGGCTAATCCATCATTGCTTAAATCTTGGATGGGTCTACTAAGATCCCATCCCCTAATATCACATGACCCAAATAATGCACTTCCCTTCTAAAAAAGGCACACTTCGACAAGCTACCATAAAGTTGATTCTCCATTAACCACTACAATACCTACCATATGTGCTCTTTGTGTTTCTTCTCTTCATGTGAATAGACCAATATATCATTTAGGAATACTACTAAAAACTTGTCTAGGAATGTGTGGAATACCCCATTCATGAGGCTCGTAAATATAGCTGGGGCATTCATGAGACCAAAAGGTACCACTGTGAACTCATAGTGACCATATCTTATATGGAATACAGTCTTGTGAATGTCATTTTCCATAATGCATAACTGATGGTACCCTGATTTCAAATCTATTTTGGAGAATACTCAGGCACCTCGTAACTAATCAAATAGGTCATCAATCCTAGGTAGTGGGTATCATTTCTTAATAGTTACCTTATTCAACTACCAATAATAAATGCACAATATGTTACCCATCCTTCTTCTTAAAAAAGATCACTAGTGCTCCCCAAGGTGACACACTAGGTTGGATATGTCCCTTCTCCACAAGTTCCTCTAGTTGAATCTTAAGTTCATTGAGCTCATGGGTGGTCATCTTGTAGGGTGCTCTAGATATGGGTTCAACTCCTAGTATGAGATCAATATAGAAATCGACTACCCTCAGTGGTAGCATACCAAGAAGCTCTGATGGAAACATATCTACAAACTCTTGTAATATCAAATAGTCATTGAGGAAAGGTTCTTCACCTACATAGTCCTCTCTATCACTAATGGTGATCACAAACAACTAACATCCCTTTTGCATGCACCACTTAAGTTGCATGGCAGAAATCATACGAAGGGATATTGGGCACAAAAATGTTGAGATCACCCTAGGTGTACCATGATCATCTACACACTCAATTATCTTCTATCTACAATCCATCTTGGCACTGTGGGTGCAAAGCCAATCTGTACCAAGGACTACATCATAGGAACCCCAGGGAGTAATATGCAAGTCTAATGTGGTGAACATGTCTCTAATCTAAATCAGACACTCATGGATCAAGGAATCAACTAACACCCTAGCTCTTGAAACTAACTCAACCTCCCAATCAACATCTTGTCTAGCTGCCACTAGCATACATCACTCCACTATAAAAGGGGATATAAAAGAATCTGTAGCTCTAGAGTCAAATAGTATTGTAACCTCATATCCTTGAATCATACTTGTAGCCTCAATCATTATGGCTTGATGCTTATCCTGGCAATTATCAACTACTCTAAATACCCTATGGGATCTAAGCCTATCACCTACTATAGGCTCTGAGGTGGCTCCACGCTAACCACCTATTGTGGGTCCCTATGGACACTCTCTTGTAATATGACCCATCATACTACCACATGCATAACATGGCCCATGAGTCTGAATATACACTCCCTATGGCTTGGATTGCTGTTGACCCTTGAACCTGCTAGATCCACTAAAGCCTCCCCTAGAGGATTACTGAGTCCTAGCTAGCTATGTATACTAGGTCTATGGCCTCTGGTCAAGCTTGGGGACACCTATGATTACCATTTTTTAGGCTTAGAGCCCTAATAACCCTAAGATGACCTCTATCTAGTGTCCTATTGGTCTCTTTGTTATGTCTGTGGGGCCTTTAAGGACCCCACCGATTGAATTTGATTTCCTATATATTTTTTAAACATAATCAAGTTTTCCTTTATGTTAGTGGAATTTGATTGCCTATATTTTTTGCATTAATATTTTAAATCTATGACTACAAATTATTTTTTTAGTATTGTAGTGACAATGAATCATAAATATGATGGGAAATATTTGCATAAAAAATTTCTTATCTCTAGATAAATATTGGAATATAGAAAATTTCTCTTCTTTAATTCATTGGTTTTGATGATAGATTATAAGTTGATCTAAAAAATTGACACAAATATACACCTATTCTCTTCTCTAATCCACTATCACTATAATGAATAATAGTATATGATCTAAACTATTGATTTAAAAGGTACATACATTAACTTTTCAAGTGTCTATCTCATAAAAATATAATCATAAACAATAATACAAGAAATTAAAAAAACTAGAGTCGTGATCTTTCTGAACTAAATTTATAAGGTACTTCCCTTTTTAAGACAATTAATACATGCATTAGGAAAAAAATAGCTTTCACGTGTTGCGTGTTGTATCATTTGGGATGTAATTTATAAAACTTTGAGTAAATTTTGAATATGTTACAGCTGAGCTTGTGGCTTTTAACCATGTGGCTACAAATGAAAGATGAAAGTAGATAGAAGTGACACATTGAATGAAAGCAAAGTGAGCCCAGAGCTACCTAGGAAGTCAAACGTTAGTGTGTGTTTTCTCTTTAAGCCCAACCAATTTTCATAGGCTCTTCTACAACTGAAAAGAATAAAGGGAAAACAATTTACAAATACCTTATAAACAATAAACAATAAAATCATCATCCTTTCTTTCATTTGGTAATTTTAACAACTTGGTCAAATCTCAAAATGGCAAGAAGCGAGCTTTGAATTAATTTCAAGATGATACCGTTCACACACTACCTCACTCTGCATGTTCATGATATTTATTAGTTCCTTCCTTGAAATCTACATTCATCTATGTATAAGTCTAAATTTTATGGTATATTTTAGTCAACCAATCAATCATAATAAATATTAAATCTTTTTTCTAAATAAATTTAAAATAAAAAATTTATTTTCTCTAGTTTGTTATCATGATAACATAAGATAAGGTGTGATTTGAATTTTGACAAAAAAAAAAAAAACTTCTCTACTTTAGTTCATCGTCTCTATGATAGATTGTAAGTATGATCTAAAATATTGAAACAAAATTACACTCATTCTCTTCTTTAATCCATTGTCATGATAAAAGATAATTAAATATGACCCAAAATACTGACACAAAATAAATACATGCATTTTCTCGTGGAACTCATCTAAGAATAGACTATAAAATATAATCTTAAACATTAACACAAAAAATACAAACAATAAATTTCATAAAGTGGAAATCGAAAAAGTATGAAGCAATGCACTCCTATATCCAAAAACCAAAATGTAAATCTCAACTTTCTCATCTTGGGATAATGATGTCCTTAGATTTTGGAATACTATAAAACTCCCTATTCCTAGTTCATCCTTCTCTAATTTAAAACAAAGAGTTAATCATAAAGAACTTAGATGAAGACCTCCAGTAGCTCCATTTTTAAAACACGATTTTCATGGTTCAGCTTGAGTCAATTCTCAATTATCTGGTATAGGTTGCCCAATTCAATATTCTATGGGTAATCTCATGTATGCCAAATGGGAAAAAGTGTCAATCAATTAATTTTGCTACATATGGGGCCTTAGGAGGCTTGTCCACTCTATGGAATCTAAAACTGATCCTATTGGAAACAATTAACTATACCAATCATTGGCTTCTGTCGAAAGTATCACATTATGATGTTCACTTTATGCTTGTAAAATTTTATTCCCCTATTCCAAAAATAGATAAGACTCAATTTTTGTGTGAATTGTCTCAAATCATTCAAAATATGCCTTTACAACTATGCATTATTGGTGGGACTTCAATTCTATTACCTCCCCTCATGAAAATGAATTCTACCATCACACAAGGCTATGCAAGATTTTTCTTCTTTTATTGTTCAAAGACAATAGGCCAATAGACTTCGCTCTAAAAAAATGGAAAATTCACATGGACTAACAAAAGGAAGAACTTCCTATAAATTACACAAATTTTGGGAAAATTGCTCTTGTACTTGAACTAAGATTTTAATTACTCCTTATCTTCATCAATCCTTCCCTTTGTTACCATAGATCACTGTCCAATTCCACTCACCTTTGTCCAAGTTACACACAAACCGACTCCCACCTTCAAGTTTGAAAACATGTGGCTTAGGACCTCACTTAATTCCCTTGATTAACCAATGATGGACATCATCTCCATTTGTGAAAAGTGCATGCATATACAAATTTTATATGAAACTACAACATCTCTAGGCCAAATTGAAATATTGGAACAAAACCATTTTAAAAAATATCTTTCATTAGAAGGAAATTATAGAGAATGAACTTAGGGACATTCATGAGAAAATCATTCAACATTTCCTATTCTCACACACTTACAACAAAAAAAGGAGCTTGAAAAAGAATCAGAAGAGTTTCTAAAAGAGAAGAGATATATTAGCAATAAAATTCTAGGGACACTTGGTTTTGATTAAGTAAAAATAGGTTTTGAAAGGACCCAAAACTTTTTACAATGAACCAAGTAGAAAAGCAGTAAAAGCCTAGGAGAAACAATGCATCAACACCAAAAAACTAAATAAGAAAGAATAGAGGGCTCTAAAACATCAAGTAAAATAAAAAGACAGCAAAAAGACACTAGAGAGATAACAACAGGACAACTATAAAGTCTTCAACATGTCAACTGCATGATCAACTAAAATATTCATGTTCACAGTAGAGGCCCTTAGCTCATCGATGTTTTTGTCGTCCATAACCTCTACATTCTTCGAGTTTTCCCTTGTGAATTTGCTGGGACCTTGATCATCCTTAATATCCTTTATACTCACTACATCTTATCTAAAAAATTCTTGATATTCTCCACAAAAACTTTCAATATGGAAAAACTTTGATCAGAAAAAGTTTTTTCAAAATATTCTTAATGCCCTCAACTCTGTTATCCAAAATGCCCATCTTCTTTTGCATGTGCTTCACCACTTGATTAAGTCTAGTGAGACTTGGTTGTGTGAAAGGGATTGTAATACTAAATATTTCCATGTTGTAGAAAAAATAAAGTGTTAGAAATGCTTTAGAATAACTGAGAGGAGGTGGGGTGTGAATCAGTTATTCAAGGTACAAATGTCCAATTCAAACTTTTCATCAAGTAAAGTGAGCCTAATAAATTGTTCATTCATCCAAGCTTAAACATTCCAAGTCAGAAAATTATTGTAAATCAATATGTAAGCATAACACATGAAAAGATCAACACATGACATAGTGATTTATGTGGAAACCCAATTTGGGAAAAACCACCAATAACATGCTACTCAATTCTCACTCTTCTGAAGTGATGCCCTATGAGAGGCCTACCCTGTTCAAGGCTACAACACACTATTAAATGTGACTTGGTTAAAGGATTTAACCACCTTATTAGAAGTGGGCCTAGTTAGAGGACTTTAGAACATTCACTTGGAATGTCATCCTATTGAAAGATTTACAAATGACTGTCAAACCAACCTAAGTCCATAAGATTTCTACCCTAATTGATACAATTACTAGAGAGTAACAATAAGGGCTTTTGACTTGATTATAGCTTTAAAACTTATCTTGTAGATTTTAGATCACTTCTTCAACTCATAACATTTCCTAGCTTTTAGTCTCTGTAGCTTTGACAACTTGTTTCCCTTTTCAAGCTTTGTCTCCTTGAGTCTTCTTGCTCAATGTACTAGTGCAATATTCCTTCTAACCACTTATCAAAGCAGAGTCTCTATGCTCTATTCTTCCTTCTCCTTGATCTCTTCTTCTTGACACCCTTCAACCACTTCAGAATTTGGCACACCAACAACTCTTGCTTCTTAGTTTGTGACTCCTTAAATAGAAATCTGGAATTTTTTTTCCCACTCAATTCTTTCCTCTAATTTTTGTTCAAATGGATTAGGTAGGATTTATTGAATCTAACCCATATTTTTTTCCTTCTAGAAACATCATGAAGAATCCTATTGAATTCACTCAAAAATGACTTACATAGAATTCTGTGCCACTAGCTCATCATCCTTATCTTTCAACTGGTTCAGAAAACTCAAGGTGACAAACTTGTTGGCTCCGATTTGGTGAATCTTTGACTTTTCAATAATGCAACAACTTGACACTATTGAAATTCTAATGCTTGGTACATATTGTGTTACTCGGCATTAATTATGTTTTAGTGATGCTCGACAACTATTGTGGATTCACTCGGCATCCACTAAATCTTTTTGATGCTCGGCACCTTAACACACTTGAATCCTTCTATATCACTTGGCACACACAAGATTTTTCATTTGCTCAACAATAACTAAAAAATTTCTCAGCTTAAGCTAGCTTTCTTGGCACTCACTAATGAACTTAGTTTAAGCTTTGCAATCAACCTTGTTCCAAATTATTCCTCCAATATTTCAAAGCGTGACCAAACTCTATATCTTCAAGTATGTTATCAATACATTATTTTAACTATTGTCTTAGTTGATCCTTGTACTTCATTACAAAACCATAACTCAACCTTCCCTTAGGTGCTCTTGTTACAAATTGTTGATTAAATCATCTTCATTAATCAACTAAGTTATAGTACTTGGATCTTATAAAAAATTGTCATTCTAAAAAATAGCAGGTTTGACATCAATGATAAAACAATGATTGAAAACATTCTTTAACAATAATCTCCCCCTTTGCAATCAATCTTCTTCCTACTATGATCTTTTCAATCAGATTTCTAACAAATCTCCCTCTTTGGCATTGATGGCAAACCAAACTGATCAACCATCAGACCAAACTATTCAACCAAGTTATCAAAATACTAACTACATTAGAACAGTAAGTCAAATGCCAAAAAGAAAACTCACAGCAACATAAACCAACTTATGACTCCCTCTAAAATCTTTGTGGATAAATTGTCTTCTCTCTCTTTGTTTTTCTATTCCTCTAATTAATTCTTGTTTGCACCATTTTCTCCCTCTTTTCTTTGTCATATTTGAACATTCTTTTTCTTTCTGCTACAACTGACTCCTTCTATCATTATTTCTCCATCTGCATACATCAATTACCTTCTGCTATTTTGGTACCTAACTACTTCTATTCCATAAATTTGATTAGTTTCTTCATTTTCTCCCTCAACAGTTTCTTCATTCTTCTCCCTCAATTGTTGATCAATTTCTTCATTCTTCTCCCTCATTGACAACAATGCCAAAGACATACTATTTCAACATCTTAACATGTAAGTGTAATATTTGCAGGTACACCAATTTCTCTCTCTGTCACCTTGCTTATGACTGATTTGAATATCAACACTTTTAATTACTTTAGGCATGATCCTAAAGTAAATATCCTCTACATCAATGTGTAATATGCCAATAATCAACTCATCTGATGCAAGGAAGTCTTGCTTTATCTTAATTAGCCTTGGCTAGGGGTATCGCCCCTAATTTACCTGTAAGATACTCAAAAGCATATTTAGGGAGTGCTTTTGTAAAGATGTCAGAAATCTGTTCCTTTGAGCTGACATACTCCATTCATACTTGCTTATCTTCAACTAATTCCCTTACATAGTGATACTTGATTGCAATATGCTTTGTTTTGGCATGCATTACAAGATTCTTTGATATGTTGATGACACTGGTATTATCACAATAAAGTATCATAGGTTCATTTACCTCTTCCTTCATACCTTGCAATAGATGTTTGATCCATACAATATTGGTGCAGTTTATAGATGCAGCAACATATTCAACTTCTGCTATGGACTGTGAGGTATAACTTTTTGCTGGTCCAAGTAATCAATCTTTTACCTAAGACAAGTGCTCCTCCACTATAGCTTTTTCTATCATGAATATTACCTCCCCAATCTGCATTAGAGTAGGCTTTCAACTCAAAATTTTCACTTCTCTTGTAGTATAAACCAAAGTCAATAGTCTCTTTTAGGTACCTTAGTATTCTCTTTACTGCCATTAGATGATTTTCTCTTGGATTAGTAGAAAATCTTGCCACTATTCCAATAGCTAATGCAATGTCTAGTCTACTATGTACAACATACTACAACTTTCCAATCATTGATCTATACATTGTTTGATTTACTTGATCCGATTCATCATTCTTAGATAACTTATGTCTTGTTACCATTGGTGTATTGACTGGTTATGAGTCTTCCAATCCAAATTTCTTGAGTATCTTCTTGAAGTATTTTGATTGGGTCATAAATATGCCATGCTTCAATTGATTTACTTGCAATCTAACAAAGAATTTGATTTCTCCAAACATTGACATCTCAAACTCATGTTTCATTTGATCAACAAAATCTTTGCATAAGGTATCTTTTCCTCCAAATATTATATCATCAACGAAGATTTTAAATATCAAAATGTCTTTACTTTTTTTGATTTGATGTACAAGTTGTTGTTTTCATCTCATCTCTCAAATTCTATCTTCACAAGATATTTGTCCAGTCTCTCATACTATGCTCGAGGTGCTTGTTGCAAACCATAGAGTGCTTTATGCAATTTGAAAATCATATCCATGTTGTTGTCATCAAAAAATCCCTCTGCTTGTTCTATGTAGACTTCCTCTTCTAGTATACCATTCAGAAAAACAAACTTTACATCCATTTGGTAGACCTTGAAACCTTTGTAAGGAACATATGCAAGTAGTGTTCTTACTCCTTCCATTCTTGCAACAGTGGAAAATGATTCCCCATAGTCTAGTCCTTCTTCTTCTGCATAACCTTTGTAGGATAGTCTAGCCTTGTTTCTTGGTATATCACCATTCTCATCAAGTTTGTTCCTGAAGACCCATTTTGTACCAACTACATTCTTATCAGCTGGTCTTGGAACCAGAGTCCAAGTTTTGTTCTTATCAATCTAGTCTATCTCCTCTTCCATAGCTTTATGCCAATTATCATCTTGTATTGCATCTTTCATTGTTTTGGGCTCAATTTTTCTTAGCAAACATGATTCATTTCTTAGTCTGTTCCTTGTAATTAGTCCGACATCCTTGTCACCAATGATTTTTTTTGTAGGGTGATGCCTTCTCACATACATGGCTAGTCTTGTTTCTATCCTTCTTTCCATGTTTGATCCTTCTATTTCAGGATCACTTTGCACTTCTTCTTTTGGTGTTTCATTATCTCTTTCATGTATGCTGATTTTAGAATTAGAATGTGCATTTTCTTCATTCTACAACTCTAGTTCTAAATGCAGTTTAACATTGACTAGCCGTAACTTGACTGCTACTAAAATTTGTTGCTAATTCCCAACTTGATTGGTAGCTTCATCTTCAGTTGGTATTCCTTCATAGAAATATACAAAGGATATATAATCTTCTGGTTGCCTAGTTTTATCAACTTGGACTTCTACATGCTCATCAAAATTTACATTTGCACTCTCTGTAGTCTTGTTAGTGTCAGTATTCAAACACTTATATACTTTACTTTTTGTGGAGTATCCAAGGAATATGCCTTCATCACTCTTTGCATCAAACTTTCCATTTCTAGCATCTGTAAGAATGCAACATTTGCAACCAAATACTTTAAAATGTTTTACATTGGGTGAGTGACCATACCATAGTTCAAAAGGTGTTGCATTTGTACCTTTCTTGACTTGGACTCTATTCAAGTTGTAAACTGCAATACTTATAGTTTCTCTCCAATAGTTTAGAGAAAAAAATTTGTCCATTATCAATGTTCTTGCATAGTCTATCATTGATCTATTCCTTCTTTCTACAATTCCATTCTGAGGTGGAGTTCTTGGTATTGATTTTTGTGTTTTGATACATTTATCATTGCAAAATATCTCAAACTCTTTTAATGTAAACTCTCCTCCTCTATCTGATCTTAGGCACTTCAGACTCTTTCTTGTTTCTTTCTCAACTCTGGCCAAATAGCACTTAAACATTTGAAATTCATCAAATTTTTTCTTTAAGAACATGGTAGTCATCATCCTAGACTATTCATCCTCAAATAACATTACGTATATATCTTCTTGGTAGCTTTGCACTTCTATTGGGCCACATAAGTCTATATGGACTAATTCTAGTACTTCTTTGGAAGTGTACACTTTTATTTTGAAACTTAACTTGATCATCTTCCCTAATTGACATTGTTTGCACATTGTATTTTTAGATTTCTTCCCCTTAGGCAAACCTCTGACTTTCTTCTTTTTGTTGATGCTAACCAAATTGTCAAAATTAACATGACACAGCCTTTTATGCCATAACCACACATCATCAAATTCATATCTAGGTAAAATAGATTATCCCTAGTTTGTTCACCTTTTCCTATCAGATTTCTATTAGTGTCATATATTTTGGCAATTTTATTTTCAAATTCTACTTTGCAACCTATATTGCCTAACTGTGACACACTTAGCAAATTGTAGTTTAGTCCTTCAACATAATATGCATTATCACATGAAATTTTCTCTATAAGTTTAATTTAACATTTTCCTTTGATGTGACATGGAGTATCATTTCTAAATCTAACACTATTTCCATCATACTAAGTAAAGGTGATAAACTTACTTTTGTCTCATGTCATGTGATGTGAGCATCCACTATCCATGATCCACTTGTCATTCTTGTTTACACAAGTTACCAATGTTGTTGCCTCATCTTCTTCTGATTCATCCTTCATGGCTACATAAACTACTTCATCATCATTCTCATTAGAGTCCTCTTCAATAATGTAGCATCTTTTACCTTTGTCCTCATAATCTCTGCTATCATCTTCTCTTTTGTTCTTGTACTTGTTTGTTCTTCTTTTGTGTACACCTTGCAACAATATGTCCTACTTCATTGCAATTAAAAAAAATGATAGGGAGCTTACCTTTGAATTTACCTTTGCCTCTATGAAATCTTCTAGCCAATAATGCTTCTAATTGTTCCAAATCTTCCTTATCAATGTTGTTGTCATTGGATGCATGTTTTCCTCTTCTACTCTTCTTCTTTGATTTCACCTCCTCAGTGTCTTTCAATTTCAACTTAGCCTTAAAAGCAGATTCAAGGTTCCCAGGTCTATAATTATCAAAGTTGGATAATTCAAATGCAATGAGTCTTCCCACTATACCTTCAAAGGTTAGTGTGTTTCTTGGTACACACCTTAGTTAATGAATGGTTGAAACTCTAATAGCATAGATGGGGAGAAAAGGTCTTAAGTATTTTCTATTGACAATATCATCATCCAAATGACCACCTAGACTTCTTATTGTACTTACGACTTCCTTCATTTTGGAGGCATACTGAGCAACATTCTCACCTTGCTCCATTTTCATGTCATCAAACTTTCCTCTGAGGCTTTCTCTCTTTGCTCTTTGAAAATTCTAATCTCCTCCATAGATATCTAATAGGGCTTTCCACATCTTAAATGTAGTATCACATCCTTTGATGTCATCAAATTTAGCATAGCTAAGTGCAAAGACAATCTCTAGCATTTCTTGATTGTGCTTCTTCCTTTTGTTGAAATCATCTATAGAGAGGGGTCCAACTAGATCTACATGTTCTACTTCAATTGAGTTTTTTGCATAGTCACCTATTGATCCAAGGTGTAACTTCATTAGACTTTTCTATGGAATGAAGTTGTCTTTGTTGAGCTTGGAAACTGCTCTCTTGGACATCTTGATCTTCTTGCTTCTAGTGCCTTGAAACCAAATTAGTAGATGGCTCTGATACCAATTGTTAGAAATGCTTTAGAATAACTAAGAGGGGGGGTGAATCAATTATTCAAGGTCCAAATGTCCAGTTCAAACCTTTCATCAAGTAAAGTGAGCCTAATAAACTATTCATTCATCCAACCTTAAACATTCCTACTTAGCAAGTTACTATAAATCAACATGTAAGCATAACACATGAAAATATCGACACATGACATAGTGATTTATGTGGAATTCCAATTTGGAAAAAACCACCAGTAACATGCTACTCAATTCTCACTCTTTGGAAGTGATGCCCTGTGAAAGGCCTACCCTGTTAAAGGCTAAAACACACTGTTAAATGTGACCTGGTTAAAGGATTTAGCCACCCTATTAGAAGTGGGCTTGGTTAGAGGACTTTAGAACATTCACTTGGAATGTCACCCTATTAAAGGATTTATAAATGGCTATCAAACCAACCTAATTCCATAGGATTTCTACCCTAACTGATACAGCTGCTAGAGAGTAACAATATGGGCTTTTGACTTGATTATAACTTTACAACTTATCTTGCCAATTTTAGATCACTTCTTCAGCTCATAACATTGCCTAGCTTTCAATCTTTGTAGCTTTGATAGCTTGTCTCCCTTTTCAAGCTTTGTCTCCTTGAGTCTTCTTGCTCAATGTACCAGTGCAATCTTCCTTCTAACCACTTATCGAAGCAGAGTCTTTGTGCTCTGTTCTTCCTTCTCCTTAATGTCTTCTTCCTAACACCCTTCAACCACTTTACAATTTGGCACACCAATAACTCTTTCTTCTTGGTCTATGACTCCTTAAATAGAAATCTAGAATTTCTTTTCCTCCTTTAAAATTTGATCAAATGGATTAGGTAGGATTCATTGAATCTAACCCATATTTTGTTCCTTCTAGAACATCATGAAGAATCCTCTTGAATTCACTCAAAAATAGTTTACATAGAATTTTGTGCCACCAGCTCATCATCCTTATCTTTCAACTGGTTCATAAAATTCAAGGTAACAAACTTGTCAGCTTAGATTTGACAAATCTTTGACTTTTCAATAATGTAGTAGCTTTGCACTATTGAAATTTTGATGCTTGGTACATACTGTATTACTCAGCATCAACTACATTTTAGTGATGCTTGAAAGCTACTGTGGATTCACTCAGCATCCACTAAGCCTTTATGATGCTCGAAACCTATTACTTTGCTTGGCACCTAAATATGCTTGGCTCCTTCTATATCACTTGGCACACTACATTTTTCATTTGCTCAACACTAACTTGAAATTTTCTCAACTTGAACTAGCTTGCTTGACACTCACTAATGAACTTAGTTTAAGCTTTGCAATCAAGCTTGTTCCAACTTATTCCTCCAATGTTTCTAAGTCTGACCAACCTCTGTATCTTCAAGTATGTTATCAATACATTATTTTAACTATTTTCTTAGCTAATCCTTGTACTTCATTAAAAAACCATAACTCAACCTCCCCTTAGGTTCTCTTGTTACATCTTGTTGATTAAATCCTCTTCATCAATCAACTAAGTGATAGTACTTGGAGCTTATAACCAATTTCTATTCTAGCAAATAGTAGGTTTGAAATCAATGGCAAAACAATGATTGAAAACATTCTTTAACAACAATATTCCTCTTTTCAATCAATCTTCTTCCACTGTGATCCTTTCAATCCATCATGTCGAAACTGATATCTTTTAACAGCATGTTGAAATCCTTTAACATGGTAAGATTTAATAGTGTTTGTAAGCCTTTAATATCGTAGACCTTTCATAGGGTAGATCATAGTTTGTGATCAAACAATTGTAACCTTCATTGGATACAATTTACAACTATAGTAGTGAAGATTTGTGGATGTCATTCCCACCCTAGTTTTAGCTCTTCATTAGAGGGTTTCTAGAAAACTAACTTATTGTGTTATATTTTATTTATTTCATGCTATGGATGAACATGTGTAGCTATCTATTTCAATTTTCAAGATAAATTATGAGATGGATGAGAGGCGAATATTTTATGGTTAAAGTTTTGAAGTATTGACTCACCCCCCACCCCCCTTTGAGTTTACTTTCCCATTGTTAATTCAAATAATTGGTATCAAATAATTTTTCTCTAGAAAGGAAAGCTTTATAACTTTGAAGAAATATCTTGAAGATGGAAATCTATAATTTTTGAAAGACTATTGAGAACTAGAATATTTAAATCCAACTTGCAATACACCAACTCATGGAATCAAGAGATGAGTTGAAGTGCTCATTAAAGAGAAGGAAAGAGATAGTTTCTGAGGAAAATGACACAAATTACCAAGAGGAAGACACTATTGAATTGTTGCCAGATGGAAACTCAAGCAAGTTTGATGTATTAGTTGTAGATCTGATGGAAAAGAATGGTGCCCTAACTAAGGAGGTCATAAATTTTAAAATAGAATAGGAAGTCCAATTAGTATTGGTATGTGAGATGACTGAGAGGAAAAATAAAGTGAAGGAAGAAAAAGTCATGATTGGAGATGACAAAAGAAAATTGATCAATAGACTAGAAGGGAAGACATCAGAGGTACAAAGGATTGCTAACATGCAACTAGATACAATGAATCAATTAATGATTGCAAATCATGAATTGAATGGAAAGGAAATTGAGATCACAACCCTAAAGTTATAAAATGAACAACTAAGGAATGAACTAAGAAAAGAAAATGTATTTTCTGACAGTTTTAACAAACCTAGTGAAGCCATCAAATACTTTGAGGCGCTAATGAGATCTCCTAGATCTAACAATAAAACTACTAGTTTAGGATACACCAGTACTAAGGAAGGAGAATCATCTAAATGCGATGAACAAAGAAAAAAAAAAAGGTAAGAACTAAAAATGCACTTGTCATAATTATGGAAAGTTGGGTTATACAAAAAATATTTCTAGGAGCAACAATGCAAACTAGAAACCTAAAAAGAAATTCAAGGCTTATTGTCATAAGTGCAACAAGCAAGGAAATCATGTTGGAATTCTTTAGAATAATTAAGATGGGGGGTGAATCAGTTATCCAAGGTCCAGATGTACAAATAAAACTTTTCACAACTTAGTCAACCATAAAACATTTATCATCATGCATGCATCCGCAAGATTATGCAATCACTTAAAACTTATAGGTTACTATCAAGTCAATTTGTAGAAATATAAACATGAAACATAACAAACTTAATGACACACTTGACACGATCATTTACGTGGAAACTCAATTTGGGAAAAACCACTTGTAACATGCTACTCTTTCTCACTCTTCTAAAGTGATGCCATGTGAAAGGCCAACCCTATTAAAGGTTACAATACAAACTGCTAAACATGACCCTATTAAAGGATTTCAAGCACCCTATTGGGAATGAGCCTTGTTAGAGGACTTTAGATCATTCACTTGGAATTTCACCCAATTAAAATATTTATAAATGACTGTTAGGTCAACCTTAATCCAAAGGATTTATCCTAGACTGATATAGTTATTCAGGAGTAATAGAAAGGCTTTCTCTAATAATAACTTGCAGCTCCATTTGTAGATTGTAGATCCCTATTTCAGTCCTACATTCTACTTGGCTTTCACACAATTCAACTCTGATAGCTTGTTCACCCTTTAGGCATCCATACCATTAAGCCTTCTTTCTTAACTCGCTAACATAGACTCTTCACTTAGGTCTCGGAATGAAGCAATACCCTAGACTCCTTGTCTTCCTTAGGTTCTCCCACATGACAACTTTTGCTTCTGACCATCCATCCTTATAAATACAGAATTGAAATATTTTTCCATTCATTCTCCATCATCTAATTTAGGGTTATGATAGATTAGATACGATTCAATGTGTTGCCCCACTTTTCATCCTCTAACCAATAAGTTGAAGTAATTACTTGTGTTTTAGTAAGTTTTTAGTTATTTTTGAGTCTAGGTCTAAGTCCCCTTAGCTGGAATGAGTCTCCACCAAATTTTTCATTTTCCCCTTCTCCACATTTCATAGCCAAGTGATCCTCTATTTTGTCAAAATGATCTTATGGGCAGGTTAGTGCCTAGTCTAATGGAGATTCATGTTGCTCATACAATGATCATTTACAAGTTATATCCATTTTTTACCTATCACTTTATCAATAGAAACAAAAGCTTGTAGAAATCTAGAACTTGTCTTCTTCTTGGTAGGTTTTCAACCCATGAAGATAATTTCCTACAAGGGTACCAAATGATGCATATGAATTAGAAAGAAGAAAATAGAAAAGTACCCTACAATGAATCCACATTCCCTTTATCATTACCAACTTAGAAAAGGTTAAAGATTTGGCATAGCTTTCATAATCAATTCTGGTAGAAAACTCAAAATGAACTTCTCCTCAACTGGTTTTCAACCCATGAAGTTGGTTTTCTCCAAAAGCCGATTCCAAAGGAAAAGAAACAAAAGGTGGGTCCCTATAGAATTTTCACACCTTACTTATACAATTCAAAACCCAAAAAGGACAATGGTTTAAAGATCAATTATAAGGGAATCATTGGTTAAAAAATATGAATTGTCTTCTCCTCGATGGGTTTTCAACCCATGAAGACAATTTTCCAAATTTTAAAGAAAATCAAATTAGTAAGTGGATTGCACTTGTAATTTTTACATAAACTATCTCAAGATGAGATTAGAAAGAATCTAACCATTGTGGGAAAGAGTTAATGAGAAAAATCCAACTCAGCTGATATTTTCCCATGAAGTACTCTATTGTCAACTTCCCAAAACTTAAAGAAAAATGGGAAAGTAAGTATGGGGAGATAGAAAGTTACCATTGGGCCAATAGAATAGTGAAAAGACCCCAAGATATCTATTAAAACCATGCATTTACTATTTCAATACTTCTCTTCTTCAATTCATTCATGTTAGACGAATTCTAAAGATCAACAGATGGATTGAAGCTCCTGTATATATGGAAACATAAATAGTTGATCAAACTACCGCTCTTTCTTTGAACTATTATTCTGCTAATGTGCATAACCTTTTTCAAAGATCAAGTATCTGATACATTAGCTATTCTCCTTAGTTCTTTAATTCAAATTCATTCTCAAAGCCATTGCCACCAAGTTTTTAGGTCTTGATGGTTTGAATGGGATCAAATTTCAATTGTAGAGCTTCATAGATACATCCCTTCATTTTTATGACATGAAGGATTTCTAATGGAGAGTGAAGTTAGAGCCAATCCATCACATTACTAAGAATCTTTGAGGATGTAGGTTAGTCAAGGAATTTGGTTTTTTGGTTGTTGTCTAGGACCTAGAATTGATCTATGAATGTATTAATCATTACAACCTAGACATAATGAAATTTGTGCTACTAGATGATACAGTTTTGATCCCCATCAACAGGCAAATTGTGATGAATTTCTTGTGAGTTATAGAATGAGAGGAGTTCTTAGATTTGACATTCGAAGGAGCCATTTTTGAGTTCTTTACAAATAAGATGATTTGGAGAAAGGAAATCATGTAGACATGGTTCACACCAAGAGTAAGGTTCCTAAGACCTTTTTTGGGACTAATATCAAACTAGAGATCATTGATATCTTGGTCCTTCTACATAGACTGAAAGGCGAGGTAGAAGCTTTGAATTTTGTTGAGCATTGATATTTACTTCTTGGTGCAAGTCATCTGCTCTACCACCCAATATATTGATTGGGATCATGAGGTAAGTGAGATTCTATCCAATGCTCTTTGTGCCACAAAGTTCTACAACACATTCTATATATCCTCTTTCCTCATTTACATGTTAGCTTCTTTACAATTATGGCTAGGCCTCCCAAGGGTGGAAAATTTTCTTGACAATGTGAACTCTTATGAGTTTTACCCATACTTACAATTGGAAAATAGCTATCCAGAGTATGTGAAAGTTAATAATGCATTCACTATGAGAATTTGTAGGGAGCTATAGGGATGTCTAGAGAGGAGATCCAATCCTAAAGCTATGGCAACCCATAGTCGATTTGGAAGTTATTTCATCCAATTCTCATCCTTTTCTTTTCTATGTCTTATAGCTTTTGATGGTTTCCCCCTGAAGCTACTGAGATATCATAGTGATATGATCATAATGATCAAGATCATGCAACAAACTATACAAGTGAAAATGTTGAGTGGGAGTCTGAAGAAGAAAGGATAAAAATTCCCTATAAAGGTGGGAGCTTTCAGTTGTGAAAGCCATTCTAATGCCAAGAACATGCTGAAGGTGTTTTAAATAAAATATAAGTTAGAGATTTATTAAATCTTGAGGCTCATGTTTGATCCAAATGGGTATGACAGGGAGGTGTTGCAGATCAGAAGTGTAATCAAGCACATCACCACCATTGAAGACTACTAGGCCAATTACAAGTACACATTTAAGAGCCATGATCATGCTTTCTCCAAACCAATAGTTGATCAAGTAAAAATGTATAAAATCAATATTGATGTGGAAGGAGTTGAACATGATGGTTAGAACATGTACAGTAACACTTACTTGACCAAGCTAAGAGGCACTTTGATAAGCTTGGAACCTTATGAGAATTTAGGGGAAGAGCTAGATGTAATGATGGGTCAGATCATCAAAATGATTGGAAAATGGGTTGAATGGACCATAGCTAGAAGGAGTCAAAGAAAAAGTACAACTACTCAAGCTTTCCCAATAGTTGTAGTAGATTCCTCTTTCCAAGGAGGCACAACAAGTGCAATATTGGCCATCACCTAAGGGCCAACACAACCATGATATGGAGGTGACCAACCTCTTAACAAGAGTGTTCCCTTGGCTAAGACTTGTTAGCATGGTTCCATCTCAGTGATGAAAACTCCATCTAAAGCTAAGAAGAAGAAGGTAGAGGAACCAAAAGATGTTGTAGCCACTTTGGTCCTCTCAGCTTGTAGTAGCCCAGTTCCATTTGTAAGTGTTGCACTTCTGCTACCGAGTACTCCCCAAGTTCATGTAGTGGATTTAGGAGATGGGGGAAGTAGTGATAGCGAGTCTACTAAATCTAATAAGACAAAGAAGAAGACTTTAGAGGCAAATACATGACTAGATTCTTCAAAGCTAATTTCACAGGCTACAAAGAATTCTTTCTCTTTAGTCACAAAAACAATCACCCCAATCAAGAGAAAGATGTTTAGCATAGACTCCCTCAAGGCTCCCTCCAAGGTGATAGGCACAAATTCATGGCTAGAGGACACCATAGATAAAAAAAGGAAGAGGAGAGATAGAGGATCTCCCAATAAGGATACTCTATCTCTTCTTATTTGCTTTGAATCAACACTAAGTAAAGTTAATAAGAAAATGACCTTGTCCATCCTTGGACAAGATCCTGAAATAGGGCATATGACAATGGAGATTGCAAAGCCTACCAAAGTAGGAAGAATTAAAGATCTATCTACAAACAAGTTTTCCTTACACTTTGTGGATCTTGAGGAGGCTAGACATGACACCAAGGTTGGCTTATGGAAGTCAACAAATGAGGTGATTGAGGGATAGCTAGAAAGTCTTAAATTATCAAAGGTCATAATGAAGGAAAAAATTCATGAACTAAACAACTTCATTAGACAATTAGTCACCCCATTGGAAAGCATTTCTAAAATTCTTATCACTAATAAGCCTACTCTTGTTGATGTCCAAGCATTCACCTCTTAGCTCCAAGAAGATTAACACTTCGGGAAAATCGGTAGAGAGTGGAGTAGGAAACTCAAGTTGGAGGGACTAGCCATTATAGAATAGACTGGCAATTTCATATTGAGGTTAGAAATAGAGAAGGACCAACATCTTAGCTAATAGAGCTAGCTTGGTAGAAGAAAAGGTTAAAAGTGAAGATTGTGTCTCTTTACTAAAGATTATTATCCACATGATGGCTAAGGAGGCTATCAAAGCAAAGATCTTGCCTAAAGGAGTTGAGCCTTTATTTGAGTGGCTACAAAGCATACAATTCAAGCCTAAGATAATCATGGCAGCATAGCAATGGCTTAAGGAAATAGAAGCTAAAGTGAAGAAAGATCAAGATAGAGACTATGAACTCCTAAGAAGTCTACATACGAACTCCTAGACTAGTGGATAGGGGAAGGGAATCATTGGGATAACTATCATGCAAACAGACTTCTCCAATTACATCGATAGTTTGACGAGGATATCTTCTGGTCACTAGAATAAATTTTTTGAACTCCATAAGCTTGGTGGGTTTATACACATGGCCACAGAGGAAATACAAGACTAGCTAAGTGTTTTCAAAGATTTAGCCAAAGAATATTCTAAATGACTATTAAGATATACTAATGTACATGTACATAAGAATGAGGAATTGATTCCAATCATTGTTACCGCTAAGGCCTATATGAAAAAATTAGAAAAGGGAAAGAAGGCAAAGTGATTCATATTCTTTCTCTTTCATATTTTGATATGGACAAATTGGTTCCTTTCCATTTGTCATTCTTTTCAAGAGACAAACCAATTTAAATTCCTTTATAATGGTCATCTCGAAATGCTATATGTGCTAGAAGGAAAGATTAATGAAGGGTCGACTAATTTTTGGTGTGAAATACTTGATGTTGCAGAGACAATTGAATGGTATTTTGTGTCAATTATTTTTAGTTCCATTCTTCTTTGTCCTAATTTTACGTTTTCTCTTCCATCTAAATTAAAACAAGGAACAAATAGAGCTTCATTCCCTGTTTTGAGGAAGTGAACTGAATATGATAATATTGTCATCATAGGTTCAAGGGAAATCCTTTTTGTGTTTTCTTTCAAGTTAGTATTTCTTCTAGTTTCTTGCTAAATCAATTTAGTGTTAGTTAGTATGCATTATTGAATCATTAGGCCTTCTTAGTTCATAAGATGTGTGAATTCATAGATTTAGTCAATCTTAAAATACCATTTCTTGCTTAAGTTAGTCCCTATTTAAGCCTAGCTTGGTTTACCTCTCCTATTCTTAGGTTAAGAACACACCCCATTTTAGATTTAGAGACAAACTTAATTCATTGCAAATCATAGTGCTACATTATGGAACTATACCTAAGAATTTAGAGGAAGGTTAGTCTTTTTAGAAGCAACTTTCCAACTATTGTAACCAAATATTGTTGACAATTTTGGACATCCAAGAGTTAAATTGAAAGAACAATCTATTTACCAACACAATGAATCTACCTCTTATTCCATCTCATTTCTAGAAACTTCTCCTTCAATCCTCTCAGAATTTTCCTCAAAATGGTTTACCATTAATTATGTGCCACCAGATTATCAATCTTATCGTCCACATGGTTCACACAATCCAAGAAAAAAAACTTGTCAGCTCTTATTCTTTAAATTCATGATTCTTCTAATAATGTTGACACTTGGCATTAACTTTCTTTTGATGCTTGACATATACTGTATTGCTTAGCATCCTCTATAAAATCACTCGGCACAACCTAAAGTTTACTAGTGCTTGACATCAACTAAACTTTAGTTGCCATCAATTGTCTCACTCAACTTACACTAAAATAGACCTTGACTTGGCTCTAACTAATTTTTTGCTCAGCTTGCACTAACTTTATTTGACACCTACTATCCACTTGGTCAAGCTTGGCACACAATTTTTTTTTCACTTGTTCTTCTAAACTTGCTTAGTGTAACCAACCTTTGCAACCTTAAGTAGATTATCAATGCACTATGATATCACTACCTTAGTTGTTTCTTGTACTCCTTTTCATATCATATTTTAGCCTTTCCTCTAGGTTCTATAATTACATCATTTGATCAAATCCTCTTCATCAATCAAATAAGTCATGGTACTTAAATCATATAAGAAGTTGTCTTACAAAAAAATAGGAGGTTTGACACTAATGCCAAAACAATGATTGAAACACATTTATCATACTTGTGGCAATCTATTTTCAACAATCTCCCTCTTTGGAATTGATGGTGAACCCAACTAGTCAATGAAACTAACTAGGTTAAAATAGTAAGACCAATAAAATACCAAAAAGAAAATAATTCCTTGTATTGAAATCTCTCCCTCTATCAACAACTTTCATATAGTAAGACCAATAAAATACCAAAAAGAAAATAATTCCTTGTATTGAAATCTCCCCCTCTATCAACAACTTTCATCTTCTAAATAGGTTACAAAATTCTATTTTGTTCTGATCAACAAACAAAAAACTCATCCTTACGACTCCCTCTGAATGACTTCTTATATCTCCCTCTACATTATCTTTATCTTACTAGGTATATGTAATCAATAGATGCACTTTCTTTTGCAACACTCTCCCTCATACTATGTGTTAGGATTCCTCCCTCTTTGGTCAATTTCTTTATGTGTTGTTAACAATGTCTCAATATCTCTTTTGATCAGTTACTATTTCCCTTATCCTATATATATCCCTTATGATAAATTACTATCTCCCTCTTTGACAACAATGCCAAAGACTTGTCATCTTAACATGTAGATATGAACTTTTTTAGTTTCTCCCTTTGTCACCTTGCTCATGATTGATTTTTTAGTTTCAACTCTTTGATTACTTTAGGCATCTCCTAAAGTAAGATCCACTACATCAATCTGTAATATATTTCAATTAACTAGTTTGATGCAGGACACTCCTCTTGTTTCTTACATAGGCTTTGATAGGGGTATCACCTCTAGTTTACCTTTTAGATACTCATGAGCATTCTTAGGTAATTCTTTTGTGAAGATATCAACAATTTTCTCTTTTGTGTTAACATATTCCATCTTCACCTTTTCATCTTGAACTAATTCTCTCAAGTAATGATACTTGATTGCAATGTGGTTAGTCTTTGTGTGCATGACAGGTTTCTTTGATATATAAAGTATCACAATAAAGTACCACTAGTTTAGTGATCTCTTCCTTGTTTCATTTGAGTAGCTATTTGATCCATACATTGTTTGTACAATTTACTATAGTAGCAACATATTCAACTTCAACAATAGATTATAAAGTGTAGTTCTATTTCTTTCTAGTCCATGTTACTACCCTCTTGCTTAAGAAAAATGCTCCTCCATTAGTGCTCTTTCTATCATAAATATTTCTAGCCCAATCAACATCAATATAGGCTCTTAATTCAAATTTCTCACTTTTCTTGTAATATAGACCATATTCCTCTGTTCCTTTCAAATATCTCATTATTCTCTTTACAACCATAAAATGATTCTCCTTGGGATTAGTAGAGAATCTTGTAACTATCCCTAAAGATAATTCAATATTAGGTTTGTTATGTACTACATACTATAATTCACGAATCATAGACCTACATAATTTTTGATTCACCTCAGCTAAATCATCTTTTTTTGACAATTTATGTCCTATCACCATAGGTGTACTTACTTGCTTAGAATCCTCCAATCCAAATTTTTTTAGTATCTCCTTAACATACTGTGACTAAGTGATGTATATACCATATTTCATTTGGTATACTTGCAAACCCACAAAGAACATGATTTCTCTGAACATGGACATTTCAAATTCTTGCTTCTTTTCATTTGCAAAAGCCTTACATAAAGCATGTTGACATCCAAATATGATATCATCAACAAAAAATTTAGATTAAAAAATACCTTTTCCTTTCTCTATCTTCAAGTATAGATTGTTGTTATCATTGGTCCTTTCAAATATAATCTTCACAAGATAATTTTGAAGTCTCTCATACCATGCTCTTGGTGCTTGTTTCAAACCATATAAATATTTGTGTAATCTACATACCATGTTTTTATTGTTAACATCAAAAAATCCTTCTCGTTGTTCTATATAAACTTGTTTCTCTAATATAACATTCAGAAATGTAGATTTAACATCCATTTGATAAACATTGAAACCTTTGTATGCAAAATAAGCAAGTAGAGTTCTTACTCTTTGCAATCTAGCAATAGGGGCAAATGTTTATCCATATTCAATTCCTCCTTCTTGTGCATATCATTTCTAGACTAATCTTACCTTGTTCCTTATGACTTCACCATTTTCTTCTAGCTTATTTTTGTATACCCACTTGGTGCCAATCACATTTTTGTCTTCTAGTCTAGGAACTAAAATCCAATATTTTGTTTTTCTCAATTTCTTCAATCTCTTCTTCCATGGATTTACTACAGTCCACATCTTCTAAGTCATCTTTCACTATTTTTGGTTCTTTCATGCTTAACAAACATGTATTGTTTCTCAACTTGTTCCTAGTCATTGATCTAGCATCTTTATCTCCACTGATTTGTGTAGTAAGATGATGTCTCTTGACATATTTACACAATCATGGTTCAATTCTATATCTTCATTTGGTCTCTCAACTTTTGAATCACTATGTACCTCTTTTTCAGGTATTTTAGCATCTCTTTCATGTACACTAATCTCATAATCAAAATGTGCCTCAAATTCATTCTGAAACTTGGCACTTGAAGGTAGCTTGCTTCTTGAATGCAACTTGACATTCATAGTATGTGACTCAGTAGTCATTAAAATTTGCTATTAGTTTGTAACTTGATTTGTAGCATCTTCTTCGATAGGCATACCTTCATAAAAGTATACAAGTAGTTTGTATTCTTCTAGCTCTTTCATATGTTCAACCTCATATACTTCTATATATTCATCGAATTTCACATTTTCACTTTCCACAACTTTGTTAGTATTAGTATTTAAACACTTATAAGCTTTACTTCTTGTGAAATATCCTAGGAATATACCTTCTTCACTTTTTGCATCTAGTTTAACATTCCTAAAATCTTTGAGAATATAGCATTTTCTTCCAAATACCTTAAAATATTTTACATTGGGTGAATATCCATATCATAGTTCAAAAGGTGTCAAATAATTACCTTTCTTGACTTATAGATGGTTTAAGGTATAGACAACTATACTTATAGCTTCTCTCTAGTATTTCAAAAAAACATTTTTCTCCATCACGAGTGTCCTAGCACAATCCATTATAGATCTTTCCTGCTTTCAACAATTTCATTTTGTGGAGGGGTTGTAGGCTTAGATGACTATCTTTTGATTCCTTGGTCATTACAAAACATCTCAAACTCATTTGATGTAAATTCTCCTCCTTTGTCAGATCTCAAACATTTCAGACTTTTAATTGTTTCCTTCTCAACTCTTGCTAAGTACCACTTAAACATTTGGAAAGCATCATATTTCTATTTTAGAAACATAATTGTCATCATTCTAGCATAATAATCAATAAGTATCATAATGTACTTATCTCCTTTGTAGCTTTACACTTCAATTGGTCCACACAAGTTAGTATGAACAATCTCTAGTATTCCTTTAGAGGTATGAGTTTTACTCTTAAAACTTGACTTTGTCATTTTTCCTAACTAATATTATTTACACATTATATTATCAGGCTTGTTCAATTTAGGAAAACCTCTAAATTTTCTCATGTTACTAATACTAACCAAGTTATCAAAATTAACAGGACATAACATCTTGTGCCATAGCCACACATCATCAAATTCTACAACTAAACAAGTAGCAACATCTATATTACGGTAGAATAGATTACTCCTAGGTTGAACACCCTTTCTGATCAATTTTTCATCAATATCAAATATCTTAGAAATCTTATTTTCAAACTTAACCCTACATCTTGAATTATTTAGTAGTGACACACTCAACAGATCATAGTTAACTCCTTCCACATTGTAAGCATTGTCACATTAAATCTTTTTAATGAGTTTGATAGAACCTTTTCCTTTTATCAAACATTGTGCATCATTACCAAATCTTACGATATTTCCATCATAACAATTCAAGGTAATGAACTTACTTTTTTATCGAGTAATGTGATGTGAACACCCACTATCATTGATCCATGTGTCATTCCTATTCACACAAGACACAAGTGTAGTTGCCTCATCTTCATTAGATTCATTCTTCATTGCAACATACACCACTTTATCATCATGTTCATCAGATTTATCTCTTGTTTCCATTTCATCAATATAGCAAGGCTTCTTTCCATTTTCATTTTAATCTTTTCTATCTTCATCTCTTCTACTTTTGTACTTGTCACCACCTTTGTAGTTTTTCTTCTCTAGACATCTAGCAACAATATGACCAACCTCATTGTAGTTGAAGCAAATGATAGGTAGTTTACCTTTAAACTTTCCTTTACCTCTATGATATCTCCTTGCTAGTAGTTCTTCAAGTTGATCTACATCCTCCTCATCTATCTCACTATTGCTGGACACATATTTTGTCTTTTTCTTCTTTACATTAGGTTCTTTCAATAAAAACTTAGGTTTAAAAGAATATTTTATATTTTTAGGTTTGTAATTATCAAAGTTAGATAGCTTAAAAGCAGGGAGCCTACCTACCAGACCTTCAAGATTTAGAGTATTCCCTAGTATACACCTTAGTTCTTACATTGTAGAAACTCTAATAGAATATAAAGGCAACCATGTTCTCAAACCTTTTCTTAGTATTGTATCATCATCTATTGTACTAGTAGATCCTCTTATTGCATTTACAACATCTTTTATCCTTAAGCAATATTGAGCAATATGTTTACCTTCTTGCATTCTCATACCATCAAACTTACCTCTAAAACTCTCATATTTGGCTCTTAAAAATTTCTTGTCACCTCTATAGATAGTATGTAAGACATACCACATTTTCTTTGCACTTTAAAGAATTTTGATATCATCAAACTCAGCATAGCTTAGGGCAGAGGTAATTTCCAATGTTGCCTAGTTGTGTTCTTTCTTTTCTTTAGATTTTCAGTAGTTAGGGCTCCAATAGGATTAACATGCTCAACAATGATGGTAGATTGTGCATGATCTCCAAGTCCTCCAAGGTGTAGCTTCATCAAAATTTTCTATTCAGAAAAGTTATCTCTATTAAGCTTTATTAAGCTTCGATACCTCTCTTTTTGACATCTTGATCTTTGTGCTTCTAGTACCTTTAAAATAGTCCTCTTAAGCAAATGGCCATGATACTAATTGTTGGAATTCTTTGCAATAACTAAGAGAGGGGGTTAATCAGTTATCCAAGGTATAGATGTACAAATAAAACTTTTGACAGCTTAGTGAACCCATAAAACATTTACCATCATGCATGCATTAATAAGATTATGCAATCACTTAAAACTTGTAGGTTACTCTCAAATCAATTTTCAAAAATGTAAACATGAAACATAATAGACTTAATAACACACTTG
Organism: Cupressus sempervirens; assembly: GCA_028749045.1. NCBI lineage: Eukaryota > Viridiplantae > Streptophyta > Pinopsida > Cupressales > Cupressaceae > Cupressus > Cupressus sempervirens. The sequence continues at coordinate 689,374,047 of CM053784.1, forward strand.
ATGCAATGATTTACATGGAAACCCAATTTGAGAAAAACCACTAGTAGCATGCTACTCTTTCTCACTCTTTTGAAGCGATGCCCTGTGAAAGGCCAACCCTGGTAAAGGTTAAAATACACACTGTTAAATGTGACCCTATTAAAGGATTTCAATCACACTATTAGGTGTGAGCCTTGTTAGAGGACTTTAGACCATTCATTTGGAATGTCACCCAGTTAAAGGATTTACAAATGATTGTTAGGTCAACCTTAATCCAAAGGATTTACCCTAAAATAATACAATTATTAGAGAATAGTAGTAAGGCTTGATCTGATAACAACTTACAACTCTATTTGTAGATTACAGATCTTTGTTTCAGTCATCCATTCTTGTTGGCTAACTTTTCAATGTAGACTCTTCACTTAGGTCATTGAATGAAGCAATACCCTAGACTCCTTTTCTTCCTTAAGCTCTCACACATCCCAAACTTTTCTTATGACCAACCATCCCTATAAATAGAGAACTAAGATATTTTTTCATTCTTTCTCCATCATCCAATTTAGGGTTAGGAAAAATTAGGTAGGATTCAATGAACCTATCCCAAAGTACATTTCATTTCTAGGAACTTCTCCTTCAATCCTCTTAGAATTCCACTCAAAATACTTTACCATGAATTCTATGCCACTAGCTCATCAATCCTATCTTCCACATGGTTCACACAATTCAAGAAGAAAAGATTGTTGGCTCAAATCCATTGAATTCACAATCTTTCTAATAATGTTGACACTCAACATTAAGTTGGTTTTGATGCTTGACACATTTATTGCATTTCTTGGCATCCTCTATAAAATCACTTGACATGAGCTAGAGTTTACAGGTGCTTGGTATCAACTAAACTTTAGTTGGCATCAACTATTTCACTTGGCTTATGTTAAAATATACTTTTACTTGGCTCCAACTAATTTTTTGCTTAGCTCGCACTAACTTTTCTTGGCACCTACTGTCTACTTGGTCAAGCTTGGTAGACAAACTTTGTTTCACTTGTTCTTCTAAATTTTCTTAGTGTAACCAACCTTTTCAACCTTAAGTAGATTATCATGATCCATGAAATCACTTTCTTAGTTGATTGTTACGGTACTCTTTTTCATGTCATTACTCAACCTTTCCTCTAGGTGTTATTGTTACACTATTTGATAAAATCCTCTTCATCGATCAAATAAGTGATAGTACTTAAAACACATAAGAAATTATCTTACCAACAAATAGCATGTTGGACATCACTATCAAAATAATGATTGAAACACATTTATCATACTTGTATCAATCTATTTTCAACACATCAGGGACATGAATGTAGGACATGGACCTCAAGAACATGAAGATGTGAAGGATATTGCCACAATTTTTAGAAGTATGTACATAAAGCATATGAATATAGATCTAATGCTAAGTGGACATCTGACAAGTAGACAAAGGTACAACACAATTGAAAATCATATAATTGGGATTACATCAAAAGGTGCAATTGTCACTATTGTCAAGAGTATGGACATATTCCTAAATAATTGAGTTAGAATACATTTTAGAGAAAACTACAATAGATGGTTGAGTGAGACTACATGGTTTAGCTATAGGAGGATTGGTCATATAAATAAAAACGAACCAACCATATCACCAACAATAAGTAATGGAAACCATAAAGGCAAAGAAAAGGTCAACATTGAGAAGGTCAAAGTGTAGATGAACAAAACATGGAAGAAGAAGGAAGATTGCAACACATCAAGTTCAAATGAGGTCACTTCATCCAATGGATTAGGTGATAACATCACCCCCAACTAAGAAATCATAAGGTATATGTGGGATTCATATTTCAAAAGTTAATATATGCATGAATTAAGATGCAATGTATTGTTTAGAACTTGGAAGAAATATATAGTTTTGTTAGTTTTCATTTTTTTTTCCAAGTGATGGAATTATGCTAGTAATGGTCAAGCTCACTATGGTTATCAAGCATAGTGGAAATCATATGAAAGCTAAGCTTACAACTGTATAAGCAATAAGCATTTTTTGTCAAATATCAAGGGTGATGTAGTTTATTTTTGACTCATTTTCATTCATCAAAGATTGAATACTACATGAAGAGCATAAGGTGAATTGAGGAGAAAGAATCAAGTGTTTACAAGATGTATTCAACATTTACTCATCATCATTCATTAGATTTACAAGGTATTTATTAAGTGTCAATTTTTGTTGTTTGAGTTTTCGCAAACCCTAGTTACATAAATGGCATCTAGCTCTTTTGCAAATGTTATCAAGGAAGGGAAATAAATTTTTAATATGAAATCAATCAATAATGAAAGTAGGGTATGTGCAAGATCATGGTGTGCCAAAAAGTAGCGATCTGAAAAATTTGTAGTTCTAAAATATCTCAAACCATTTCAAAATCTATATCAACTTTTTTCCCACTCACCTTGATACTAAATGAAAACAATTAATATCTTTCTAAGGTCTATTATATCTTTTCATAACAAACCTATATGATCAACATTAAAAAAATCCTTAAAATGTGCTCTTGGCCTATTTTTATGTGATTTTTACTTCAAACATGTAGTTGATGACTTTTTTTTCACCAAAATTTGATGAAATGAAAAGGGTTTCTTAAGAATGCTCTTATACTTCCATAAATGTAAGGTTTGTCAAATTATGAGTTTAGTAAGTAATTATTACTTATTTTCTAATGGAGTTACTTATAATGTCTTAAGTGACACACTACTTGAAAAACAACTATAACTTTCAAATGGTTAAACATTTTTTAAATTCAAAAGATGCATCACATTCTATGTTTCTTCTACTATAAGGGAAAAAAATGAAAAAATGAATTTTGCAAAGTTTTGAATTAGTTAAGGTGGTTAGACATGAGAGTTGTTTTATTTCAAAACTACTAAAGTAAAAAAATAATTATTTATTATTTATTTAGAATAAAAGTACCCAAAAATATGTGTCACATCCACAGATGAGTCTACTTCTTATATCTAGAATATTATTAAAAAATATTATCATTTTATTTTGATTAAGGTGGTCAGACATACATCTACTTCTTATTTTTGTTCTAAAATTTTTGTAATATTGCATTAAAATTCAAAATTTTGACCAATCAAATTTTCTTTTTTGAGATAAGTCCTAGTAGTTTAGAATGTAGATTCAATTTGATATAGATTCTTTTCTCTCAAATTTTTGATATAAAGTTAATAAAAAGTAGAAAACTACACATCAAGTTGACATAACCTTGATTTTTTGACTTTTTATTGCTACTTAAGAGCATAGTTTGGTTGACCATGATCTTGCACATACCTAGTAGACAACCACCTTTCGGAGATATTGTTGAGATAGCATACAAGGGAGACTCGTCTGGTGTGCTATCGATGATACCACTACAAGTTTTAATGATACAAGATGTTAGATGTTGCTAGACTAAAAATATAGGAGATGTTGGAGACATGGAAATAAGAGATGCATATAGTAAATTATGTGATAATGGAGTTTTGAGGGATGATTTCACTATTTTTGAATGGAAAGGGTTAAATTATGCCTTATATTTTCCCTAAGTCTTTAAGAATGATTGGATATAGATTGTTCTGAGCTATATTCATAGTAATTTCATTTGGTTGGAGAATGGACCCATTAAGATCACTAAAAGGATCATCAACTAAGTGGTAGGGTATCCAATCCTAGACAGACCTAAAACCATGCAAAGTGATGCAAAGGACGTAATTAAGAGAAATGCAAGAGTAGTAAGGAATAAGAGAGGGATGCCCATAGATAAAATATTTGATCCCCTAATTGACTTTACAGTGAGAGTAATTGCTCACAAGTTCTTTAAATCAAGCTGATTGAACAATGCATCTTGCATGGCTGTGGATTTGGGTTACAAGATAGTGAAGAAAGACCACACTTATGACCTTGTCGAGTTATAATGTCAATAGTTATCAAAAAACCTAGAGACATAAGGAAGAAAAAGAGTGCATAATGTAAATTTTGGTTCACTTCTTGTCTACAAATACTTCTATGTGTAGAATACTTTTCCAACATTTGGTCAAATAGCATGGAAGACCAACAAGCTAGTGATATTGCATATTTCAGAGTTGATAGAGAAAATAGGAGAGAATTTTGAAATAGTAATGACAAGTTACTTTGAAGATTTCAAGAAGTCTATGAAGAAAAGACAAAGGATTCTATTGTCACAAGTGGAGAACATTAGAATTATGTTTTCTTTTTAGTGGATGATGATTATACATATGTAAAGGAAACAATACCTAGGGTCAGATGGCTCAAGCCATTGCCTTACAAAATCAATGTAGATGAGGAATATGCAGGCATCACAACACTATGGGTAGAAGAATTTGACAAGTGTGCCACCTCAATTGGAAACTATGAGGAAGCCAAATCAAGAATCATTATTGACTTGAAGATAGATACTATAATAAGGAAGAAGAAAAAGCTTGTGAAGAAGCTACAAGAGAGATTTGGTGAAGGAGTAGAGGAAGAAGAAGAATAAGATGAAAATGATGAGGAAGAACATCAAGTTAAAGCCTCATTGGTGCTCACTCAAGGCCAAGGAGAAGATCAAGAAGAGAATGTTGAAGGTGCTGAGGGAGAAGAAGCTAATGAAGCACCTAAGCCAAGTAAAAATAAGATGAAAGAAAAGGAGACTAAAGTGGAGAAACCCAAGAAGAAGCTTGTGAAACTTTCACAATAGAAGCCAACAGTACTCGCTACTAGGTCAAGCATAAGGGCAGACTTGAAGCAAGTAAAGGAAGTAAATAAACCAAAAGGAAAGAGATCTATTGCCTTAGTAGAGCTGAGTATGCTTACAAAGAAGGCATATGCATAGAGAAAATACCTTCCTATAGCTGAGTTAGATGAGGAGAGGACATAATCAAATGACATCAATCAATTTTAGGTGGAAAGTTTCAATCCCTCATTAGGTATAGACAACTTGTGTGAAAATATTAAGAATAATGTAGATTTTTCTAGTTTTGCACATGATGTATTTGATAAGTTAGGAAATATTGATTAGAATAATGTGGAGGAAGCTATATATAAGATGATGGCTACATTTAAGTCCACAACTATAGAGATTGCCAACTCATTATGAAAGATTCTTTATGACTGAGTTGAGTAGAAGTGGTAGTATAGTTTGACTACAGAAAGATAGATTAGGGAGACTACACTTGCTAGAGTAATGTCTACTTTTAATAAATCAATGATGACAATAGCCATGAAGAAATTCAAGGGGAGATTCCCCCAAATATAGAGCTTTTAGTATTTCAAAAAATAATTTTGAAGAGGTTGTCAAATAGAGCACCCAAATATTGAAAGTCATCTATGGGTTGACAACAACAAAGCCAAGTGACCAAGTTCTTGAGGAAGTTGGAGATAACAAAGATTAACAAGGACAAGAATTCCAAGTCTAGGATGGTCATGTGGGAGGAACTAAAATAGAAACAATAGTAGAGGCCATAGTTGATGATGAGTTGCAAGATGATTAAAATGTACCAAAAGTACAAGTGCCAAGTGTTAGCCCTCTACATGTAGACCAAGTGAGTCAATAGGACTCAATACAAATTAGGGATATTCTTGACAACTCTACTCATAACATCAATCCCTTGATAGTGAGAGACATGAAAAAACTTTTGATTAAATGAACCATTATAGTAAAATTACATAGCCATCCTATATTGGTGAGAATAAATGAGATTGAGAAGGAAGAATTGGCATCTATAGGAGAAAAATCACAAGAATCATCCAAAGTGCCCCCTCAATCTACAGAAGCACAAATTGTAAAACCCCTTCTGGTATATCAGGAAAAGGGTGTAGTGACACTAGATGTCAATAGATTAGTCTAAAATCCTTTATTGCAAGTAATATTAATTGTTGAAAAGGATAGGATAGAAGCCCACATTGGTCAGGAAGCGAACCCTGCACCTATCTCATAAGTGCAAGGTGAAGATGACAACACAGATAAGAAGGATATTATTGAAGAGTTAGTTTTGACTACTAAGATAGAGTAACATATTTCTTTATAGATCATGGTTACCCTACCATCTTTTTTATCAGCTCCTACTAGTTAAAATTCTTCAACAAATGAGTACAGATGCTACTCCCTTACAAATATCAAGGCCTAGTCTTAACACATCTTAGTATGTTGAAGGTACATCTTACGGAGATGTAAAATTAGATGTGGTGGTTGAACTACCAAAGTTTGATCTTGCATCAATCACCATATAAAAAAATTAGTATTCTACAGGAAATTCTTGAAAGGAGGAAATAACAAGAGTTTCTTGGACAAGAGAATAAGCAAGAAGAAAGCACTCCATGACATCAAAGAGATATTTCTTGATGCATTTAGTCTACCAAAGCTAAGTGAAGAAAAACCAATCATTGAGAAACTAGTTAATATAGTTGATAAGATTAGAGATGAAGACCTACTATACAATGTTAAACTTCTAGAATGCTTAGAAAAAAAGTTTCACTCTAACATTCTTGAAAATATTTCTAGTGCTACTGCAGTATGACATGTTGATTTATCAGCTAAAATGGATGATGTGGAAAAGGATTTGGAGAATATCTTTTCTCTATACACAAATATTTTTTATGTGAGTTTATTCACACAAGAAGTATAGAGTGTTATTGACTAGCTATAAGGAGATCTATAGTCCATAGGTACAACACTGAAACTTTCTTCTAGTCAAAGCCAGACTCATTTTTAGAGATCACTCTCTACTCAAGGTAAGATATCTACATTACATTCACAAGATATAAACATAAGCACTAACTTGATTTGCATCCAGGCCATGTTTACCCCACAAATAGAAGTATTGCATAAGGACCTAGCCTTCATTGAAACATTAATGAAGAAAGATAATCAACTTTCTACACATGATGGCTTAGTTGACCTTGTTGCCCAACTAGTTGTTCAATACTGATCTCTAGAGGTAGTAGGTAATAATTGGAATGCAATATGAAAAACAATCATGGAGGTCCACAAACCTTTTTGGACAAACACACTATTAGTGTACCACCTAATTGACATAAGTGTCAAAAAATGGGGGAAAATAAGGTTTTTTCAAGAAAGGGGAACAAAATTATGATATAGAAACAAGGGAAAACAATAGTACTACACATTTATTCAGCATGAGTTATACATAATTCAAAAACAATAAAGAGCACTCAACTCAAGGGGAGTTATAAAATTTTGGAAAGGTATGATAATTACATCATCAGTTGTGCAAAATTTTGAAAACTTGAAAATTTGTATGAGATACAAATTATTTGAGTTATCCACATAAGTTAGGTTGTATATGCATGACAAAGTGCTTCTACCACTCATATTAAAGGGGGGGATTTTTGGTCTCATTTTAGTTTTGACAAGGCAGTGACAAAACACTTAAGTCATTACTTACCAAAACTTTGTATGTGTCAAGTAAGTAGTATATGTTGATTAATATATGTAGTTAGTGTTGAGTACTAGTATGTGTCAAGTAGATAGTATGTTTTGAGTCACTCAAGTGTCGAGTAAGACATATATGTCGAGTGATTTAGATGCCGAGTCATTTAGGAACTAAGTTACAACATTAAGGATATAGTGAATGTTGAGCATCAGAGCTTTCAAGTGCCAAGTAAAAGAAATTTGGCATAGGCTTTTGTAATGGCACAAAATCCTATGTAAACTATTTTTGGTCTAAAATAAGAATTACTTTACAATTCTAGAAGATATATTAAGAATCCCTATGTAGTACATGCAACCAATTAGATACTGGGATGTTCTACGATGAAAAATGGATGAATTACAATCATTGATTCCTACCTAACCCTAGCTCACCTAAGTCTTCTTAAGGAGGGAAAAACATAAAGATTTTTTATTTGTGGATGAGAAGAGAAGGCCAAACGCTAAGTGTAGAGAGATAATTCATCATGACTAAGGAGGTTGTAAGAGAGGAATGAATTGAATAATTAGTTAGAAAGAATAGAGAAGAGAAGTTAAAGGACAAAATAGATACATCTGATTAGGAGGATAAAGTACATATTAGAAGAGAGGAGATCTGATATCTTGTAGAGAGGTTCTAAGTGAAGGATCAAGGTTGAAACATTCTAACATGTGAATTAGTGAAAATATCATAACTGAGTAGTCTTAACAATCTTTTGTAAATCCTTTAATAGGGTGCTTGTCTTATTGTAATTTTAAGTCCTCCAACAAGGCACACTTTTAAGAAGGTGTTGAAATCCTTTAATAGGGTAAGATTTAATAGTCTTTGTAAGCCTTTAATAGGGAAAAAATTTCACAAGATAGATCATAATTTATGATCAAAAAATTTTAACCTTCATTGGATACACTTTACAACTACAGTATTGAAGATTTGTGGGTGCATCCCACCCCAATTTTACCTTCTAATTGGAGGGTTCTCAGATAACAAACTTACTATGTTATGTGTTATTTGTTTCATGCTATTAATGAACATGTATAGCTAGATATTTCAATTTTGAATGTATTCTAGTTAAAGTTTTGAAGTACTGATTCACCCCACCTCCTCTTCTTAGAGTTCACTTTCCCATTATTAATTCCAAAATATTGTAGGCCTTATAAAGGTTTAAATTGTTTTCATTTAGTATCAATATGGTGGGAAAAATGTTGGAATATATTTTGAAATTCTTAGAGGCATTTTGGAAGTACATATTTTTCAGATCGCCACTTTTTGGCACACCATGATCCTACACATACACATTTAATTGTGTAGCTTTTGAGTCAATGTCATTGACTCATGTTTCATGAGAATTGATTCACATGAATGCATTTTTCATGATATAAATGGAACACTTAGCACTCTTTGGATCTAGGTGATGCTCATAGAGGTGAAGTACTAGGACTTACTAGGAGGTCACACATCCTAGTACTACTCCAACTTGAGCATGCTTGACTACAAAGTTTCCTCCATGGTTATGACCACTCTTCTTAAAACCCCGTTTTCAAAACCTTCACCAAGTGTTGTTCCTTATAAACCATTCATTAGAAGTTCCCTTAAGCTCATCAATTCATAAGCATGAGATATCTTTCCACCACAAGTTGAATTTTTCTATTTCTATCAAGGTTTAACTATGTAGTTTTTGAATCAAACTCATTGACTCGTGTTTATTGAGTAGTGATTCACATAAATCCATATCTTATGAAAATAAATATAACACTTAGCACTCATTGGATCTAGGTGATTCCCACAGAGGTCGAGCACCAAGCCTTCCCAAGAGGTCTCCCATCCTAGTACTACTCTAGATTGAGCACACTTAACTACAAAGTTTCCCCCATGGTTAAACGAACTCTTCTTGCAACCACATTTAAAAAAAATTTGCTAGGTTTTGTGCCTTATGAACCATTCATTAGTAATCAACTTAATCTCACCAATTGATAAGTAGGAAATATTGTTCTACAGCAAGTCAAATTGTGATATTGCTATTATGATTTAACTATGTAGTTTTTGAGTCAAATTCATTGACTCATGTTTCATGAGTAGTGATTCACATGAGTCCATCTCCCATGATGATAAATGGAATACTTAGCACTCATTGGATCTAGGTGATTCTCATAGAGGTGAGCACACTTAACTATAGAGTTTCCTCCTCTATGGTTAAACCCACTCTTCTTATAACACCATTTGTAAACAATTCACCAAGTGTTGTGCATTATGAACCATTCATTAGAAAGTAAAGTCTAATATAACTAAGAGGAGGGGGGGTGAATTAGTTATCCAACTATTAAAATACTTATCAACCTTATTAACCTTTAAGCATGTGAATAATATAATTAGCAACCACAACAATATACACAAACACAATAACACTAGATATGTTAAATAGGGAAATCCTTGATCATAGGGAAAACCCCAGTGGGGTTGTACTCACAAAATGATGTACCAATATAAAATTTCCTTATTAGAGGACAGACTTTGTTAGGAGCCAATGAAATAAATTATGTACATATTAGTCCCCGTTAGGTGACTTTGAATCCTTGTTAGGATATTCTAACCCTATTAGGAGTTGTACGAACCCTGTTAGGAGTTGTAGAAGGTAGATGGACCCACTGTACAAATAACTTTGGGGGAAAGACTAGTGAATTCATACTCCAACTAATCTCTATATCTTATATAATACTAGAAATGAACTATACCTGCACTTCCTCTAATGTAGGGAGAATATGAGGGTACCCCTATTAGAGATAAATTGGATCCTTGCAAATAACAACACAATAGAAACATAACAACAAAGAAACAAAAATGCAGGATCTAATAGCAAACCATAACTCTTTATTCATAGATAATTAATTACATACAATATGCCTAACTATAAGGCCTTTCGAGTTAGGGCCAAATACAACAACAATTACAATAATATACCTACAAAATCTAATAAGTTCCAACTTACAACTAGTCCAGATCCACACTCTAGTGGAAGCCTCCAAGGAAATATTACTTGTGCTCACAAGTCCACCAAGAAATCTCTTATTTTTAAGCCATGACTACTAGCTCTTCAAAGTTCCCATCCTCTTTTCCAAGATGGATGATCATAATTACTAAATACTCCACAAGACCCCTACTTATACCCAACTAAACCACAAGTCATCCCAATTCATTATAAATTAAATTAAAACCCTTACATTAAATATATATCGCGCCATGAGTCGGCTACAACACAAATTAAATACCCAAAGTTGACTCACAAACAACTTAGCACCTAAAGGAACCAAGACCAGGTCGAGTGTTAGGAAAACCAAGTTGAGCATTAGCTTGAACACTAGCATTTCTGAGCTCCCAGTGCATGTCAAGCAACCTATACAAGCCAAGAAAATAGAGATTTCTAAGCAATTTGTATCTATTGAGCTTATAGAGTGTGTCAAGAAACCAACATATGTCAAGCTACTTCAATAATAGAGCCCCTTCAAGGACGAAGTTCCTTAGCCATAACTACACACTTTATAGACTAAGTACCACTGTTTGGTGAGCAAGTCCACAACATTTAGCCAAAATACCTCCAATCATGCAAGATTTCAAGAAAGCCTAGGATACTCTAATACTAGACACCCCAGGCTCAAAAAGATGTTATTAGAATGTAGAATAACATCTTCTAGGATTCACCACATAAATCTCAAATTGGTTCTTCACATACATATCCTCCAAGTCTTCAACTTGTACATTCTTTCCCTTGTTCTTCTTCTACTTCTTCATATCCATCCTAGGTGTGCTATAGGTATACTTTTCATACTGTTCTCCAACCTTCTCAGAAAAGTCTCATGATTGAGTGGGAGTAATGGAAGATGAGGGTAAGCTGAGGGTTCACAAGTTTAATGTGTAAAAATTTTAGTTATGGAAGATACAAATGGAAGACTATCTTCATTAGAAGGATTTATGAAAGGCATTGGAAGGGAAAACCAAAAATTAGGGATCTATGACAAATGACAACTTGGATCTTTTAGATAGAAAGATACTTGGAAGCATTTGATTATGCCTAGCACCATAAGTGGAATTTAATACTACAAAAGTAAAGATGACAGAAGAGTTGATGGAGACCCTAAATAAATTGTATGAAAAGCCCTCCACTTCAAACAAGGTATTTCTCATGAAGCATTTATTTAATATGAAAATGATAGAAGGTGGATCTATTGTGGATCATTTAAATGAGTTTAATACTATTACTAGTCAGTTATATTCTGTGGGTATTAATTTTGATGAAGAAATTAGGGCTCTCTTTATTTTGTGTTCTTTGCCTAAAAGTTGAAATGGCTTGGTAATAAATGTGAGTAATTTTGTTTCTAGATCTAGTATCCTAAAATATAATGAAGTGGTTAGTGTTATTTTGAGTGAGGAAACTCATAGGAAAACCTTACATGGATCTACATCAAGAAGTGCTTTCAATGCACAAAGTTGAGGTAGAACAACTAAGAGAGGAAATAATTCCAAAAATTATGGGAAATTAAGAAGAAAGTGAAAAGGGAAGAGGTCTTAATTGAGAGGACCAAATGACTATTGGTACTATGGAAAACCAAGGCATAAAAAGAAAGATTGCTCGACTCGAAAGAAAAATGAAGGCGAAAAGCAATATGGAGACAAGGAGGAAAATGTGGTAAGTAACAAATCTAAAGAGGATGCTTTGCTTCTATCTTTATAAAGTGTTGATGATTCATGGGTTTTATATTTTGGTGCTTCATTTCATGCTACACCTCATAGAGGCTATTTCATTGATTATGTCTAAGGAGATTTTGGGCCTATTTATTTGGGGGCTAATGAACTCTATTAGATTGTTAGAAAGGGAAAAGTTAAGAATAAGTTGTAGAATGAGAATCATTGGATACTACATGAGGTAAAACATGTTCCAAGGCTGAGTAGGAATTTAATTTCAGTAGGATAACTTGGTTATGAGGGTTTTGTAGTTATTTTTAATGATAAAAATTGGAAGGTTTCAAAAGGTTCCCTTGTAGTAGCAAAAGGTGTGAAAGTAGGCACCTTATATCTTTGTACTAGGCATATTGTTCCTTCTACTTTAATTGTTTCAAAGAAAAATGAATGTTAAGGAATAGTTGTTGCAGTTGAGTAGGGAGAAAAAATAGTTGTTGTAGATTAAGATACAATGTTTTGGCACAATAGACTTGGGCACATGAGTGAGAAAGGTATGAAAGTACTTCATTCAAATAAAGTTTTGCCAGGTCTAAAATGTGTTAATATAGATTTTTATGAAAGTTGTGTATGGAAAAGAAAAGAGAGTGAGTTCTATGAAGATTGGGAAAGAAAATGAAAAGGACAAATTAGAGCTTGTGTATACAGATGTATGGGGACCAGCTCAGGTTTCTGCCCTTGGTGGCTCTCATTATATGTTACATTTATTGATGATGCAACTAGAAAAGTATGGGTTTATTTTCTTAGATAGAAATCTAATGTATTTCAAAATTTTAAGGAATGGAAATGCTTGGTTGAAAATGAGACTAGTAAGAAATTAAAATGTCTTAGATTTGATAATGGTGGTGAATATTGCAGTCATGAATTTGAAGATTATTGCTCCACTAAAGGTTTTCATAGACATAAAACTATACCAAGGACTCCACAAGAAAATGGAGTGACTAAATGCATTAATAGGACTATAGTAAAGCATGCAAGGAGCATTGGGTTCAATGTTGGGTTGCTCTTAAACATGTGGATGGAGACTATCAATATTATTTTATATTTTATTAATAAAAGTCTCTCTATTCCTTTGAGTTGTGGTATTCTAGAGGAAGCATGGACTGGTAAGAAGGTGAGTTATTCTTTTCTCAAAACCTTTGTTTGTGAAGCATTTTCTCATATAAATTTTGATAATAGAACCAAGCTGGAAGCTAAGTCAAAGAAATATGTATTTCTTAGATATGGCTTTAATGAATTTAGTTATAGGCTTTGGGATTTTGAAAATTGTAAAATTTTAAGAAGCAGGGATGTCATATTCAATTAGAATGTGTTGTACAAAGATCTAAAATAATATGAGAAGAAAGAAGATGATTATGTTGTGTTGGATGATACTCCAAAAGATAATGTTCTAGCTATTCCTCATGATGTGCAACAACTACAACAATAAATACCACACACACTAGCTAATGTTAGATGGTCAAAAAGGCTAATTAGACCCCCATAAAGATTTTCTCCCTCTTTGTATTCTACTTTACTAACTGAAGCTAGTGAACCTCAATTTTATGATGAAGTTGTGTACGTGGATACTAAGATTTAGTGGGATTTTGTAATGAAATAAGAAATGGAATCTTTGTTGAATAATAAGATATGGGATTTATGCAAGTTGCCTACAGGTACATGAGCTTTATAGAATAAATGGATTTACAAGATGAAAGAACAGGATGGTGATAAGAAAAGATTTAAAGCTAGGTTAGTGGTAAAAGGACTTTTATAAAAAAAGGGCATTGATTTTGATGAGATATTTTCTCCAATTATTAAAATGACTTATATTCGCATTTTTTAAAGTATTGTAGCTACTGAAGATTTGCATTTGGAGTAGCTTGATGTTAAAAAAACCTTCCTTCATGGTGATTTGGATGAAGAGACATATATGGCTTAGCCATAGAGATTTGAGGTCAAAGCTAAGGAGAACTTAGTGTGCAGATTGAAGAAAAGTTTATATGGTTTGAAGCAAGCAGCTTGGCAATGGTATCTAAAATTTGACAATTTTATGCACGTGCATGGATACAATAGGTTTCATTTAGATCATTGTGTTTATTTTAAGAGGTTGGATGATGACAACTACATTATTTTATGTTTATATGTTGATGATATGCTTATAGGTGGGTCTAACATGGATCACATTAAGGGGTTAAAATGCCAAATAGCACATGAATTTTCTATGAAGGATTTGGGGGTGGCTAAAAAAATCCTTGGTATGAAGATTTGCAAAGATAGGAAGAATAGGAAATTGATGTTATCTTAAGTTGATTATGTTGAGAAGGTGTTGCAACATTTCTCTATGGAGAATGCTAAATCTGTTAGCATGCCTTTACTTGGTCATTTGAAGTTGACTAAAGAGATATGTTTCAAGACACAAGAAGAGGAGGATAAGATGTTCAAGGTTCTCTATGCTTCAACTGTAGGAAGCTTGATGTATGCTATGGTATGTACAAGGCTAGATATTGTACATGTAGTGGGAGTTGGTAGTAGGTATATGAGTCAGCCAATAATTGAGCATTGGAATGCAATCAAATGGATTCTCAAATATCTAAGAGGTACATCTAGTAAGTGTTTACACTCTGGAGGTTCTACTACTAATTTAATATGATATGTTCACTTAGATTTATCAGGGGATATTGATACCATGCAAAGTACTATAGGTTATGTATTTATTGTTGGCGGAGTAGTTGTAAGCTAGGTTTCTAGATTACAAAAGGTTAATACTTTATCCACTATAGAGGTAGAGTATGTTATTGCTATAGAGGTAGCCAAGGATATGATATGGCTTGAGTTCTTCTTGGAAGAATTAGTACACCCTTAAAGGGATAATTATTTGTTTATAGATAGCTAGAGTGTCATTCATCTTATAAAGAGTTCAACTCCGCATTCAAAGATAGAACACATTCAGTTGTAGTACTATTTCATTGAATTAGTTTTTGATGATGGATAGTTAAAGCTGGTCAAGATACATATACATGACAATCTATAAAATATGTTTACATAGGTAGTAACAAGGGAGAAGTTGAACTCCTCTTCAGCTTCGATTGGTCTTCTATACTAAATAGGAATAAAGGAACAACAAAGTCTAGGGTCCAGTTTGATCTAGTGGGAGCCTCATGGACTAGTGACATAGCTATAGGATTAGTCTCCAAGTGGGAGATTGTTGTTTAGTGTGGATCCTGATCAGTCCACAAGTGGGAGATTTCTAGATTGTAGTGACTGATCAGGGAAGTATTATACATATTCCATAATTCCTTAGTGGGGTTTGGAGCTATGGTGAGCTTCCAACAGGAGTTTGGGGGTGGTACCCCCCAATACATTCAGGGCCACAAGGCCTTGGCTATCTAGGGATTTGGGGGCAAAGCGCCTGAGAAATTTTTTTGGCCCTACTTTATTGGGTTTTTTGGCCCAACATCTAATTATTAATTATAACCCTAAAGTGGTAAAAATAATTGTATAAAAGGGCTTAGGTTTAGGGATTATTTCATTATGGTTGATGCAAAAATTGGTTCTTGTGATGGTATTGAGATGCAAGGGATTACATACTGTAATCAATTTGTAATAGATGGATCATAATAATATTGGACTTTCTATTTAATGGAAATAGCCTAGGGATTGGGTGAACCATGTTAAATCTTGGCGTCTTGTGTTCTTTTTTGTGTGATCTATTATTTTCTAATATTGTTTATATTTGTGTGTAATTGTTATTTTTGTCTATGGTTTATATCCTAACACTTTTATAATAGTAAACACATTCTTGACACAATCATGCACAACCCTACAATCATATTTCCAAGGTCTACCAAGAAACACATGACAACTATTCATGTCTACAATATCACACAACAATCAAAAAATCAACAAGGCACTACTCTCTTACTTCCAAAGCATTCTCACCTTGCAACCAACCAATTCTATAAGGATAAGGATGTCTCACTATCTTCAAACCAAGTTTTTGAACCATTTCCTCAACAACAAGGTTATCAATACTATCACCATCCATAATCACATTGTAGACTTCACCACTAGACTTGCAACAAGTCCTAAAAAAGTTATTCTTTTGACAAGATTCTATTTTCCTCTAACCAATCAACTCTTGCTAAGTTAGCAACTCTCTCTTTGCTTAGGTTGACTATCCTAGACTACAACCTCATTCACAAAATCAAATTTCCTACCATTAGAAAATTCAAAAAATCTATGCCTTTCCTCACCACATCAAAAAAAATTACCTCTGAACTCATCTCCACCTATAAATATCTATTCAACTTATATAGTTGGTTTAGCCTTTGCCAAGCCATCCTGCTTCTCCTTTCCTCCAACATTGCCTTGAATTTTTCTCTTCAACTTATCTTCTATATTTAGGGAATACTAATAAGAATATTAAACCAAAGAAATATTTAGCATTCCAATCTAATCTTGAATATTGAATCTTAGAACATTGATGTACCAAGCTACCTTCTCCTTTGACAATTCTCTATGCTTAGACCAAATAGCCAACTTGTAGAATTCCTTGGTATAATCTTTCATAGTCATATCCTTCTACTTTAGATTCTACAATCTCTTAAACAACTCAAATTCATAATCAACATAAAGGAACTTATCCTTCAACTTAGTCACCATTAACCTCCATCTAGTGATCTTTATTTCACCTTCCTCTTTTCCATCTCTTTGTAGTTCTTTCAACCAAAAAGAATCACGTTCTTTCAACTTAGTTTGTGCTAGCCTTACTCTAAGTGGATCCTCAATATTTGCAATTTCAAAGTAGTCTTCCAATTCACCAATTCAATCAATTAGATTTTTAGGAGTCAAATTACCTGAGAAATCAAAAATCTTCATTTTATGATTCAACTTCAACCAAGATCTAGGTCTAGCAAACTAACTAGCTCTAGTTCCAATAGGTCTCTCCAAATTGTTAGTTCTATCCTCACCACTAGATCTACAATTTTCAAAGTCTTTAGCAACTTCCACATAACCATCTTTAGTACCCACATGCCTAGGTACACCACCTAAAGCACTCACAATTTCAGCAATCATGCCACTCTTCATCAATGCATTCCCAAATGTGTATTTTTCTCTAATCTTTTCTGAGATCCTTTCTTCCACAACATCACTAAGATCATTAATATCCCTTGGGTCCAATCCTCTTGGAGGTACCTTCTAATATTTTTGCAAAACCTAAGCAATAGGTTCACTAATCTAGAAGATCAATCACCTCCACTAGATCAACCTTCCGTTCTAGACTTTACCCAAGTCTTGGTGCAAATTGCCTCAACTTAAATGTCTCTACACACTCAAGAAAACCTTCATTCTGATACCACCTGATGTAGCGAGAATATGAGGGTACCCCTATTGGAGGTAAAATGGATCCCTACAAATAACCACATAGCAAAAATACAACAACAAAGCAACAACAATGCAAGATCGGATACCAAACTACAACTCTTTATTCATAGATAACTGATTACATGCAGTATGCATAGCTATAAGGCCATATGACCTAGGGAAAAATAGAATAGAAATTACAATAATAGTTCTACAAGGTCCAATAATATCCAACTTACAAACACTAATCTGAGCTAGTCTAGATCCACATTTGGTAGTAGCTTCCAAGGGAATCTTCCTTGTGCTCATAAGCCTACCAAGCAATCTCCTAGTTTCAAGCCACAACTACTAGTTCTTCAATGTTTGCATCCTCTTCTCCAAGATGGACGATCATAATTTCTAAAGACTCCACGAGAACCCTACTTATACCCAACTAAGTGACAATTCATCCTAGTTCATTACAAATCAAATTAAAACCCTTACATTAAATATATGTTGAGCCATAAATTTAATTTCAGTTCACTTTTCAATTTTTCATTCTCAGTTCAATAATTTCTTCTATCTTTCTCCCAATTTCATGATTTGTACCAAGTAGCTGGTTAACCATATCATAGTGATTCTCAGTCAATCTCATGATTTCTTCATCCTTAGAATCCAATATTGTAGTGATATGTCTATTATCTTCTTCAACCAATCTCTTCTGATCTTCAACTTGACTCTTTTGTTCTAGTACTTCACACATCCTATTAGATTACAACTCTTGATATCTTTTTATTGATTTCATCTCCTCGACAAGGTTGTTATTTTCTACACTAGGTCATCTATAACATCATCATATTCATCATACATGTTTCTATCAGATAGTTCTTCAATTACTCCTTAATATGTTATGTCATTCATTTGTTGGGAAATTTCCTTCCTTTTATTCAAAGCCTACTTGAGCTTCTCTTTCGCATCATTGATTTTCTGTAGGGCTATTCTAAGTTCAAAATTTTGATTCTCAATGGTATTTTCAAGCTTATACCTTTCTATGATTCTCATATCTTTTCTTTGAGGTAATGAAATCCATTGTTAAGCATACTAGCTTTGATACAATTTATTGAATTATTATGGAAAGGTTAGATGTTGAGAGGGGGTTAAAGATAAATTATTTATTAATATTGCGAAGCTACAAAAGCCAGCAATCACATTGTCATAGGTGGTTTATGTTAATCACGAGTCAAGGTTGTGAAATAGTGAAAATTGAAGATTGCATGGTCATTGGGAGTTAAGGGTAACCTAATGTTAATGATTGCAATATTGTGAGGATGGAAATAGTTAAGGTGAATAGTTTTTGCAAAGTTGTTAGTTAAGAAGCATTCAAGACATTTTAAGTAGTAACTTAGCCAAAGTGTTAATAGTTAAAACTTAAAACAAATAATCACCTTGTCATGAGTAATCAAGTAGTTAAAGGTCTTTAGGATGTGAAATTGTGAAGGGTACATAATAGTTAGACTCTTAGGCTATCACATGGTCACAAGGAGTTAAAGTTAATTTTGAATTAAAGTGAAAAAGCTATGAATAGTTAACTAGGATAGTGATCTCATTGTCACATCGAAAGAAAATATCATATGAATGAAAGTTCTGAGGAAGCGAAAATGATTAAGTTGAAAAGGTTACCATGTTTAAATCATGATCATTTATAAGAGATAAACAATGGAGATTCAAACCTATAGTAACCATTGATAGATGAAATACAAGATTTGGGAGCAAGGTGACTATTACAAATTAGAGAAGAATATAAATTATTTTGAAGGGTTTCTAACCATTTCTACTTTCTTTATCTAATGCATTGAATTGTAATGATGACTATTGGATTTTTGAGAAATTCAAGTGCTCTATTAATGTAACTTATGAATCTGTAACTAGCCATGAACCTAATAGGGGGTGTATATATGTAATTTTCTAAGTTAATAGAAAAGATCAACAAGTTTCATTTATTTTCTCCCCCTATAGAGGATAATATTAAGTAAGAATTGAGAGTTGTATAGAATGAAGGATTAGATTGATGTCTGTAACTAGGTAATGTGATGTTATAATTCCACTAAAACTAGCATGCCTAGGTTTCTTTTAGTATCTCCTTTGGTTGAGCTAACATGCATGTAGATTAGTTTTTTTGGAATTGTAGGACAAGTACTTGTAAAGCTATTAATATTTGGGCTAATCAAAGTATTAGTATAGTATTAATAGTATGGGTAGTCAAAGTGCTATCTTTCATAAGTATTTCTTCTCTTTTCTAGAGCTGCATAACATCATGCATTTGTGATGTGATGTTAGGATTGAAGTGTGTTGGGAGTTTTCCACTGGGTAAACTTGATTGATCAGAGAGCCACTTAGGGCCATAGATGTCCTTCTTCCATTACATCTCCTTGGATCCCATAGCCTTAGATGCATTTAGGAGTAGAGTTAGTGTTATACCTAAAACCTAACCTATGTTGTTTATGTCTATAACTAATTTAGTTAGCCTCTTCTACTCCTAGGTTAAGAGCATATCCATAGTCACCCTTTTGATCACATAAAAACATCATTCCAATCATATCTTACATATAAGGGAGTTCTACCTTATAATTTAGAGAGTAGTAATATATAACACATACAATGACCCATTTTTTGGTGACATCCTTTGGTTTCCTCACATTATAGGAATCTATTGTTAAGATAAAGGCAAGTTAGAAATAGGGAAAAACTATTAACCAATAGTTTTTTGCAACTCTACTAGGGAGACCTGAAGGAATTTATAGTTATCAAATGATTCTATTGAGGAGAAATCCTAATAGGATCCATGGCATCTCAATGATTAGTATTTTCTATTTTTTAAATTACCCTATATGTTTAAGATTGGTGAGTCTGATTAAAAGGACTGTGCCTTTTAAAATTATGAAAGCGAAGAGGCTAAATCCTTCCTTTATAGAACTTTATCAAACTCACAATTTGGTATTTCATGATATGTTTGATGCTTTAAGAGAAAGCATCATTCGAGAAATAAAATCAAATTTGAGCATTAAAGAAGAACATGTACTAGTTCTGTTATGTAGAAGTATTTGTACCATGTATCACAACATATAAGAATTGGAAGTGAAAATGAAGTTGTTGCAACATTGCAAAAGAACAGTATTGCATTTAAGTGAAGAAGTGAAGGTGACCGATGATGAAGTTTTAGAACTTCCACATGACCTTGTTTCTTATAATTTTTCAGTCTTGCATGAACATGAAGTTTAGAAAAAGGAAACAAATTCGAAGGAAACCTACATTTAAAGAAATAAATTTTGAGAGTGGAGAGCCCTATCAATATGAAGAAGAAACAACTCATGCACGTCCTACAAAAGAGAAAGAAGATGTGACTTCACTGTTACTTATTCTTTTGGAGGTCAAGAGGAATGATGATGAAGGGATTCAAGATTTCATGGACTACTTTGATCAAATATTTTCCAATCCTGAAGATAGCATGCCCAACTCATACAACCAAGTTGTATTCTTCATCCTATCCATGCCTTTGGAGATAAGATTTCAGCTAGAAGAGATTGAGGTATGTGATCTTGGAAATACCAAATAAGAAGTTATTAGGATTGAAAATAGCTTAAATTTATCAAGAATGATGAAAGGAATAAAATATGCTAAGACTCTTAATAATGGGGATGTTCTAACTATTGAGTCTTAGTTTGAAATGTGCCAAAGCCTATTTGATCCTATTGAGATCATAGATTCTTTTTTTGAACACCCTCAAAAGAATATCATGAATGTCAATCCTCAAGTTGCTAAATCTTCTTATTATACCTATATGGATAGCATAGGAATCCCAATGATTGAAGAAAAAAACCTCAGCTACATCATGTCTCAATTAGACCCTATCCTTTACAGAATACTAATTAGTGATGATGATGATGAGCCTTTTTATCAAACTATTTTCCTTCGAAATTTCATTTTTGATCACCATGACCTTACCTATGATGATGAATAACAAGTCCTAGATGATAAAAAGAAAGTAGAAGGCATAGAAAGAGAAATTCTTCCCTTTTGGTCATCACCTATTGACAAATTCTCCCCTAATGAAAAAGGACTTGTTGCAGAAGGCTTAAGGGTAGACGTATTATTTGAGAGCTTGTTGAATGTTCATAACTCCTCTAAAGATGTAGTGAAGTGGACAACAAAAATCTCTTACAACAACTTGGATATAATGGATTTAACTATTGAAGATGAGTTTCTTGTTGTTCTTTCTCATCCTTATGAACTGGAGATTGTTAATCCAAAGTGTGAACCTATTATGTAGAATTTTTTTGAACACGCTAGAGGATGTAAGGAAAGGAGAATCACTCGATGACCCAAGTGAAAAACCAAATCAAATTGAAGAGAGGTCATTGATGATTGAGTTTTTTCCTCCTTCTCCTATGTTTATTCCTACTAATTTCATTCCTAAAGATAATGAAGATGGAATGGAGGATAGGGAAAATGGAGATTACTACATATCTAGGGGGGATTTGCTTCTTGAATGCAATGAAGCAAGTACCCATCCAATAATAGAACTTCTGTAGGAGAAGCTTTTTTCGACCATAGTTGATGAAGCCTACCTATGTGAGAGTGTGATTGAAGTTCTCGGTTACAATCAATCTTCTCCTAATAAGGGGGTCCATGACCATCTTCCTCTCTTAGAATATTATCAGAAAGAGAACATTAAAGGACCTAAGGAGGATGTGGTACTATATAATGAAGCAAGGTTGTTTGGATCTGAGTGGTTTCCAATCAAGTCCTACATACTAGTTGGAGAGTTTGAGTTACCATGTTGTTGCTGCTGCTACAAGTAGGAATCCTACTTAGAGGGCATAACCAACTATGGAGGAAGGGATCCTACTTTAGTCAATCAGTAAGAGGATTCACCTGAATATCTTTTTTTTCTAGTTTTATAAGGTGAGATTCATCTCACCTCTATAATATGTTAGGTTAGGCATGTGTTTAGTTTAGTCATCTCTCCTTTCTTTCCTATTTTCTATGTGTTTTCTTTCCTTTGTGTTGGCTGCCGTATTTCCCAACCACCCAAATGCATAGCATCTCCCTAAATACTACTTTAGACTTTGTAACCTAATGGACTAGGCACTGATCTTTTCTTTTTGGTGTTTTCTATAATAAAGGAAGTAGGTAGCCTATTGTTGTGTCTATTTTTTCTGAGCTTTCTGTGAAGCCTGAGATTGCTAGGTTCCTTCCTAGGCAATAACATGCCTAGATCCCTAGTTAGAAGAAATTGTTTCCATGATTTCAGTTCCCTATATTTTTAAATTTTCTAGGATTAGGATTGAGTCAATGTGTCTAAATTTCCTTTAAGGGACTTCTCTTTTCATCTATTCCTTTGTGTGCATTCAGAAGAAATTTAATGCATTGGTTCATATTAGATTATTAGGAAAGCGAGGGTAAGTTTATGCATTTCCTAGATGAGAAGAAATTTGTTCTGAAACCCTAACTCTATGATCAAATATTTCATTGAAGGCATGATACATCTAAAGGAAGAAATCACATTGCATTTAGAAAAGATGGTGACTACAAAAATTTGGATCGAAACTCAATACCAAGGTACCAATTACAAGAACATCATGAAAACCAGAAAAGTTGAATTGAATCTAGGAGAAGTAGATAAATTCTCACAAATGATGAAAGATCCCAGCCAAAGGTGGTATGAATCTATTTTAAATTCAATTGATGGCTTATATTTAATCTATGTGTCTACATTGCAACATTGACAAGTCAAATAGCTTAGAGATTAAATTCAGATAATTAGATGAAGACTGGATCAACAGATGGCATTTTAACATGGAATTATAATGGTCCTTAGAGATGTATCTTACCAGCTATTAGATCTTAGCAGATCAATGATTATCACATATTTTCTGGTGATTAAAGGTAACCCAGAGTTAGCACGAGGAAGTAGTGAAAGCCATTGATTGCATTGTCAGAGGTGCTTAAAGATGATCTAAGGTTAGTATTGTGACTTGGAGAAAGTAGTAATAGTTAAGAAAAATAGTTATCCCATGGTCACATGTGGTTAGAAATAATCTTGAGTTAAGGTAGCGATAGAGTGAAAGCATGTATCCACATTGTCGTAGGGTTAACCATAGACTTAAGATTTCAAGTCACGACTTGGAAAATGTAGTAATAGTCAACCTCAAATGGTCATTGCAAGGTCATAGGTTAGAAATGACAATTAATTCTAATGTTGTGAAAGCATGATCATAGTTAATGTGTAATTGTTGCTAACTCACTACAGTTCATCGAATGGAGACATGTTGAATTGCGACCTGATGAAAATGATAATTCTAAGTGGTCATTGTTATTTCATAGGTAATTAAAGGTAGTCTAAAATTAGGGTTGCAAAGCTACAAAATCTAGTAATCACATTGGCATAGGTAATTAGATAGTTAAATGTTTTTAACTTGCAAAACTATGAAGGGTACATAATAGTTAGAATCTCAAGCTGGCGCATGAATGCAATGAGTTAAAGTTAATTTCAAATTTAAGTGGCAAAGCTATGAATAGTAAACCAGGATAGTGATCACATCATTGCAATGGGTTAATCATAACCCAGGTGAAGGCTATGAAGGAGTGACAATATGCATGTGTATATTCACAAGGGGTTAAATGAAACCTTGAGTTAATACAGTGAAATAGAGAAAATCAATTGATCACGTCATCTCATTGAATAAAGATATCAAAGGAATGATAGTTGCAAAGAGACAATAAATAAAAGGTAAAAAGGGTTTTCATGCTTTAATCATGATCATTGATAGGAGATCAACAATATAGATTTAAACTTGTTGTGATCATTGAGATTCAAATTATATGAATTTGGCACCAAAAGATCAGAGAAGAGTATGATTCATTTTAAGAGTTTCAAATCATTTTTTTATTACTTTCTCTGATGTATTGAATTCCAATCATTGACTATTGGATTTTTGAGTGATTCAAGTGCTTTGTTAATGTAACTGGCCAAGAACCCTAAGAGGGGGCCTATATATGTAATTTTCTAATTTAATATAAAGGATCGAGAAGTTTCATTCATTTTCTCCCCCTGTAGCAGAGACTATTGAGTGAGAATTGAGAGGTTTATGAAATGAAGGATTACATTGATGTCTATAACTAGGTAATGTGATGTTATAATTCCACTTCGAACTAGCATGCCTAGGTTTCTTGCATTGTCTCATTCAACAGAGCTAACATGCATGTAGATTAGTCTTTCTAGAATTGTAGGACAAGTACTTGTGAAGCTATTAATATTTGGGCTAATCAAAATATTAGTACAGTGTTAATAGTATGGGTAGTCAAAGTGCTATCTTTCATAGGCATCGTTGCTCTTTTCCAAAGCTGAATAACATCTTGCATGTTTGATGTGACATTTTTGAAGTATTAGATAGTAAACAAAAGAAATGGGGGTCCTAACCCCAATTTGTGATGTGAAGCTAGGATTGAAGTGTACTAGGAGTTTTCCACTAGGTAACCTTGACTGGTTAGAGAGCCACTTAGGACCATACATGTCCTTCTTCCATTATATATCCATGCATCACATGGTCTTAGATACATTTAGGAGTAGAGTTAGTGTTGGATCTAAAAGCTCACCTAGGTTTCTTATGTCAATGAGTAATCTGGTTAGACTCTTGTGCTCTCAAGTTAAGAGAATACCCATAGTCACCCTTATGATCACATAAAATCATCATTCCAAGTATATCTTGCATATAAGGGAGTTGTACCTTATAATTTAGAGGGCAGTGATATAACACATACACCAACCCATTTGTTAGTGACATCCTTTTGTTTCCTCACATTCTAAGTGTCTAGAGTCAAAATAAAGCCAAGTTAGAAAGAGGGACAAACTGTTAACCAACATAACACTATCTCAAATGTATACCTTGTTAGGAGATTTTACACACAAACTATTAAGTCTACATTTTCAAAGGTGTTAAATTGTAGCTTCTGTCGGATTGAACTGTTCTAGAATTAATCCTTGTATGGTTATTGTTAATCATTAATTATACATTCTCTAATATATATATATATATATATATATATATTGTATGCTATATATTATATATAATATATTTATATATAATATAGATATGTTATAATTAATAATGTTTTAATTAATAATTAATTAATATATATAACCATAGAGACATGTCTCTTCACAAGACATGCCTCTTGAAGATATATTTATATATCTTGGAAATCTGCAATTGAAACACATAGAAATACAACAATGTTATTACATTTGCAGAGATCTTAAAATTAACATGGTATCAGAGTTGCAGGCTGCAAATGAATAAAATGAAATAGAAAGTGAAGCAAGCTCTACAGTAGCAGATTTAACGCCAAAGAAAGAGTAGAAGATCATCCGATGCTTACTAAATTATGTGAATACTCAGAAATTAAGATCCCCTTTATAGCGATTGGTAGGAATTGGTGAATAGTACAGAATCAACTATGCGAGGGTCTCACTTTTGCTTATGGTAGCGATGAAGATATTCAGGCAAGGAAATAACGTGAACATAACAATTGCACCATTCAGGTTTTCTAGCCATTTCTCCGTGTTCAAACTACAAATCATTTTATATTAAAAAAAAAACCATTCATGGGTTTGTTTATAACCAACCCCATCGAGCCTCCTTCAAGGAAGATTGAATGCCAATGAACGAATGAGGAATATTGTTTGAGCCAAGTTGATGCATAGGCAAGTTGGTAATTAATGGGGAAATAAAACCAAGTAATGTTTGAAGAAACTCTCAATGCTTTAGAGCATTTTGAAGTAGAAAATGGTGGTGTGAATTTTGACGTGGTTTGCTGGTTGATTGTGGAAAGCATTTTGAATTGAATTTTAAGTTAATCCATTGATAATACAAAGAATAGCTAGCATTGAATTTCAATTATTTTGTTGTTACCGTGAGGTGAGAATGTATTAAAAGATGTGACAAGAGTGAATTTTTGTGACGACATTCATCTCTAGTAATTGAGTACTTCCTACGCTTCTTGTTTTGAAATCAGACTCGCTGGTATTGATTTGAGGTGATTAACTTGTAATAAAACTTCTTAAAAGAAGTTTTGGTGGAGTAGAAGAATTTATTGTGTTACCTCACCCTCAAATTACATGAGATGGACAGAAAAATATGCCGCCATAATCTAAGATTCCTATGTGCTCCATGGCATATAACTATAATAAAATAAAACAATTAAATTGAGAACCCTAGCTTCTGTCATGACAACGATATTATACAAGACGACAATATAAGTTATCGAGCCTTATTAAAGACGTGGGTTTATAAATCTGCGTTGCACCTAGTCACCAACAACACCAATGATGAAGTGTGCTTCAAAACATATTGAGTCAAGAGGAACAAAAGTATATCGAACATAAAAAGGAAAGATAAAACAGTGATATGGGCATTAAGTTTTAATAACTTGAGACCATTATATTGGCATTTGTAATAACAATTTTGTGACCATAAAAAATCTGAAGAGTCCACTTTTGATAGCAGCCTTAAGGAAGCCACATCACAAATCTGCAAATATAAAAATAGAGAAAAGTAGCTTGTAAGAGCATCCAGTGGCATTGCAATCACAAGTAAAATGAATAATTAGAAGTAGAGGACGTGCTATCAAGGTTTGTAAGCAATATGGGATTGGCTTAAGCTAACGTTAACCAAGATAGTCTCCAATGATTAAACTGTATGGAATATTAAGAGATGACATCATCTCAATGATGATTTCATATAAAGAGTGACTACCATTAATCAAGGTGCAAGTAAATCTAAGGTCAAGATAATAATAATATTAATAATAATAAAAGACACAACCTTTGGGAAGTATATTTTGCCAAGAGACGTATTTCTTTTGGATTAAAAATATATATAAATAGTGAATCTATTATTTGAAAAGAATAAGTGATAAGAAGTATGTGGAATAAAAGGTAAAATCTGAAAAGTGGATAACATAAATAAGAGTTTATAATTATTATCAAGGATGTAAAGATCAATGACAAGAAGCTTATGTCAATGTCAACCAAAGCTCCAGTATCATGAGTTTATGATGGATAACATTAATTTACAAATTGTATAGTTATGGTTACCAAATCATTTGAACCATTAATGGTTAACTACTTCATGAATAAAGCTCTCAGTATGAGTAATAGATTCATTCTTGTGGCATGAACTCTCTAAATCAAAATATTGGTATATGGTGGATGGGTGTAGAGAAATTCATAACTCACTTTCTTCTATTGATAATCTTAATGAATGTTTGGGTCTTCATTGGATGAAAGGACCAAACTAAAAGAAGGTTAAAACTCAGGAAGAAGAAAGAAGTCACTTATAGAGATAGAGATTGATATCATTTTGAATGATTGTCTCTCATTAAAATTGATATTAATTGAAAACCCTATAATAATGAAGCATGTGGAAATTCTACATTAAGGGGAGATAAGTATTCTTATATTAGTTTAACTCCTAGTAGTTTCTCTCTTATTTTAAATTATTTATGTACTGTGTGAGCTATTTCCCTTGATCTTTTCCTTTGTATCTAAAAGATGATCTTGCAGGAAAAGAAGAATGCTACATTAGGTGCATACTCAATCTTATAATGCTATAATGGTTGGAGCTTCAATGGATGAAAAGAGAAAGTTGGAAATTAGAAAGAAGTCAAATTCGATGTGAAAGTGTTCATTAATATAAGAGTGGTAACTTTACATTGTGGGGGGGAATAATAGACAATGTTTCATTCCCACTTGAACCATCCTTAGAAGAGGAGATATTCCATGACCCTCATGGGCAAATAAGTACTTATATTTTTTACATTTATCTATTCATTTATTTTGTAGGATATTATTATAGGAAAAGAAGGTTGGTACTTCAAATATGCTACCAAATATTGTGTAGACTAAATTTAATAATAGTAGTTCCAAAGGCCCTGATGATCAAGTTGGATAAAGTGAGAATCTTGAAACAAATATCCATGATGATTGAGATTATGAATATCCTTCTTTATTAAAAGGGAGTTTTACACTTCTAAGGGAGTCTAGAAATACATGGATGTGACTTCATGATTCTAATAGGCCACACCTTGTGAACATGACAAGAAAATGAAAAGATCCTTAAATAACTTGCATAATCATATTCTAGGTACCGAGTACGTAAAATTGCTCGATGATATAAAAGTTGGAATTTCACATTGTGGAGGGTAAACTTAATAAACAATGTTCAAATTCCCACTTGAAACCATCCTTAGAGAGGAGATTTAATGATTTCACATTTATGGATTGTCATAGAAAGATAAGTAATTCTTACTCTTGAGTATTACAGTTATCTACTTACTATAGTCTCTTTCTTAGTTATAAACTTATACATATTATAAGAGTTAAATTGCATTGATCTTTTCCTTTATATCTAAAGATGTTCTTGTAGAAAAAGAAAGTTGGGACGTTTGCCACTAAGATTATTGTGCAGGCTCTGGAAGTGAACATCCTTTATGATTAAGATTATGAAGAGGAAATCTGACATTGCTTCAGATTTAGAGGGAGCAAATAAGAACATGATTCTATCAAATTTTTTTTCAGAGGGAGTACATCATATCACTTCAGAGGTAAACTTGACATGATTAATGATTATTATTTATTATGCACTTATTGACTAACATCATATGGTTGATGATTATATGCATACAGTGATAAACCTACTCTTGTAGAAAATGCTTCATGTCATGTGACCTTGTGATACTAGTGGATTTATCACAAGGATGAGTTATATTAGTACAGATGAGAAAAGTGCTAATATTTTTACCAAGCCTCTTACAAAGTTGAAATTGTGTACTTTAGAGGTAAAATTGATATGACTTTGTTGTAAATCCATTTATTAAAATATATATTCATGAATATAAAATTATTTTTTCTTGCAAGCTTGTATTGTGAAAAGTGATGACTTTTCTTGTGAAAGGTGACAACCTTTCATGTGTTCTGATCCTATTATAAAGTGATGACTTTATTTTAGTTGATCTATTTTCAAACAATGGTTGAATTTGGTGTTATCTTTCAAGCCAAATTTTGCTGAACACATTGATAACCTTCATGGGTCTTTTGGGCGATAGTCGAACACCATGAAAACCCATTATTTTGAAAGTTTGGGTTATCCTTGTTCTTTGGGCTGAATTTTTCCGAACACATTGATAACC